>JADLZK010005245.1:0-165750 GCA_015847255.1 Hyparrhenia diplandra | reverse complement strand
ACTAACTTATTATACCAACTAAACTAAAGTGAGGGTAAAATAATGTGCATGCGTATAGAATGATAATTAATAGCACTTAACCGAGAATATTTATAATATAGAATAGATAACTAGGTGAGGGCAACGGGGGAGAGATCTAGAGTTCACTGAATATAACTTCTCCTAGTACTTTGAGTTTCTTAGCAGATAACTAAGGCATGAAAGAGGTATAGCTTAATCACAGAACACTTGGGACTTATGAGAACACTGCTAGCAGCGGAAAGAGGATGAGAAAGCTAGGAAGCTCCGACTCACGGAAGTCCTACAACACCAATCGAGCGTGGTGGAATCATTCGGCAGTCGGACATTTGTCACCACGCAGGGCTACCACAACTATGCAGGTAAGGAGTGGGTGCAATCTAAAGAGTAACACTCTAGTCTAGACACCATGTCCACTACTGTAAATACTACTCTATGAAATACATCGCGAATAACTAGAGCACTCAATACGGCGAAGAGTCCCGTGCGAGGTATACTTAACAACTATATTCCTAATCCAATAGCATGAGAAGGCATAAAGGAGTACTACAGAAAAAGATAGATCTAATTATAGCATAAAAGTCTAATAGAGTTGAGATACAAAAGATTATACGAGCGCGAAGACTTCCTCGGAGGCAAGGAGCGCGAATTCCGCTCTCCCTAACTCTCTACACTAGAGTCTATTCTATTACATTGTAGCATCCTAATCCCTAATTCTCCGGTCGTGCCTCCATGCGATGAAGAGATATGTAATTGATGTAGAGATGATCGAAAGAGATAGCGTTGCGGATAGCAAGTTACGGGGTCTATATATAGCGGAGTCTTCTTACGTCTGCCGCCCGAGCGTCTGCGGTACTAATCGAGTGTTTAGATCTTACCCATCCCATCTCGTACTACTTCACGGCGCCCTCGGATCAAAGCAGCGTTAAACAACGGTTTTGATTGCGTCTTAGAGGCGTGGAGAAGCTCCGGAGCGAAAGCCTTGAGGGGCCGTGGCGGATTGGCGAGCCGATCGGCGATTATTGGGCCGATCAGCCCAGCAAACCCACCTGAGCTGAGCTTTTTGTGGAGTGCGTCGTGTGCGTCGTGCGTTTCCAGGTGTATTTGTTAGCGTCAGAAGCGGAGTCCGGATAGGGAGATTATGCGCGTTTTCACGAGCCAAGCTCTGCGCGGCCCGATATCGCCGATTACGGACTCCAAATATGGCAAAATGATATATCCGTTTTGATCACCCACCGGCGAGGCTCGCCCGCCCAATGTTGTGCTTTTGGGTGCTTCATTTGAAGTACTACTATGGCTGCTCTTTTGTAGGAGTTTGGATCCGGGCGAATACTGATTGGAACCGCGTCTTGGAGTGCAGTATGTCACTCCAATTACCATTGTCACATGTTTAGTCACTGAAAATCACAACTTCACCAAAAGCGATGAAAATATGTGAGTGACACCCTATTCTAAGTTGGTATTATTATTTTATATCCCTTTCTCATGACTTTGGCTGATTAATAAATTTATCACGATAGCTTGAGGTGTCAACAAAGCTCCCCAAGCTTACCCCTTTGCTAGTCCCTAGCAGAAGCTATATATCGCTATAGTAGGATCCCGAGGACGCTTTGCTACTACACTTTCATACCTCGAAGTCGCATGTTTATTAGAAATAAATTCTCCCTCTTAACACGTGCTCTCTCATACGCATTTACACCATGGAAATGCCTTTTCCGCGAATCATAAGCAAAGATAAAAGCAATCCAAGTTAAGCGCACCATGTCTCAAGTTCTTTTGATCAACTATTATCACAGGAGGTTTTGCAATATTTTTCAAAAAGAAACCGAGAGGAATCCTCGTGTATGACCCTCTTAAGTGGATGAGTAGTAGTGGAGTTACACACATGTGGCGGGACATACATAGTGGGATGATGGTAGTGCAGAGTGGATGAGGATGAAAGGTAGTAACTAACCTTTAGCCTTTTCTAGTATCTCAAACATCTTGGACTATATCTGTCTTTTCCTAAAATTTACTAAAAGGTGCGGGCTATTTATTCTTGGAGAGGTGGGCTTTGCCCAGGACTTGTGTCCATTTTTCTACTCTCTCCTTAGAGATGTGGGCCCTACTCACCCTAGGACCGTGTCCATTGATACATCTCACAAATATTATTTTTGTAGTAGTACGAGGAGGTAGGCCCTTCTAGCCCTAGTATGACACTTGTCCTTTACTCTCCCTCTCTGCGTCTTAGCACTACTCTCTATATATCTTTTCTCGAATGCTTAGCGAGCCTCTCTAAAAGCACTGAAGAGAGACATATCCAAGATTTGCAAGAGTTTATATAGTACTTATGGCTGGCGGTGACGTGGAGTATGACGTATGCTTCAGGGTTAGAAGCGTATTTGAGTGGAGTGGGATGATTTTTGATCACGAAAAAGATAAACTCTTAGGGTCATAGCTAGGGAACTTCATCAGCCTGTAATATTTTACATAATTTTCAAAAGATAAAACGAGAGGTCGAGGTATCTCTAGAAAGATGATAAGCGACAGCTCAACTTTTCGCCTGTATCTTTATCTTTTAGTAGCCAAGACTCATAGTAAGCATGTAGCCAAGCTGCAGTGTTTGGGTTTAGAGCAAATTAGCATTTAAAGCTTTGGGAGAATCTAGTCAAAGTGTAAGTACTTTTAAGAGGATTAAGTAGGAGCAACTATTCATCATTTCCATACATGAGGGATCATCTTCTACGTTAATTTTATTCCTAGCAAACCTAAGCACACTATCTATTTATTTGGCCCATAGCAAACATAAAAGATCAAACTATATATATAAGCTAAACTTTTTATTTGAGTTTTCTATGGTATATGCATCTTTTACTTATATCTTTTAACAAAAACAAACATACCAAAGCCATAGTAGTAAATAAGGTAAAAGGATAAGAGTACTTTACGAGATAATGTTACACTCCCCAAAATTTTGATCTTGGCAGGTCTTTTTAGAGATGTAGGCGTGAGGAAGTGAGACATGTGGTGAGTGTGAAGTAGGAGTTCATGCCTAAACCCGTGCACACACCGATGGTTACTTTCTGCTTGAGATATTAGTGGGCAGTATACACGAAGGATTTACAATTATAGTGAAAAGAACATGTTGATTTGATCCAAAGAGTTGATATAAACTCATCTATGCTAGCACGGAGGTGTTCTTTGATTACTTTAGCACAAATTATATTCTTGGTGCACTCTAGCATGAGATCAAGGCAAAATGTAACTTTTAGCAAAAAGACAAAATAAATGATGATGTGATACTTACGAGATCTTTCTTCTATGCAAGAAGCGAGTCCGGGTGCTTTCATACTGTAGCGAGAGTTGTTGAGGAGTTCATCATACGCCTTACCTCACCTCTATGTGAGAGTTCATCTCTTGGCTTACCGCATTGAATATGATAGTTTTTACGCAAAGGGGTTAAGTCAAAATAATGCTAGCATCTACTAGAGCATACTCTTGGTTCCAAAATCAACCTAAACACCACGTCAATTTTGATTTAGGAAAGCAATTTAAGCTAGCATTAAAAAGAAGCCTTTGAAAACACGATCAACACTCCTAAACTAGGCACCATGCTTCATTTAAGAAATGTATAGAAAAATACTTCAAACTAGAGCACATACTATAGCGGAGACAAGCGGTGGCATGAAAAAGCATCCACATAGAGAGATTTACTTAAGCTGAGAGATTAAAAAGCATGATCATGGTGAGGAATAATATTTTTATTTATTTATTATATATATGCAAAGCGACATGATGGAAGTGATTGCAAAGAAAGGAATTAAACATGCAATGGATCTCACGAGAAACACAAACTAGAGTGGAGTAGAATGCATGGATTGATTCGAGAAATAAACATGCAATGCAATGCAACAATTGAAAAGATAACTACTCATAAATTGAATTAAAGTCCCACGAGCAAGACTTTCTCACCTTTGATCATACTTACCATGACTCAATAATGGAAGCTTGTGAGTTGTCGCGGCTTCTATTTTACCGTCACTTGAGATGTGCTTTTGAATTCTTGCTTGGCAACGACCTTTTTCTTCCAATCTACACATGAGTTTAGAATAATATATATAAATGTACCTAAGAGATGGCGCTCCAGTGTTGATGGATCTTGATGTTCAAAAACACCTGGTTTCTCCTTGAGGAAGCTTACTAGCAGGAAGGTAGCATGGCAGCAGCATCAAATGTCTGTCTATTCCACACTCCACCCGAGAACAAAGGGAAGTAATCCTACACTAAAGCTAGTGATACACTAAAGTGAGCGAGATATCCAAGAATCATTATCGAAAATCTTTCGCTAATTTGACTTCCAGAAACAGCTTTGCACACTTAGTTTGAGTATTTATTAAGTGCAAAAAGTAATATAAGAGATTCCGCAAAGCGCCGCAAGAACATATACCATTGTAAAGCTTTTTGCAGGAGTATTCGAGTATAGAGTTATTTATATTTTTCCGCGAGGAAGCAAAGGAGTAAAGACTATGATAAATCAAAATCATGTATCCTACTAACTGTATTGCCAACTAAACAAAAGTGAGGGAGGTATAGTAGCGCGCGCTGATATTATGAATGATAATTAATAGCACTTAACGAGGGAGAATATTATAATATATGGGAATAGATAGCACTAGGTGAGAGACATGCGAGAGATCTAGGATTTCACCGAATACTTCTCTAGTACTTTGATTTCTTGAATAACTAAGGCATGAAAAGGTATAGCTTAATCATAAAAGAACACTACGGGACGCCCGAGAACACTAGCCCATGGCGAGAAAGGAGGATGAGGAAGGGGCTAGGAAAGCTCCGACTACGAGTCCTACAGCGCACCAATCGAGCGTGATAGTGGAATACAGTACGACGTCAGAAACATCACCACACAGGAGGCTACCACAACTATCAGTAGGATTGGGTGCAATCTAAGAGTAACCTCTAGTCTGGACATTCATGTCCACACTTTACTATTACTACTCTATCATCATGAATAACTAGAGCACTCAATACGGCGAAGATCCCATGCAATTATACTTAACAACTTATATTCTAATCAATAACACTTAGAAAGGCATAAAAAGTACTAGAAAAGATAGATCTAGTATAGCATAAGTCTAATAGAGTTGAGATACAAAGATATACGAGAACGCGAAGACTTCTCCGGAAGCCAGGAGACGTAATTCCGCTCTCCCTAACTCTCTACTAGAGTCTATTCTATTACATTGTATTGCTGATCTAATCTAATTCTCGAGGACGTGCGTGCCTCCATCGATGAGATATGTAGTGATGTATGAGATGATACGAGATAATGTTACAGAGATAGAGGTCTAGAGGGGTCTATATATATAGGTCTTCTTACGTCCCTTCGGCTTCAGCGAGCGTCTGTGGTACTAATCGGTGTGTTGATCTTAATCCATCTCGTACTTCTCTCGGCCCTCGGGATCAAACCCGAGCGTTAAACAGCGGTTTTGATTGCGTCTTAAGCGGTGGAAGCTTCGGGAAGCGAGGGCCAGCGGCGGTAAGCGGAGGTGGCGAGGCGTCGGCCCCATTATTGAGGCCGATCGGCCCAAGATAAACCCACCTGAAGCTGAGCTTTTGTGGGTGCGTGCGTGTCGTCGTGCCGTTTCGAATTGTATTTGTTCGCGTCAAGTGGGTCCGGATGGGGAGTTATGCCAGGTTTACCGAACCCCGCTCTGCGACGATCTTCTGATTCTGGACTGGGCGGGGATTGGGTGAGGTGAGTTTCGATCTGGGGTTCACGCAGTGTTGTACTTTGATTCTTCATTTAGAGAATACTTCTATGTTGCTCTTTTGTAGGAGTTGGATCAGATACGATTGGGACACGTCTTGGAGTCGTGATATGTCACTCCAATTCTGCTGTTTTCCTGTTTAGTCCCTGAAAATCACAACTTCACCAAACTGATGGAAATATGTTAGTGACACCCCTATTCTAAGTTGGTATTATTATTTATATCCCTTTCCCATGTTATTTGATTAAAAGATTCAACTCTAACAGGTGTCAAAATGCAATGTCTTGGCCATAGAAGAAAAGCTTGAAGAAGAAGAAGACATGACATGAACCAGCAAAATCAATATCGGAAGAAAGCAAGAAACATGTTTCAAAGGAGAAACCAAAGAAGTTTTGAAGGAAAGATCCAATGGTAAATGTCACAAAGAAAGTCATCATAGGAGCCAATCTAGCAAAAATGAAGAGGAAGAACAGTTATCATAAGCTTTCTAAGAAGCAATCAAGATGTCTTCGCATGGTCGAGAAAAGACCTAGAAGGAGTCACTTGAGAGACATTATCGAGCATCGTCTAAACATCGACCCAAGTTGCAAAACCAAAGAAACAAAAGTTGCGAAAAGATCTCGAGAAAGATAGAACAATAGCCGCAAAGGTCAAGTACGAGAGATTGCTTGACGCGAAGGTCATAAGAGAAGTCAATTCACAACTTGGCACAAACATTGTGATGGTAAAGAAAAGCAATGGAAAATGGAGAATGTGCATAGATTTCATAGATCTCAACAAAGCTTGCTCTAAAGACAACTTCCCTTTACCGGGGAATTGACACATTAGTCGATCAAGTCGCAGAAGTGAAATGCTAAGCTTTTCTTGGTTGTTTCTCGGGATACCATCAAATCTACATGAAGAAAGAAGATGAAGAAAAAAACAAGTTTCATCACACCATTTGGAACTTATTGCTTCCAAAGAATGGCAGAGGGGCTTCGCAATGCGGGTCAAGCTTCATTAGAATGACTTGGTAGCACTCAAATATCAAATCGGAGACAATTTGTTTCGTCATATGTCGACGACATAATAGTAAAAAGCAAGAAATGAAGACCACATAAAAGATTTGAAGCAAACATTTGAAAATTTGAGAAAATCAAATCTCAAACTCAATCTGAAAAATGTACCTTCGATTGTCTGAAGAAGGGCAAGATCCTCGGATGTATAGTTTCCCCAAAAGGCATTCACCCAAATCCGGAGAAGATAAAAGCAATCATGCAAACAAAAGTTCCAAAGAACATCAAAGACATCCAAAAGCTAACAGGAAGATTAGCTTCGCTAAATAGATTCATATCAAAGTCAGTGAAAAAAGCTTCCCAATTTTCAAACACTCAAAGGAGCCGAAGACAAACTTCACATGGGGAGAAGAGTAACAAAAAGCTTTTGAAGAAATAAAGAAGTATCTCTCAAATCCTTCAACATTAACAACACCGAACATTGATCAAAGAGTTACTTTTATACATATCAGCATCCGAGAAAATTGTAAGTGCGGATTTGGTACAAGAAACGAAAAAAGACCATGCGAATAAACAAGAACCAATATACTTTGTCTCGAAGCCCTCTCTAGCTCAAAAATGTTCTACTCAGAGAAATTGAAAAGATAGCATATGCAGTACTCATGGCAACAAGAAAGCTGAAGCATTACTTCTTGGCACACAAAGTAAGAATCCCAACAAATCAACCACTCAAAGATGTACTCCAAAGTTGTAAATCTTCTAGAAAACTGGCAAATGGGCGGCTGAAATCTCACAATACTTCATTGAATTTGAGAAAAGAACAACAATAAAATCTCAAGTATTGGCGGATTTTATCTCAGATTGGACACCAGCTACAAGCCACAAAGATCAAGAAGATCATCAAGAATGGACAATGAATTGTGATGGAGTGGCTCCGCAGGGGCTGGTGTAGCAGCAATAATAACTTTGCCGTCCGGCATCAGGATGAAATACGCAGCATTCCACCACAGGCTCACTTTGATCATCAACAACTGTCTCAGGATTCAAAGAGGTTTTACGTGGTGCCTCGACAAATGACTTATATGAATATTTTTGGCTAACTCAGCTAATTTTAGGGAATCATGGTCATCAAAGGAAGCAGAAGTTGTCACATTCAACTTCGCTGGAAAAATAGGAGTTAAGATCCTAAGTCTAGGCGAAGAAGGAGAAGCGATGCCAAGCGGCGAAGCTTCACTCATGGCATTATCAAGCCTTCACCACCTTCGAAGTACCCAATTTCTGGATTACAAAATTTTGCAAGTAATCGGCTAACAGTGAGTAGTGATGGAGTTAACAATCGAAGAAAAACTCTGCAAATCTCCCTCACCTCTAAATTTTGAAGAGAAGTACCAAATATGGGCGCTTCAAGCGATGGAGCATCGACTTCGCTGTCAGTTAGATCCAAATCACTGAGTAAATCCACTACCGCCTTCTTAGCCTTCTTTTTGAGGCTTAGGAGTAGCAACTTTCGTTGAAGTCTTCACCAAAGATGCCGGCTTCGACGCATCACTCCTCTTTCTCTTCTGACTCTTGTCACCATCCTTTTTGTCCTTCCCACGAGCATAGGCAGGGGGTGGACGAAGTTTATAAGTGATATTCGCAAGATCGAAGATTCGATTGAGCCTCACATAATCTTTGCCAATGATTTCATCCATAAATCTCCTCTCTGTATGCAAATATTTTCCTAGCAAGTCAATAGCCTTTTTCTCAACAGCAGAAACAAATTCTTCCTCGGTCTTGAACTTCGAGGGCATCACAGTATCTCTATCAGGAAAAGTATAGTCCTTGTCCCTGATCTTCTTCTTGTGATAGCGAAGAAAATCCCATCCAAGACGGAGTGGCCAAACACCAGCAGCAACATATTCTTCAACCAAATCGCGAGTCGATTGTTGAGAAACAACTTTTCCGAAAGCTTTCAAACATTCAGAACATTTTTGAGACTTAGTATACCCAGGCTTGCATTCAAACTTTTCCCTATGCATGCGCGAAGCCAAAGGAAAACTTTTAACAGTACCCCTTCTACCAAGTTTCTCTTCAACCATTGGAACCTTGTGATAGAACCAATAGTTGTACCAACCGTCAGTCCATTTATTCTTCGATGCAGGAGCGATCTGCTTCTGACCTCGAGCAGTCTTAAAACTGCAGCATCCAAAGTAAAGCTGAACCTTTTGTTGCTCTATGGTTCGGCTTCGAAATTGAGTATGCAATTCATGCAAAGCACAAAATGCATCGATATCTGGTTGTACTTCCTGACTTCGCACAGCCCAAATGAAAACTGACAACTTCACAATAGCATTAGGGGTCGGGTGATACATTTCGATGTTATATTTCTTGAAAACTTCTTCAAGAAAACTCTAGGGAGGCATGCGAAGTCCAGCACTAAACAAATCCTTGAAAACCACACATTCGTCTGGCTTGGGCTTTGGAGTTTTTTTCATCGGGCTCCATTTGGTCTATCTTGACACGCCCTCAACACACCATCTTTAACCATTTTTTGAAAATCCTCCTCAATCATTTTGCTATGGTGAATACCAAGAAAATTCTATCATCTGGGAGCAACTCCGATTCCGAAGCTGAAACATCTGAGAGTCCTTCATCCGAATTATCATGTTGAGAAAGCAATTACGCATCCTCATGTTCTTGAGATCCGGGGACAATATTATCGAAATCGCCATTCCAAAATAAAGAGAAACAACACTCGGAACCATAAGAAACAAGAGTTAAAAAGCAATGAAAATGCACTTCGCAAGGAAATATACGAACAAAGAATAACTAAGAGACTACACTTGTAATGCGGAAATTCGACTTCACAAGGAAATTTCAACTTCGCGTCACTAGAAAATTTTTCAAAAATGTATCCCCTCTTTGAAAAGATGAAGAAATAGGGGGAGGGTCCTCCGCTATTTATAGACTTCTCCGGTCGAACGGTCAAACTAACCGTTAAAAAAAAAAACCCAAATAAGGTATCCGCAAAATCAAAATAAAAAGTCCAACTTCAAAGTCTCAGGGCGATGTTTTCCGGATCGAAACAAAGTTTTCAGAAAAAAATTATGATTCGTGGGTTTCACGCCTTTGAAGTCGGCCTTCGCCCACCTGGACTGCTGTTTGAGGGTCTAACTTTGATTTCTATTTCAAACTTTCGTCCCAAACTTTGAAGTTCGCGAGGATGCTTGCGAGAACAAAGACAAAGTCAAGCATCGAGATGTGACTTCACGAGATTTTGGCCAGCGGAAGAACAACAAGAATGAAATATGAAAAAAGAAGTCAAGAATCCAAGCAAAGATGACCAGCGGCGGCGCGGCGAAGCCAAAATACTATCTTCAAAAAAGGAATAGAAAGCATTGCGGAGATGAAAGTTTTGCACGAGAAGAAGCGCAAAGATGAAGAATGCGTCTTCGCTAGGAAAAATATATCACAGAGGATCATTTCGAGGATTCTTAGTATTCTTGTACAACTACGAAGCCAGTGGGGACTATAAATACCCCTGGCATCCTTTGTAATGTTCATGTTTAATGGCTACTTTGTAAACCATATCATCATCAATAACACGTTGTGTGGAACATTTACCCAACAGCAGTTGACTAAAACTAGTCATAGAATTACCTTTTAAGATGATCTGCTAGAAGTGCTTGATAAACTATTAGATAGAATGATCATGAGAATTCCCAGGACATTGAATAGGCTATACAAGATTGAACTGAAAACTATAGAACCCAATTGTCTATTGACAGAACTAGAGGACCAAGATTGGCTTTGGCTGGGGAGATTGGGGTATGTTAATTTTTGTGCAATGAAACAACTTGTAAAAAAGGAAATGGCTACTGGGGTACCTACAATTGAACATCCTAAGAAGGTTTGCAGTGATTGCCTAGCACCTAAGCATACAAGGCAACCATTTCCTAAGTCAACTCAGTGGCATTCAACACAAAAGTTATCTCTTGTTTATGTTGATATGTGGACCAATTGTGCCAACAACTGCAGGTGGTAATACATACTTTATGTTGCTGGTGGATGATCACTCAAGGTGGATGCAGGTGTTTCTACTTAAAAACAAAAATCAAGCAGTAGAGGGTTTTGTCAAGTACAAGGCAGAAGTGGAAAACTTCACTATGAATAAAATGAAATCCCTCAGATCAGATAGGGGGGAGAATTCCTTGAAGGAGTGTTTGCAGGTGTATGTGAACAAGCAGGGATCAAGAGACAACTCACAACTCCTTATACACCACAACAGAATGGTATGGTGGATAGGAAAAATAGGGCTGTGTGGAAATGGCCACAGATGCATTCATCCCAGCACACACTGATCCATTCATCCCAGCACACATGTGTTGCAGAGCTTAGCTTCTTCCGCGGCAGGATCCACAGATGCGCCTATGGTGGAAAATAGTATGCCCACAAGTATTGCAGGTGCTCCTGAGGCTTCCTAATCCTATATACACAGTTTTCATGTGTCAAGCTAGGTCACTACTAGAGCTGCATGGTCACTGCTACTGGCTGCTGCTTTATGTAAAGACATGGTCTGAGAGAGACCATGCATGAGAATTCACGGGGAGTAACAATCTGTTTCTCCTTGCACTTCTCCATACAATATGAGATGAATAACCATTCACTGAATTAAGGCAGGCAGTAAATGTCGAATCAATTTTCATATCAGAACCTCCCTGGAGATCATTATTATGCAACTAGAGTGTCAAGTTGTGGTCAATTTTCTCACAAAGATCACTGGTCGCCACTATAAACTTGCATGTTCACAAGAGTGTCACATGGTTTTGTATTTACGTTAAACATTTCCACCCTTTTTTTTTTAAAAAAAAACAGTTGTTTCAATTGTGAGGCGAACCTAATTATAGCTCATAATGACTGAGCTGGGTTAGAAGAGTTACTCATACTCAAGATAGGCCATGGTATACCCTCTACAAACAGTGAAACAGTAACTTAGAGACAAACAGAAGAGTTGAACATGCTCTGCTTTTGCTGTCGGATCTACGATTTAATTCCACCCTGGTTCACCTCTAGAAACTTGCCATATTGCATATGTTTAGCTTCCACTACTACATAAACAAACTTCCGTGGCGGACAAAAAAGATTTTCCGTGGCGGGCTTTTGTCTGCCACGGATGGAAAAATCACGGAAAATGGGCGATTTTCCGTGGCGGACAAAATGCCCGCCCACGGTTAATAATAAAAAAATAAAAAAAAAAAAAAATCAATCTGAAACCCTAACGGGCCCCGGATCTGGGCCGCCGGGCCGTTAGGGTTTCATTAATCTACCGCAACCGCCGTGGTCCCTTCGCGCCGGCCGCCGTTAGTGCTTTTCGGCCGGCGGATCCGCTTCGCCGCCCGGCCGTCGTGGTGCTTCGCGGCCCCGGCGGATCCAGCAACGCCCGGTCAGCGCCGCCCGTCCGCGCCGCCGGAGCCGACGCCGCCGTCGCCTTGCTGGTGAGGGCCCGCCGCGCCGTCGTGGTCTTGGTGCTCGCGGCCGGTGGTCTTCGGAGAGGGCAGCGCGCCCGCCGTCGTGGTGCGCCGCCGGCGGATCCAGGCGCCGCCCGTCCCGGCGCCCGCCCGGGCCGCCGCCCGTCGCCTTCTGGCCCGGTGAGCGCCGCCGCCCGCCGTCGTGGTGCTGGAGAGGGGCCGCGCCCGCCGCCGTCGTCTTCTTTGATGGGATGGGCCGCCGCGCGCGAGTGGAAGAGGCGCGCCGTCTGCGGCGAAGAGGAAAGAGGAGGAAGGGGGGGACGCGGCCCGCGGGAGAGGGAAGGGGAGGGAAGGGGAGCGGGGCGTCGCGGCCCAGGAGAGGAAGGGAGCGGGGCGCGGCTCGCGCGACGGAAGGAAGGAGGGGCGCTCGCGGGCGGTTGGGAAGAAGCGAGAGAGAGGGTGAGTGGTGAGTGAAAACCCTAAGTGTTGTATTTATAGTAGGCTATAATACCAGGTATCTATTGGGCTTAAATGGGCTGTTTTGGGCTTTGATTTACGGTGGCGTGCTTTTTATAAAAACCGCCACGGTTAATCGATTATCGATGGCGGTTATTATGACTGCCACGCAAAATAAAAAGATCGCCATGGTTAATCATAATATTAACCGTGGCGGTTTTTCAAATGCCCGCCACGGAAAATGAAATCTAAACACCTCGTAAAATCAATTCTGTAGTAGTGTTCAGCATCTTCACAACAGAAAGGTTGCAAGAGGGCAAGAGACACCTCATGGCGTGCGTGCCATTTAACATTTCCGGCGATGCAGCCTAAATGGTTGCGCGGTCGCCCTGTCATCAACTCTTGTTAGTTGGAAGCACGAACAGAAGAACAAGGATATGACAAACCACCATGCATCCCATCGACCAGTAGGTTCAGATTCCATTGCTTGCAACATTACATGGGGCAACTGGTGAAAACAGCTCTTGGATATCTCCTGACACATCCCAAGTCTATCTACATGAGAATTTATGTGCCAAGTCAATTACCATAGCATCCCCCAACTAGAAATAAAAGAGTGTCTAATGAGCAAAATACAATGTTGAAGTCATATAGCCTCTTCTGTTTGCCCTTGTCCTTTATTTATAGAATGGAACAAAATATAGTCTCTCTAATGATGATGCTGGTGCACAGTCTGATTTTGTGCACCCAACAATATTTTGGAGATTGTCCATTTATGCCAAACCTTACTAGCTATTACTAATGAAAACCCTCTAATATAGGGCCTATGTTATTTCGCATAACAGATGGTAGAAATAAATATTGAAATTGATTACACAACGGAGCTGAATTCCTTTTAAAGCTTCTTTGTTAAAATATTAAACCACTATGGAAAACACGTGGGTCCTCACTTTCACTCATCAATTGTTAACCAATCTTATTCATGGAAAAAGTGTTTTTTTTTTCTAGTTGGGTTAGGCTCTGTTTATTTCTTATTACTTCCGTACACAATATTTGAATCTCTCTCCTTTACTAAAATAAGTTTGACATGGTCAACCAGAAATTTCAGAGAGAGAAAAAAAAAGTTGTGTAATCATGTATCCTGCAGCTCCCTCACCTAAGACGTGCATGATGCCACTACCAGGTGCCTGCCATGAGGTGCAAATAAAAAATGTGCGAGAAGAAAATTGTCCTCCGTTTCTCCTCCACAATAAAGTTCTCATGGCTAATCTACAGCGCCTTCTCCCTCCACCTTGGTGTAGCATCTATCTGCCTCTACCTCCTCGAAACCAGATTTAGCAGGATGCAGTGACACAGCAGACTGAGCAGACTCATGAGTGGTCTAGCTGATCTGGTTGCGGACGTGGTGCATCCTGGCACTGTGACCTCCGACGACGCTCATACTGAGACAGTCGGGTCAGCAGGGAACATAACTCCTGATACCGCTCAAGCCAAATTTTGTATAGGGTGTTTGAACCGGTTGTTACCACTTACCAGGGCACAGATGTGTGAGCTCTATCACTCCCAGGACCTCCCTACATATGGTCACCTATTACTTATAGGCAACATGCTTATGTGCATTCTAGTTTTATTGCTGGAGAGGCACCCTAAACCATTCAGTTTCTCTCTCTCTCTCTCTCTCTCTCTCTCTCTCTCTCTCTCTCTCTGCGCGCGTGTCTCTCTACATTTGATTGCTGAAGCAGCACTACCACCATGGTCTACATCTATCCCACACCTCTCTGCTTCCCTTTAAATTTATAGATGGACAGGATGACACAGTACTATTCATATATAATATCTGGACGAAAGTAGTATATTTAAATCTCACTTAATTTTGCTGAATGTGTCTTGATACTTGAAAATAGAATGCAGATGCCAGGAAAGCTCCATTCACATCTCCCGCTATCTCTCTCTCTTTTGGCAAACACATTGACATCTCCACTGGACTTTTTGTGAAATTTAGCCCTTTTTTTAAAAAAATTCAAATCCATCCCTGGTTTGAAAAAAATTGCATTGCATATCCCTTTTTAGTCGCGCCAGCTCGGGTGCGCGCGATTTTCATTATGTCGGCGCCACCGCGTGTGGCGCGACCGGTGCTCCCACGCTGGCATGCTGGCGTTGACCGGTGCTGGGCGTGGCTGAGCGAGGGCGCCCAGCGTCGCGCCATTGCATGGCGCGACGGCCATAGGTGCAGCTCCACCACTGCTCCCTTTGTCGGCACATGTCGGGCAGGCGGTAGGTGCAGGGGCAGAGCCATGCCAGTGGCCAGTGGCATGCAACAAAAAAACGTTCCGTTGGGTGTTTAGTTCTTGAAAATATTTTGGGTTCGGCTCTTTGTAGCAATTTTCGTTTGTATTTGTTAATTATTGTCTAATTATAGACTAAGTAGGTTCAAAAGGTTCGCCTCGTATTTTTCAGTCAAACTGTGCAATTAGTTTTTGTTTAACTATATTTAATACTTTATTTATGCGTTAAAAGATTTTATGTGACGGGTACTGTAGTATTTTTTAGATTCACTTTTGGGAGGTGAACACACCCCTAATGCAGCTTTTTACAATGGGCAAGGTTAGATCAACGTTTTCCATTTCCAATAACAATTCGCATGCAAGCTGGTGGGGTGGTTTTTTAGCCAAAGCTGCAGGGTGTGTTTGTGTTTAGTTTCTGAAAATATTTTGGGTTCGGCTACTATACCTGTTTTTAAGTTTGTATTTGTTAATTATTATCTAATTATAGACTAAGTAGGTTCAAAAGGTTCGCCTCATATTTTTCAGTCAAACTGTGCAATTAGTTTTTTGTTTAATTATATTTAATACTTCATTTATGCATTAAAAGATTTTATGTGACCAGGTACTATAACATTTTTAGATTCACTTTTGGGAAATGAACACAACCCGCTGCAGCTTTTACAATGGGCCAGGTCACATCAACCTTTTCTAATAATAGTGCGCATGCAAGCCGGTGGGGTCCGTGGGGGTGGAGCTATTGTTTGGATTCTAAAATTGTGTCTCCAAAATTTATTATTTACCTATCACATTAAATCTCTTGTTTCATGGATGGATCACTAAATATAGGTAAATAAAAAAAAAACTAATTATATAGTTTTGATGTACATGACGAGGCAATCTTTTGAGCCTAGTTAGGTTATGATAGGACAACAATTATCACAAACAAACAAAAAGTGCTATAGTATCCGATGTGACATTTTTTTCAAAATTTTATGGATCTAAACATAAGGGCATGCACTCACGGTCCGTCGCGCCGCTTGCAATGGCGCGGCGTGGCGGCTATGCTCGATACACGCCCGGCGCGGTCAATGCCACCGCCCGGCGTGGAAGCGTCGGTCGCGCCACATGCGGTGGCGACATATGTAAAAAATCACGCCCCGAGTTGGCGCGATCAAAAGGGATATGCAAGGCAATTTTTTCAAATCGGGGATGGATTTGATTTTTTTTTAAAAAAGGCTGAATTTCACAAAAGTCCCATCTCCCTCTAGGTAGGAGTGCACGATATAGAAAAGGGTTGTCAGAGAAGGCAACCCTCGTGGGCCGGATCCCCTCTCGGATGCACGGTGCATGACATCTCATCACCATGGGCGGCCTTGCATCTCATCATGAGGAGGGCGCACTCCGCCGCACGAGACATTGTGGAATTAGTGTCCATGATGTCTCGTGTGAGCGGAGAGAGGCTCCGCTCTGATGAATCGGCCATCCACCTGTGATTAGATGTCACGCTAGCGTCGAAGGGGCCGTCGCCCGGACCGTGCCCCATTATTTTCTATGTGAGGTCACACTCGTGTGTTGACACCGCACACCTTTACATCTTTGCCAAATACTCCCTCCGTCCCATGGACTTCGTCGTTTTTGACTTTTAAACTTCATGTTTGACCATCCGTTTTATTCAAAATATTATGCAAATCATAAAATAAATTAATCAATTTTCAAGTATATTCATTGATAAAAATAAGTCATAACAAAATAAATGATATTTGTGCAAAAAAATTGAATAAGACGAAGCATCGAATAAGATGGCACGGAATCGGGGGTGACAAACTCAGTGGGACGGAGGGAGTACTTCACCAACGAAGTCTATGGCACTGTTCATTCTGTCCTCTCAGCTCCTTAATAAAGGAAGTACCTTCTGGCCAGCCTTTACGACACTTCTATTAGACGACATTGAGATTACACCGCACAATGCGAGAGACGCTCAACACACACGCACACTTACCCCTATGAACACACGTATGCAAACCCTATCACTATGAGCACCTTCGAAGGACTGAGCCGGTAAATCTTGAAGTTTCCACGGGGATGAACAGTGAATCTTTTGAGGATAATAAGGCATCGAGCCTGTAGGTTGCCTAGAGAATGAGGATGCTCCAACAAGAGATTTTTGTTGCCGCCAAAAGGCTTGCGACCTCCTAGAAAGTTAGCATCTAGGACAGATCAGAGTTTATGCATGGAATTGATGAGAAATTGACGTGTAGTTGGTTGAATGACTATCTACGTTTCTAGTCTAAAGCCTGAAACAGGAATTCTACTACAGTTCTCAACATTAGGAGCGGTTTTAGATGGACATTAGGGGCGGTTTTTCCAACCGCCCTAAACAAGCGCACCTAATGTTAAAGTCGAGCGGAGACGTGGGGCCATATTTTGCGTGGAAAAATACGGTAATTTAAAAAATGACTAAAAAACCTAGAATTTTGTGTGGGGCCATATTTTGGTTGTAAATGACCACAAAAAAATTTAAGGAAGTTTGGACATAGGCGGAGCAGACGTGCTTCATAGTGGTATAAGGAACCTTTCACCGAATCCTATCCTTACACTTAGGTTTCTCATGGTTGTGTGGTCTGTGCGCTTTGCAGTGTGCTATCGGCCTTAAACTTTTTCTGAGGCATCTACATGGCATGTGTGAAGGCACCGCCAAGTTTGAGAATTTTCTGGAATTGTTTGGTAATTTTCTCTGATTATTTTAATTTCGGGCGCAACTTCTCCCGGTAATTATCGTTGAACTATGACCACCCCAAAAAGACTGAAAACGGTGCCAAACTTTGTCGCAAGGTCTCTTGTGCCCTAGGAGGCAAAACTTGTGGAGGCGGTCTTGAAATTATTGTGTTTTCAAAGTGTAATTCACCATATTTGGTCGCAAATGGCACGTAGAAAAAATACGGTAATTTCAAAATGACTAAAAAAAAAACCTAGGATTTTGCGTGGGGCCATATTTTGGGTGTAAATGACCACAAAAAAAATTGAGAAAGTTTGGACATAGGCGGAGCAGACGTGCTTCATAGTGGTATACGGAACCTTTCACCGAACTCTATCCTTACACTTAGATTTCTCATGGTTGTGTGGCCTGTATGCTTTGCAATGTGCTATCGGCCTCAAACTTTTTCTGAGGCATCTACATGGCATGTGTGAAGGCACCACCAAGTTTAAGAATTTTCTGGAATTGTTTGGTAATTTTCTCTGATTATTTTAATTACCGCGCGACTTCTTCTAGTGTATACTAACACTTTCTTAAAAGCCCAAATGACCCATATAACTAATGTTGATCTCGATGAGCTCTAACACGTTTGTATTCAAAGTTTTTTGATTTAAGGTCATTTAGTGCTTGGTTTCACCTCGTTTGACCAAGTTTGACTTTTCCAATTCAAACTAAAGACGCCTTTTTGGAGCCCTAGATCTCCTCTTTTTCAAAAATCACGAACACCAACTTTGTGTAGCTCCTCAAGATCTACACTCTATATATACAATTTTTTGTATTGAAAGTTTTTTGATTTGAGGTCATTTAATGCTTCGTTTGACCAAGTTTGACCAAACACATTAGGGGTGGCTCTATATATAACCGCCCCTGATTTGAGGTTACATTAGGGGTGGCTAAAATATAACCGCCCCTAATGTGTGTCAGTAACATTAGGGGCGGCTCAGACGCGTGAGCCGCCCCTAATGAGCCAACAATGAGGGTTATATATAGAGCCGCCCCTAATGTGCCAACATTAGGGGCGGTTTGCTTCTATCTAGGAATTTCGATACATTAGGGGCGGCTCAAATTATGAACCGCCTAATGTTCAAGCCAGGCGCTCTCTTAGTTCCCTTTTGTAGTAGTGGAACTGGGTACACTACAGAGATCGGGGCCTAAGCCGTGTGCCCGAGGCACACGACTTAGGCCTAAAAAACACTTTCGGCTTAGGCCCCCGGCACACGGCCAAGGTGCCGTTTCCTGTAGTGGTAGTGTGAATGAAAACCAATTGAAATCGCCTTCTACGTATGAATTTGAGTTGGATGGTTACACTCCGGTGCGGTGTTCTTGTTCATTGATCTATTCCGGGCAGATGAATATACTCAATAATTGTGTCCCATTTAACAAAATAGTACATGCTTACACAAAGTTCCTAATGGTCATATAGCTAGGCGGTTTTTAAAGTTAGGTGGATTTAATTGTAGAAAAGATAACTATTATTTTCATGAATGGAAGGTTCGTTTTTCGAAAAGAATCTAGAGGGGCCGGCCCACCTACAATGAATTTATTAAAGGGAAAATAAGAGGATTGAAAAACTTCCATATTGATGCATCACTACTAATAGCAGGAGCGGCTCAATATAGAGGAGTCCCTACTAATTAAATAGCAGGGGTGACTCTATATTGAGGCTTCCCGACGGTGGGTTGCTGAATTTTAATGTGATGCACTAAAAGTTATTTTTTTAAAAAAAATAATCTCGAATGGAAAAATGACTTAAATGAAAGATGTAGATCTGAAAATGTTTTCATTTGACTTAATTTGATGCCTCAAAATATGGGGTTTTAATGTACAAATTTTCAAAATTTGATTTTTTCAAACTTCCTTGGATGGAAAGATTTCGTAAATAAGAATTGTAGATCTCGAAATGTTATGAAACTTTTTATTTAAAATCATCTTGTCATGCAAAAACTACGTTCAAATGTGTCAAATTTAAAATTCAAATTTTGTAAACGGCCTCGGATGGAGAAACTCCCTAAATGAAAATGGTAGAGCTTGAAAAGTTTTGAAACTTTGTAGTTGACCACTATTTTATTTGAATCTGTTTAGGGCCTCAAATATTCAGTTTCACTCGAATTTATATAATATGTGGGGATCTGGAACGCGACATTGACACATGTGAGTGTGTAGTGCTTTGTGGAGGGTAGGTATCTCGCGTGATGGAGAGGTCGCGGGTTCGAATCCCCATCACCGCATAGCTTTGCGATTTTTTACTTAAAATGTGTGCATCTTGCGGCCAACTGAGCATGCATTAAATTAAACCTTAAATCACACATGATCAAAATAACAATTTCAACTTACACAAAGAGTTCACACCACACCAAATGTTTAACTTGACGTGACTCAAACTCATCTAGCGTATTATTAAACTAGAGGGAATCGAAGCCTGATCGAAGTCGTTCGGATGTCCAATACAAGTACGATGCTTAGCCTGTAGCACTGTAGTGTCTTTTTTCAGTTAAGCACCCAAGGGGTGAAGAGCACTGTAGTGTCCAATACAAATTAAAATATCCCGGCTTGAAATGAGGTGACTAGCTCCTTTCTTCTTCCAAGTTGTCTAACACCACTTCCTGCTGCATCTCATGCCTAGCTAAAACCAGCTTGGATGGTGTAGCTACATCCAAGCAAACCTGTTCTGTCCAGGAGTTTCTAGAGAGAGGAGCAGAGGAAATTTGTGTAGGGGCACACTAGAAAAGGGATGAACTAGATGAGAAAAGTAACACCTGTTTGGTTTCTATTGATGCAGTGGCCTGCATGTTCCCCTTTTATGCTGCTTGATCGAATGGTGCACTACTGCACAAACGAGGTCTATCCTCGGATGCAAAATACACTAGGATTGTGAATTTCAACGAGAACCGGGGATAAAGCTTCAGTTCTCCAGGTTCACTCCAACAACCGGGACTAAAGGTCCGTGGGCGACGCGCCCCAAGGCACTCAACCGGGACTAAAGCTCTCCAACAGCGGACTAAAGCCATTACTCCCGGTTATAGAGTAGAACTGGGAGTACTAGTTTCGTGTTTCTCCGTGGTTACATCTTACAACCGACTAAAGGTTTTCTTTTTTTTTTTGTGCGTATTAGCCACGTCCTTTTCCACATAGGACCCCGAGTTTCTCCTTGTTCCCACCTCGTCCCTTAGCATGACATGTAGGAAAGCGTATATAAGGAAATACGTTTTCCCTTAATTACATATTTGCCATTCCGATTATAATGCTTATAACTATTGAGTTTTAAATCCGATTCGATTCATTCTAGTTCTATTAGCTTTGTGTTTAACTCTAATACACGCTTGTGTCATTCTTTAAACTAATTATAAGTGTTAAAAATTGAGTTTGATTTAATAAATTTGGAATTAACTAATAATATTTGGTCGCTACGCACGTAGAAAAATACACAATTCAAAAAATGGCATAAAAAACCTAGGATTTTGCGTGGGGCCATATTTTGGGTGTAATTGACCACGAAAAAAAAAATTGAGGAAGTTTGGACATAGGCGGAGCAAACGTGCTTCATAAAGGGTATATGGAACCATATCCTCACACTTAGGTTTCTTATGGTTGTGTGACCAGGTGCACTTTGCGGTGTGCTATCGGCCTTAAACTTTTTCTGAGGCGTCTACATGGCATGTGTGAGGGCACCACCAAGTTTAAGAATTTTCTGAATGGTTTGGTACTTTTCTCTAATTATTTTAATTACCGCTACGACTTCTCCCGATAAATGTACGTTGAACTGCGACCACCCCCCTAAAAGACTCGAAATGGTGCCAAACTTTGCCGTAAGATCTCTTGTTCCCTAGGAGGCAAAACTTGTGGAGGCCGGTGTGGAATTATTTTGTTTTCAAAGTTTAATTCACCATATTTGGTTGCACGTGGCACGTAGAAAAATACGACAAGAAATCAAAAAATGGCTAAAAAAACCTAGGAGTTTGCGTGGGGCCATATTTTGGGTGTAATTGACCACAAAAAAAATTAAAAAATTTCGAGTTAGGCGGAGCAGACGTGCTTCACAGTGGTATACTCAATCTTTCACGAACTCTATCCTTAGTTTCTCATGGTTGTGTGGCCAGTGCGCTTTGAAGTGTGCTATCGGCCTCAAACTTTTTCTGAGGTGTCTACATGGCATGTGTGAAGGCACCGCCAAGTTTGAGAATTTTCTGTAATTGTTTGGTACTTTTCTCTAATTATCTTAATTACCGCGCGACTTCTCCCGGTAAATGTACGTTGAACTGCGACCACCCCCGAAAAGACCCGAAACGGTGCCAAACTTTGCCGCAAGGTCTCTTGTGCCCTAGGAGACAAAACTTGTGGAGGCCGGTGCGGAATTATTTTGTTTTCAAAGTGTAATTCACCATATTTGGTCGCACTTCGACATATAGAAAATATCTGATGAAATCCAAAAATGGCTTAAAACACCTAGGATTTTTGAGTGGGGCCATATTTTGGGTGTAAATGACCACAAAAAAGATTTGAGGAGGTTTCGAAGTCGGCGGAGAGCGAGACGTGCTTCATAGTGGTATACTCAACCTTTCACGAACCCTATCCTAACACTTAGTTTTCTTATGGTTGTGTGGCCCGTGCGCTTTGCAGTATGCTATCGGCCTCAAACTTTTTCTGAGGCTTCTAGATGGCCAGTGTGAAGGAACCGCCAAGTTTGAGATTTTTCTAAAATGGTTTGGTAATTTTCTCTTATTATTTTAATTACTACGCGACTTCTCCCCGGTGAAAGATGCATTTATATTATGTTCAATATCTATATAAAAATACAAGAAACCATAAGTTACATATTTTTTTCAAGTGTGCAGTAAATAAAAACAAAATATAACATTATTAAAAAATGCAGAGTAAATAATTTACTGCGCAAATAACAAACGTTTACAATTTAAATAAATAGAATATATAAATAAGAAGTTTAACTTGGTTTGAACATGGTGGGAAATGAAATTCACCCTCTTTAGTCCTAGTTGGTCATACGACCGGAATAAAGGCCCAAATATTTCAGGCTCTCGCCAAGTCCCGCGCCAAAATCCTTTAGCCCCGGTTTTCTTAAAACCCGGACTAAAGCTCCCAACCTTTAGTCCCGGTGATCCCCTGTAACCGAATAAACCTTTGCTTTTGTCCCGCACGTTGCCTAGACCCGAGACTAAGGTCTGCAGTATATTACCCGCCCCTTCTTCTACCTCCGTCCAGCCTGCTTCCAATGCCAAATCGTCAATCTTCAATCTCCATGCGCGCTGCCGTCCGCCGTCCGCCCATGTGCGGCCACTTGCAGCGGGAGGCAAGGCCCAAGCCTCCAGAATACCTCCCGTTGCCGTAGTCGCTCCCAAGCGTCCAGTTGCAGCGACGCATCTCAATCTAGTGATTGCTGCGGCAGAAGGTGGCCAGCAGCATACCCACCTAACATCGATCTACTTCCTCTGCTGCGGAGGCCGGCCGGTGACGCGGTGACCAGCAGCAGTAGGCAGGTCGCAGCAGCTCATCGTTAGCTCGTCACTGCAATTGCAGCAGGCAGCTAGGTAAAGATTTCTTTTTTTTCCTCTAATTTATTTTTTTTCTTGCTACTGCTATGTTGTGTGCTAGTTTGTTTAGTAATTTTCAAACATTCAATTCTTTGTAAATTGTAATCAATATAAAGAAGGATAGTAGCAGCATAGGAGAAAGTTTCAGAGGTAAAAAAAACACATCTACACCAAATCCACCTCTCATTTAATGAATTAGAACACAGGATGAATGAGTATATATTAGCTAGATTTATTGTTTTGACATCACAGAGCATAACATGTTCTGCATATTAAAAGGTCCATATATTATTTAATTATGATCTTACAACTTTATCATCAATGAGCATGAAGTTAGTAAATATCTGTAGACACCTTTATTAGTGGCGATAGTATTTTTTCCATATCCTTGATCTTTTGATTTTTGAAGGAAATTCGTTTTGTTAACTCGATCAAGTTTATTTGATGATTGCAGGCACTTAGACTTGCATAAGAAATGGATGCTACTACTGGTTAGTTATATGAATTTATATGGACATAGGTAGGTATTTATCTCCTCAATTTCCTCTCTCGAAATGGTACAATTTTCTTTCAACTAATAACATAGCAACATGTTTCATTTCTTTTCTCAGATATTGGGGCCATGTGTAAGGGCGAAAACGGTTTCTACCGCTTCAATAAGGAGAGCAATGTTGATTCCCATCGGCAATGGCTTCCACGAATCCTTCCCTTTTAGCTAGGGTCATTGTATGACAACCTAATTTATTATCGGATTCAAAGGACATGATGATGAAATATACAATGCAAGCTTGTAATATACGTACTTTTTAGTTTTGTACTTTCATTTGTGTTATTTGTGTATGCATCGATCCATTTGAAACTTTTCGAATCGCACGCCGTATACATGTCGTTGGCATCGTAGAATCGAATTCGAAAACCAATTTAATTTTAAAAAGAAAATGAATGAACAACCAAAAAAGAGCAGGAAAAGAAAAAAAAAGCCCCCTATTGTTTGTCCCGGTTCTAGACAACAACCGAGACAAAATTAGATGACCACGTGGCTGGTACAATATGCAAAAAAACCCCCTAATTTTTGTCCCGGGTGGTGTCTACAACCGGGGACTAATGCTCACCACGTGGCTGCCAAAATGCAAAAGCCCCCTCCATTGTTGTCCCGGGTGTAGTGTAGAACCGGGACAAACCCATAGGTTTATCCCCGGTTCTAGTGCTACAGTGTAATGTTTAGTCCCGGGACCGTAACCCCGATTACGTAACCGGGACAAATGCCCATGGTGAACCGATAGACCTCTATCCTGTACTAGTGGTGGCATCCCCACTTGTCGAAAATGGATGAGAGATATGATCATAGATGGTGATTGAGTAATTACAGCTTACGACTAGTGATATGCTGCCCTATTCTAGAGGTTGAGCCTAGTCCAGTGCTGGTAACTTTCATTAGCCTTCACTACTGGAAAATCGATTAGGTCCGAGCGTGCAAAAACACACAGAAAAATCGAATCCCGTCGAAAAAACATTTTTTGTGTGCGTGGACCGTCGAAAAATACACACGTAAATACGTTGACAGAAAAAAATTCATTTTTTTCTCGACGGTGCACACTCAGAAAAATATATTTCTGAGCGTAGTGCACACACAGAAAAAAAATAAGTTGGTCAGATTAAAGATAGTTTTTGTGTGCGTGAATCCACACAGGAAAAAAAAAATATACACACAGAAAAATATAAATGAACATGCAAAAAAATATTAAAACTGTAGCAACTACATAAAAATATACATTGTCCATCCAATAATTTTTGTGCATGACAAACAAAGTTCCATCCAAATAATATACAAATCCAAATAATACACAAATTAGTAGTCCATTATGAATGAAGTCTACACTTGTGCTAAAAATAGAATCGGTCTGATCTCAGCACATATATTTGGTCATCTACATGTTCACCATGCCACAATGAATTCACAAATATGGATATGGAAAAAGAAACAAAACTACTTTTTCTAGTTCAACCAATAGTTCTTCACCATGCAGTCCATCTTTACCTGTTATGCAAAGATATATTTTTAGACAACAAGAAAAGAACTAGTATTCTAAGAAATTTGCCTTTTACTCATCAAAGTGGGGATAACTCAGTACTTTTCATCTCTTGCAACATCCTGTGCTGCAAGTACGACTACATATGGGAATTAATATGCATCCTAGACTGTTTTAACCATTATGCAACCTGCCAAAAAGATTGTGAACCCATAAATTAGTAACATCAATTAAGTAGCCATGCAAATTCACTTCAGTAACTATAAAACAATCAACATGAGGCCACTTCCTCACTGCTGCACCATGTAAGTAACATAGGCATAGCAAAGATGGTACAACAATTAAGAAATAAGAGAGTTGCACTAATAAATAAAGGCAAATTAGACATCTTGGTGGCACATGATAAATAAGCAAGTTTTAACTAACTAAAATTTTCAGCCCTGCAGTTCTGCAGATAGCAGAAAAAAATGCATAAAAGTATAGGAAACTCTTAGCTCTTTCATGACTGCGCTCCTACCGACCTACAAGTAAAACACAGTAAGCAAAGATAATATATTGTACTGTAATCACACGCTTTCCTACTCTTTCTCAATGAATCCAACAACACTTCTCCCAAAAATCGTTTCTACCTTCAACATAGTATATCCCAAATTGAATAACGTAATCCTGCGACAACCGCCTCGGGTTAGGAATCGGTAGCCTCGCTCATCCCGAGGCACATGACAACCCTTGCAAGAGTGACTTCTAGATCTCACCTTCGTGCATGAGCACCGGGTCGGAGTCTTCTTGGGAGCAAAGGCCCCGGATCTGCGCCGCCGCCATGCCGGGATGTGGAGAGGACGGCTGTGCCCCGCCGCTGCTCGTGGAGTCGGGCCGGAGGACCACCACCGGGGGCTGAGGCCCGCGCCCGAGGGGGCAACGGCCGCCGGCGGGTTGGTGGAGGACAGCGACATCGACCGGCGGTGAAGCTCCTTGGTGCGGCGGGAGGCGGATCTAGGGGCGGCGGGCGGCGGGCGGACTGGGGCGGCGCGCCATGTCCATGGAGCTCGGGTGGCCGTTGCCGGCGGGGCGGCGGACGTGGTTGGGAGCGACGGGAGATGGGGCGCCGCGCGTCCATGGAGGTCGCGCGTCCATGGAGGACCCGGATGGGGCGGCGGCGTTGCTAGAGGGAGATGGGGCGGCGGCGGCCCGGAGGGAGATGGGGCGGCGGCCGGCCTCGGCGCGGGAGATGGGGCGGCGCGGCGTGCGGTGGATGGGAGTCGGGAGATGCGGGATTGGGAGATGAGGGATTGGGAGCGGTGGTGCCGGAGGGAGATGGAGCGACGGTGGGCCACCGGATGTGGAGATTTTTTCCCTTTTTTTCGGCATCTCGCGCCAACGTCAAAAACCAAAGCGCCAAAGCCAAAACGAGAGCGAACACCGAAATGCCGGCGTGAATGCCAAACCGGAGGTGTTGCCTCAATTTTTCTGTGTGTGCAACCAGTTTTTGTGTGCGTTTTGCAAACAAATGACAGAATAATTAACATTGTTCTGTGTGTTTTAAATTTTTCCGTGTGTAATTGGTCACGCACAGAAAAAAATTATATCATTTTTCTCGTGTTTTTGTAATTTTTCTGTGCGGTTTTCTTAAAACACTCAGAAAAAATTATACTTTTTCTGTGCGTTTTTGAAAAAAACGCGACGAAAAAATTAAACACTCTCAGAACTAATCGATTTTCCAAAGAGTGCTTCTTGGGTATATATAAAGATTAGACTGTTGGTTTAACACATTCCTCTTCCAAACTAATTGCATTAAAAACATTGATCCAACCAAACAATACTTGATTGTTTTTTTCCTGTTTGCCATTAAATTGACATTGGATCAATATATAAGGATGAAGGCGACTGCTGATACAAGGCTAAGAAACAGTTCTGCAGGCGACTGATCAATAAGAAATTCGTGCTAGCTACTACAGCTGCAGCTGACAATCAAAGCGTTGGAGAGGGGACGAATGAACCATCTCATGGAAGAACTTGCTAATAACGCCTGTTTTGGTCTACGTTTTGTTAGGTGCAGCACACTTTCCCTTTTACACACACCCCTCCTAACATATGGTGTTCTAATACATGAAAAGGCAAGTTGAGTATCTATCTATAACCCTTATTTTCGTGCAAGCCCACCAGTGATGAGGGCATGGCACCTATGGATACGCCCATAAAAGCTAAAAATAAAGTAAGCTCGCTCCCACATTTGCATAGTGAAATTTGGTGCAACTCACTTGGTTCCACATGTACGTGTCACTATTTTATTGTAGGTACAAATGGGTCTCAAAGTGCAAGTCCACCGGAGTTATGTTTTAGCTTCGTCGGCAGCATGACAGTACTCTATTGGGAAGGTCATAACTCATCCATCCGGAGTGTGATGGAGGTCAATGAGCACTTGATTGAAAGCTTATTTGATAGGCTTTCAAATAGATCTGGTCCCACCTCAATATCACGTCGGCAAGACCTCCAAATTATTAAGATATTCTGCTGCTACTTCTGCCTGGAGCTACAACATGGTCATGGGCTTGTTATCCTTCATTGGGACCCTGGCCCAATTGGAAGGACGCCCCAAGGACATGGAGAACATCTTAGGGAAGCTTTTGGACGTCCTCCACCTTGGCCCCCACCTTAGGAGGTCAGCAAGGGCGTCCAAGCCAAGTTGGAGGCCCACTCCACGTCGAGTTCGAGTCCATCTCGGGCTGCTGGACTAGTCAGTAGTAAAACGGATGCCCAGGTCGCATACGGACTCCGTTTTGGATGATCCATACATGGATGGAAAGATAATTTCAAAAGCTAACCAATGAATTTGGTTTGAGGCCCAAATTCCATCGGAATCAACGGGAATCATCGAAACAAGTTGACGTCCAGAATCTATCAGGGCGTTGCGTCGCCGTCTTTTGGGCCGTTTGGGCCTTATAACGTGTTAGGGTTGCTTAGTGACGTGAGTAGGGGTCCTTGGATGCCCCTTTGGCTTTATAATCAGCAGCCGCCGCCTCCATTAGGGTTTGGGTTTTGCTTAGATCATTATGTCCATTGACAGTCGCCGTTCATCGGTTTGTGGAACCCCAACTTGTGAGCTTAATCATATATCTGCAATTGTCACTTTACTTGAGTTGCCTATTATCGTGTTCTTGCTTGTGTTCTTCGATTCGCAGCAGGGATTAGCCTTCTTGACGAGGTCAACCGGCTTGTGACACGGTTGATAACCCGAGGAAACGTGGTGCTAAGGTTGCAGGGTTCGGGTCTGTGTGATCTGAAGCCGGATCGGTGTGTCGCCCAACCAAATCGATAGTTATTTTGAACCTCGACGAAAAGATCGAATCACGCCCCCATTAACCAGTTCCGCCAGGCGACTCAGAATACTGTTCTTAGAACAGTAGCACGCACAGGCCGTTCGATCCAGCACAACACAATCTCAGCCGCATACACGCTGCGACTCTTCTCCCACCTCGTGAAACTTCTACCAGCCGCCCGCAGCCCCGTCCCCTTCTCTTCCCTCCTCCATGCGGAACCCCGTATGCTCCCTTCCTCCTCCCTTTCCAAGCGAAGCATCGATGTAGGCCGGCTGACTCCAGCGGCTAAGGCCCCTCCCAAACGGCAAGTAGCAGCACTTGGCTCGCCAGTTTCCGCAACCGCCCGGCAGAGCTTCCGCAAGGCGTCGAGAACCCCCAGCTTGCGAGGCTACGACCTAAGTTCCGTGCGCCAGCGCCCGCCCGATAGATAAGTCTTATTCTTGCTATCCTGTTACTGATTTTTGCTACAGATATTTCAATTCTTTTTGTTTGCCCGATGATGTTGGCGGTGACTCTCCATCCTCCGACCTCTTGAACGAATGTATAAATACATACAAACATTGGCTCGGATTTCAACTCCATGGGGTCGCACCTCTGTGTTTGCAAGGTCCGAGCTCCCTTCAAAGGCTAATGCTTGGCGACTGAATGTGTGGCAGACTCCGCGCCTCCTCCTCCTCCTCCTCACCATCCATCCACCTACTGGCACTGCAAGTGGTAATATATACATGACTCTTATTTTTATGGAAGCCCGACGTGTCCGTCACAGACTCAATTCACTGGACTTGGATTGATCTCTGTTCCTCTTTGTGCTGCCATCGAACCCTGACGTAGCTTCTGATGCTCGCAAATAAAAGATTTTTTTGTTTGTCCTCACCTTTACTTACAATTGATATATTTTTTAGAGAAATAGACAAATGCTCTAATTAAAATTTATTTTACAAAAATGCCACCTATGACAAGATTAACTGGTAGCCTTTTATTCACATGTTAGGGAAATCATGATAACATTTCAAAAACCCCAGAAAACTGTTGTATGTATATAGACTGTAAACAAATTCCTACCTTCCAATAAAATATCAGTTCCTGTTTTCTTTGTTTTTGATATCCTTTCTACCTATCCAGTATTTCAATGCTTATTTTGTAGCTTTCAAATTTCCCTAAATCAAGGTTTATTTATTTATAGAAAAAAACAAGTTATGATAATTTATCTTTCTTTCACATATGCAGATTATTTACCAGAGGATGAATTCCTCTACGCCTGCTCAAGACAGAACTCAGTGAATGGTCCCATCTCAGTTGTAAGTGCATTATCACAAATAAAGTCTTCTTTACCTCGCTACATGCTTCCTCCTCCCAAATCATTACCACCCTTTTCCCGTGCATGACCCAGCAAACATTTACATTATTAATTAACTCACTGTACCTGTTAAAAGGACCTGCAGATCCTCTTTCATTCACTAATTACATTAGCAATATTGTTCTGTGCACATATCAGTGAGGCTTAGCCATTGTGAATACTGAACACTTCTACATTCTGAATCACCTTATCTAATATGCACATCCATTTATGTCATTGCTTTATTTGTATTTATGATTCCCTTATTCCTCACAGTAATATATCACGTGCCCTTCACATTCCCATTCGAGTACTTATGATACGCTACTTTTGATTTAATTACAAACAATCTCAAATTTGAAAGACATTACAAATTAACCCCGATTGGTAGTTTTGCCAAGCACCTTTTGTTATACCCGGAAAAATTCCCTCCCCTCTAACTAAAGTTATAATTTTGCAGGTCCCACGTTTATGACACACTAACCTTCTTGCTTCTTCCGGTGCTTAATACTTCCTGTATTTGTTTCTCCCAAATGTTATTTACATATAAGAACATCAACATACACTGTATTTTGCAGTTTTCTATTGTCAAATCTTATGGGTCAAAGCTTACTAGCCCGCGCTAATGCGCGGGGGTTTCATGCAAGTATTATACATTTTAACACCATGTCCTGGATCTTTACCTAAACCTTCGTTTATCTGGGTACATCATGTGAAGAAACAACGCTTGACTCAGGAGACTTAAAAGTCGAGGCATGTATTTTCCATTGCAGGTATTTACACTAGCTTTCGATGTCTCCGGATTCAACATGCTTCTATAAAATCATGATGCCAAGAAATAAATAAAGATCAATGATGCCTTAGGAGAAAAAAAGACATGTACTAGTATGTGTCAAGCAACATTTATGATACTAGGTGAATTCCCAGCGTTGCTGCGGAAAGGCGTTGATAAATCACTATTGTGTTGTGGTATCATATATGTGGCACTTCATAATAACATATAGTGGAAATAATTGTACAAACTAATTGGACTTGACATATTCGTCTAATAAAAATTGCGGCAAAGCTTTTCCCGTCCCTTCGAAAAAAGATTGGACTCGACAATAGTACATTAACAGCGAGAACCAAACTCTTGCTTGGTAGTTTATAGTTAAACAACAATAATAAACTGTATTTTCTTTAATGTATTTGCTGCACTGAAACAACAGTTGAGCTAATTTTGGAACGTCAAAATGGATTAAACTGTCAATATGCATGCCATTCATGTGGAAATGTACAACACCTAGGCATCGTGATGAAGCTGAAAAGAAAATTCACTATGCATAACATTCAGTGATTGCAGGAAAAAAAAAAACCTAACTAATAACAGGGAGGTTTATCAAGAAAATTCCCCACGCAAGCACCAATCCACAGCTAATGTTGTTGTCAGAGTTAGTTTCTACCAAATCAAAAATAAATAGCCAAAGAAATGAAACTACTCAAATTTTGTTCAGATTCAGGAAAGAATATATATATTGTATCTGAATATGCACAGCATATATATGTATGTCTAAAAACTATAATTCAGTGAATGGATGAAAGATGCAAAAGAGCTCTCTGAATCCAATAGTTCAAGTAGGATGATCCAATAATATGTGAATGATAGATACACGACACAAAAAAGAGGTGTCTGAATCTAATAGCCAAATCTTGATAATCTCTATGCTTTCTCCACGTAGAAGAAATTGCAGCTCGAATGACACCTGCGACTGCGGTAGGCCCTCGAGGCAGCACGCCGCCAGCGATGCGAAGGTACCGCTCATGTAGTACGCGAGTGCGCAAGAGGCATCAACGCCCACGCCAGGCACCGGCACCGTCCGCTCACCGCATATTTGCCGCCGCCAGCTCCGTGGACATCTCCACGCCGCAGCCACGCATCCCATGCGTCGGTGATTTTTGGCTCGCATCAGCGCTTCTCCCACATACCGCATCGGATCCCGTGTGCGGGCGCTTGGAGGCGACGACCCGGCGTACAGCGCTGCTTCAACAATGACTATGCCTTGGAGCATGAGCGCGCTGCCACGAGAGGACCCACATAGGGCTTTGGTATGGTACTCGATCGACCTGCATGGACCGAGTCACCGAGAGGCAAGGACATGGAGTAGGAGAACACAAGGCGTCATGCCTTTCGCTGAGAGGCAGTGCATGTTCATCTCGCTTATAAAGACATGGAGGCATAGCTAATAATAGTCACACGGTGGTGCATGCGCAGGCCAAGCGGCAACTATGCTGGTGGTGAGTCGGTGAATAATGGCGCATGCCGAATCCTAGCGCACCAATAACCAATGGATATAAATATATGACTCATCAGGTTCGTATACCACCGTAGGTTGGAAAACTGATGGGAACGGAGAGCCATCCGGAGAGTTGTGAATACGGATGGCCGGCTAATGGACACGGAGGGGCAACACCGAGTATGGACTTGTTGTTGTGGGGTCCTCGATGATGTGTTACTATTGCGCTTACTATTGCGGTGGGGGGATAGGCTTATTGGAGTTTTAGATATCTCCCGCTATACCTGCAACATATAGTTTTTGAGAGGGTCGCAGCTAAGAAGCTTAGCCGGCGATTTAAAACTTTGGGTTCCACAAACAAAACATCAACTTATAAGCTGTAGTGAAAACCCAAATTGAAAGCATAGCTGCTACATGTAAGTCAGATCATGTTTGAAACCTCACTACACTGGCTAATCTTTGGATGAAGACAACATTGTCGACCGTCTTTGCTATCGGGTTCAGTTGCCGATGTAGCTGCGGACACAGCTTTTTTATGGCAACGCTACCGGCTACAAGAAAATGAAAACAAAACAACGCAGACCGTCTAAAACTCACTTTGGGCTTGATCTGGCTGTCAATTTGAGTTGCTCACTACTACAAGATTGATTTTGTGTGGTGTTCGGATTTTATTTGCCGTGGCGGGCATTTGAGAAAAACCGCCACGGAAGCCATGGCCTCGCGACGTGTGCTCGGCGGCGGCCATGGCGGTGGCGGTGGCAGCCCATGGTTGGGCTCGTTGGGCCCATCCACGGGCTCGTTAGCGCCTTGTAGCGACCACTGGCGGCGAACGATGAGGCCCTGGCGTGGGGCGGCGGCGTCCGGACCCCCGCGGCGGATGGTGAGCCCCTGCTGCGGGGGGGCGGCGGCCCGTTAGGAGTTAGGTTTGGGCCCCGATAGCCCGTTAGGGTTAGGTTTGGGCTTTTGTTTTTTATTTTTTTATTTTATTTACCATGGCGGGTAAATAAAGAAGACCGTGGTGGTTTTTGTTAAATAACCGTCATGGTTAATCGATTTTCGTGGCAAGCGGAAAACCGCCACGGTGACCCTAGCCGTGTGGCGGTTTCAATGCCCGCCACGGAAAATAAAAAAAAACCCCACGAAAAATCAGTTCAGTAGTAGTGGCTGATGTAGATGGATAAAAGCTATTAAAAAATTCGGTGCCAGTTCAACATGTTCAAGATGCCTTGTTGCTTCCCATAAAATGCAGGACAAGCAGAGTGTTTATACAGGGAGAAATAAGAAAGAAATTCATGGTGCATAATGTACAACTGCATGACAAAATAAAATGCGTGGAGAGGATTGCAGCACATTTCTGCACACCTTCCCTTTTATGTGCCTATAAATCGCTGGCGGCAGCCATGTGCTAAGTCACCACGTTCCCGATCGAACGGGGGCGAGGAACGTGGTATGCTGAGTTTCAAAGCATGGAAACGAATGGAGTATCACTACTACTCAAACGAACTTCTGTGGCGGTTTTTTGGATTTTGCCTAGCGGTTTTTAAAACCGCCACACGCCTAGGGTCACCGAAAATGGAGGATTAACCATGGAGGTTTTTGAGACCCCAAAAACCTCCACGGTAAATAAATAAAATAAATAAAAAAAAAAAAAACCCGATCTAAAACCCTAACTAGCCCGGATCGGGGCCGTCGGGCCCGTTAGGGTTTCGATGGCGGCGCCGCGCCCGCCATGGAGGGGGAGGAGGTCGGCCATTGCGGGAGCTCCGTTCTTTGGGCTGTCGGCGCCCACTGCCGCCTCCGGCATGGAGGGGGAGGAGGTCGGCCGCCGGCGGAGGAGATGGAAGAGCGCCGCCGCCTCCTCCTGCTGCTCGCCCACCCGGAGGAGGAGGGCCTCGGGTCCACGCGCCACCGCGCGCCGGGAGGTCGGGATCCCGGCCCAGGGCCCCGGATCCGCCTCGCGGCTACCGGAGGACGCCGCAGCCGCCGCGGGAGGCACGCGCGAGCGAATCATCGTGCCGTCCCGCTCCTCGAGCTTCGCCGTGGGATCTAGGTCCTCCACGCGCTCCGGGCGCGCCGGGCCGCCACGCTGACACCGCATCGCCGTTCCGCCCACGGAGGAAGGGGAAGCCGCCCGTCACGGGGAAGGAGCTCGGGCCGCCGCTGAGCTCGCGGCACCACGCGCTCTGCGTCCTGGATCTCGCGAGGGAGAGAGAGGGGACGGGGTGAGAGAGAGGGAGAGAGTGTCTGAGAGAGACAGAGGAGTGAAAAACCTAAGTTCTGGTATTTATATAAGCCCGATAGAGGAGAATTGTTTTGGACTTCGGGGATATTTACCATGGCGGGCCTTATAAGTAGTCCGCCTTGGTTAATAGGCCAATTTTGGGCGGCGGGTATCTTTACAAAAACCGCCACGGTAATCTATTAACCGTGGCGGTTTTCCCCCTGGACAGGGGGCTGCCGGGCCACCTATTTTCCGTAAACATCGTGCAAGTTCAATTGTGTAGTAGTGTATACAGCTTCAGCACGTTCCATGTTAATTTGGGACGATGTTCCCAGAACGACAAGGAACGCCATTGTAGTCAATTCAACACGTACCTAGAGAGCACCATGAACATCACCCACTTCACCCACTACTAGATAAAACAATTTCCGTGGCGGGGAAAAATGTAGCGGTTTTTCTACCCGCCACCAAGATAAGGTCACGAAAATAGATGAACTTTGGTGGCGGTTTTTTTGCCCGCCACCACTAATGAAAATAAATAAAAAAAGACCAACGAGCCCAAACGGAGCCCATCCAGGGGCCGCCGAGAGCCCATCTGCCCAGTCCGGTGAGGCCAGCCGCGCCCCGCTGCCGGCGCGCCCGGCCGCTTGACGAAGCCCCGCCGCTAGCCGCACCGACGCTTCGACACCGCCCGCCGCACGCCGCGCCGCCGCTTGGATGCTCGATCCGCCACCGCTCCATCGATCCGACCTCCGGCTCCCTCCATACGACCGCTGCTCCCTCGATCCGGCCGTGCGCGCGCCATGAAAGGGAGGCCGCCCCGCGGGATCCGTCGCCGACGCCGCCGACAACCGCACCGGATCCGTCGGGGATGGGGCGACAGATCCGCCGCCCGCCGAGCAGGCCACGCCTGCCGCGAGCGCCACCGGACGGGGAGGAAGAGAGGAGAGGGAGGAGCATCGCCTGCTCGCCATAGCATCACCGGGACGGGGAGGGAGGTGGTGTCGGGCTGCGGAATATGCGTGGGGAGGGAGAGAAGTGAGATGAGGGGCAGGAGACAGGGGAGGGACAGGAGTGAGGGACTGGAGTGGCTGAGTCTGGGAACAAAACCCTAGTGACTCACTTCCTCCCTCTCTCAATATATATGAGCCCAATTTTTGGGCTTTTCGTGGGCTTTTGGGCTAGGTTGTTGGGCCACATTAATCGTGGCAGTTTTTCAATAAAAATCGCCACAGCTTAATCAATTTACCGTGGTGGTTTTTCCCCTGGACGGGGGGCTGCCATGCCACCTATTTTCCGTGGCGGTTTCCCAGAAAACCACCATGGAAAATGATTTTCAAACTGCATGCAAGTTCAATCCTGTAGTAGTGACCACCGCGCGTGTAGGTCAGGACCCTGAATACGTGACCAAGAATGAGATGAACAACAGTGACTCGAAGGCCGGGCAAGGGCGGACATAGATCACAGGACAAGGAAAAGGCAAGATTTTTGCGGTGTTCACCAACGGGCTTCGAAAGCAGATGGCCTGCGTGGTGCGAGAGGAAGAAAAATTGCGACTTGAGCAACGATGGGGCTCACCGTTGGTTCCGGGGAGCGCGGAAGGCCGGGTGATGATGGGGGCTGCAGCGTCGCTGGTCGGAGGAGAAGACCGGTGTCCGCTGGTTTGGTGGACACCGTCGGGACGACGCGACGCCGACGAGGATGGGTGTCTGCCATCGCGGACAGCCGAGCTCGCCCATCTCCTCTGTTCCCCCTCCCCACCGCCCCGCGTCAACGACCCGGATAATGATTGAACGCGATGCAGCCTCGACCGTAGATCGTCCCCGCATCGTCCCCATTCCTCGTTTCGAACGGTTCCCGAATGTGGAACCATGGCTCGCTCCCGTTCCAAGCTGACTTAGCTCATGTGTTGTATTCACAAAGGATAGCCTGTTGGGCTCGGTGCTTCGTACATGACAATAATCTTGGCCAGAAAAACTGATAGGCAGATTGGGTTATTCATGGTGCTTTGGAAAGAAAGGATATCCTTTGTGAATCAATCATCACTTCGGCCTATCAGTTTCTCTGGCCATGATTGAGTGCACGTTGGGCCCAAGGCTTCATACATGACAATAATCAGTTCCACAGTTTGCTTGTTGTTTAGTTGAAATCATGGCATATTGAGTGCATCAATCATCATTTCAGAATCGCACCTGTCCTGGACATTTTGCTTACATCAAACGGAACAACAAGCTGTTGGAGATGGGCGGGGTTCATTAGAACTGCATATATGTATTTTTTTTCAAGAAAATCAAATTAAAATGCACAGACACTAACCAATTCACAAAATTATATATTATCAAGCTAATGGTTGTCATTTCCTTAGGATATGTTGTGTGTTGGTCATGTCAATCAGATTGCTTTGCATTGAATGGTTGCTTCATTTTCTATATTTTCCCCACCTTATTGTATTTGCCGTATGGCCCCAAAATGGCCCTTCTAACACATGTTATGTTTAGACGATTTTGAAATTCAGATTAATTCACGAATTGATTCCATCTGATGTTTGTATGTGACCTATGCCACAGCCATTTGAAATAGCCTGTATGTTAGAAATGTGTGTTGTACTAATGGGGTTACAGTGGACTTGTGTTGTAATTAGCAGTACAGGGTTAGGTGAGCTAGGTGTTGGCTCTTGTAACCTGGCTCCTCTATATAAGGAGGAGGGGGCTGCAGTTGTAACTAACCTCATTCACGAGAGTGAGTGGCAAAACATAGTGACAGGCTCACAAGGGGCGTCAGTGATCTTGGCCGGTGCCCCGGGCAGCCGGTGTCACGGTTCAGGGAGGAGCGCCCATAAGCATGCCCCGGGACGTAGGCTTTGCTGAACCTCGTTACCAAACATCGAGTCTCTTGTGTGGTGTGTGCTATCTCTCGTGAGCATCTCGCTTAGGAAGATCCATGCAATCGCTTCCGCATTAGCGCCGATATATATCACAACAATTGGTATCAAGAGCTATAGGTTATTTTGAGGATCTTAAGAGGTGAGGGAAGAGGTGGAGACTCGAGGATCATGGATGACAAGGTGTTGCGGTGCTGCTCCGAGAGGCACAAGGTGGAGCATGGCAGCGACCGGTGCTCCGGTCGGCGGTGCCAGACACTCTAGGCAGGAGGCCTAGACTGTCTGATGGGATGCAAGTCGGTGAAGATCGGCCAGACGTGACGGTCGGACCGACATACGCTGGGCTCGGGTGATGGCGGTGCATGAAGCGTTGGCCTTGGCTCACGTTCCAGACTGGCAGGGCCAGACGTGGCAGGAGCCGGGTCGATCCGGGCGCGGGAGCACCACGGTGATGGTGGTGCGACCGGGTGTTGTGCAAGGGTTGGATCACGACATGGCAAGCACCATGATGTTGGTGATGTGCGCCACGCGTGCAGCACGCTCGTCCCGGGAGGTGTGCAAGGGCGTCGCTGCCAAGACGAGGCGTGAACGCAGCGGTGGAGGAGCGCGCTCTGCTAGGCCGCTGGACGCGGACGTTCTTTGCCGGGGGGGTGGCACCGTGGGAGACGCGAATCGCTTATGCGGCAAGTCCGCGCGTGGCCAACACACGAATGAGGCTGCGGTGAGTTGCTAATGAAGATGATCACAAGGAGCATGGTGAGTTGTTGGCTCGCACATAGAGTTTACAATTAGTAGAGAAGCCCACATCGATGACAAAATGCTTCCGTCACGTAAGATGCCAAATTCGCCATTAAAACCTTCGGTGATGAATTAGTGACGAATTTGAAATCGCCATAGAGCGAAGCGTCACATTTGATGCACCATGACGAATCATGAAATTTTGTCATAGAAGTGTTTTTTCCCATGACAAACAAACATTCGTCATGGAACGACTTTATCTTCTATGACGAAAATAAAACGCCACCGATTTTGTCATGGAAGTGATCGCCACGTGGCGCCCCCGATAAGGTCCCACCCGGCCCTCGCTCAATTACGCCTAGCAACTCTCCGATAAAACAAGATTATCCTCAAACACCAACACTAATTTTTTTACACATGAGTATCCGGGAAGAACTTCCCGTTGGTCACCTATCCCCAAATTTCTATAAGCCAAGCACGCTTAACTTTAGAGTTCTTTGGATTCGACTTATTCGGAAAGAAGTTGGAACTTGTTGTAATGAGTATTCTATCAATCTTATTAAGCCCAAAACCGGGATATCACATGCTCTCCCCTTAGGAGACCTCGGTGGGACAAACGATGGGGGCGCACACCGTGGTGGCCCACCAATTAATTTTGTTCTATGGGACCGAGGTCGACGTGAAAACATCAGGCGCCATAGGGCACTACGGCGTGGGTCCAAGGGAGTGGGGCCCACCTATGGTCTCCACTTATGCGGTTAGTGAGATCGTGGTGTGGTATGGCCCAGATTGACGTGGAAGGCAAGTGGTCGTATGACTGCGCCCAAGTATGGTGGCCCACCGATTCTATCCAGAGAACCAAGCTCGTGGGGCTCACAAGGACATGAATGCCATGTGGTAGTGGGACCACTACATCGTCGGACCATGATGGTGGGGTCCATGTCACCACGTGGACTTGCGATGCCACATTGTTATGTGGTTCTATCTGGTGGGACAGTGGTGGTGGGGACAGTAGTGGTGGGGCCCTGGTTGACGTGGAACACCACATAGGAGCGGGACCAGTACAATGTGGGACCACTACAGTGGGGTCCCCGTCGATGCTGGTGGGACCGTGGAGGTGGGGCCCACTTTGACAAGAATGCCGCGTGGCTTACAACGTGGGACCGCTGCGGTGGGGTCCACATCACCATGTCGATTGTAGTGGGACCATGGTACCAACATGTGGGACCAAGGGTCGGACCCACAAATGTGGGACCCATATTGGTGTCGAAGCATGGAAATTATTGTTTTGTGACGGTGAGTATGCTGTTTTGTGACGAAAGTTTACATTCATCATTGTTTCCCCACCAGATAGTGGCAGATTGATTATCTATGACAAATAGGTTATTTGTTTTGTGACGCTCTATTAATTTTCGTCATTATTTTTAGCGGCTTGGCTCCATCACTCATGTTCTGTGACGAAATTTCAAATCGTCACAAGGAAATCGTCATAGAAGATCATATTTCTACTAGGCGAATTGCTCTTTCTTACTGAGGAGGGTGGTCACGAGTCTTGGAGCTTGGGTTTTGTTCGTCGCTCGATCTCTCCTAGCTTGCAAGTTTCTCTCTCTTGGGCGGACTGCCGGCTTTCATACTGTAGCTTCCATCTCTTCTGCCTCTTTCGATCTCCTCTAGATTTTGATCCCACCTTCATTCCATACCATCAATCGGTAGATCGTTGCTTGATCTAAAGATCTATCCAGCTCTCTCCGCCTATCTTATCTTCTTGCCAGAGCTTTTATTGGTCAAAGTTCATCGTTTTTCCTTACGAAGCCGCCGGCCGTCTGCTCGTAATCTGCCAGCCATCCACATTCGATACACGCCGGAGCTACGCCTTTCTCAGCCATCCAATCATCCATCCTTGCGCTTTCTTGCCTGCTGTACTAAGCAAGCAGGCAGCCATCTGTCTTCACCACACCGGCATCGGCGCTAGAGTTTCACTGCCGACAGCCACCCGTCCCCCCTCCGCTCACCACCCACATACTTTCCGGCTCGGTGGTTCTCACGGGTTTAAATCGCCGGTGGTTCAAGCTGTGCATGCCCACCGGTTTCTCTACTCTAAGTCACTGCTGTGCTCCTGTATTCCGCTTCGTCGCCTCTGTTTCGCCACCACCAACAGAGCTGCAACCTCTTTGTTGCAATTCAGCCGCCGCCGCTATTTTAGCCACGATTGTCCGGCCCCGCTTCATAAGCCACTACCCATCGCGCCCAGCCGATCGCCATCGACCGTCTGCGCAGATTTGCCGCCACCTTTTTCGCGCTTCTATTTCGTTGCTAAGAAACGAATTAGCTCGGGGTGATTAAGGGATCCCTTTAAGCGGATACCCACCCTTAGGCTGCCGTTTCTTCTTGGAATTAGAAGCTTTGAAGCGTAAGGAAAGCGAGTTCATCATTAATTTCGAAGAAGAGGAATTACAAAGTGTCCAGGTTTTTTGTTAGAGAAACGATGATGAAGCATCAACGGTTTCACTAATGGGATTCATACAGCTTGCAAGTCAATGAAGGTCCTGTGTTTGAATTGCCGGGGTTGTAGCCAGCCTGCGGCAGTTCATGAGCTACGTTTGCTAGTGGAGCAACATCGCCCGGAGGTAATATTTCTATCCAAAACAAAAGTGGATGCACAAAAGTCTGAGAATTTGAGATTTAGGTTGGGTTTTGAGAATGCCATTGGTGTGAGTTCAGATGGTTTAAGCGGAGGCCTAGTACTAACATGGAGGAAAGGTACGATAATAAAGCGTAATTCTTTGAACCCTTCCCATATAGATATTTGCATAAGCAATGACGATCTTGGAGGGCGGTATGGAGATTTCTTGGATTATGGTCAACCCGAACAGAATCGAGGGAAGAGTCATGGCACTTATTAAGATTTCTTAGTTGTACTAGTACCCTCCCTTGGTTGTGTGCGGTGGATTTTAATGAGGCTCTAACAGAAGAGGAACATTTTGGTACAAGAGAACATGGAGAATGATGGGTTTCAGGGGAGGCCGTTGACTATTGCGGATTATTTGATTTGGGCTTTAATGGTTTACCATATACATGGGCCAATAGACAAAAAGGTGAAGGAAATGTTAAAGTCAGACTAGACAGGGGTTTGGCAAATGAAAGGTTTTTGGTCAAATTCCCTTTTACAGGGGTAACTCATGTTCAGACAACTGAATCTGATCATTGTGCTCTCTTGATTGATATTATATCTCAAGCAAAAACTGCTTCGAGAAAGGAAGATCTCGTTGGTTTCGATATGAAAAATATGTGGTCCGAGAGATAATACCTATGAAGACCTAGTTAACAATACTTGGAGTTGTGCCACAAAAAAAGTTTAGATGGGGTAAGGTCCTCTCTTTTAAATTTGCAAAGATCTTTACATAATTGGAGTTATAAGGTGTTTGGATCATCAAGGGAATCTTAACAAACTAAGAAAGGAACTTGAAGAGGTTCGTACCAAATCATGGCGTGAAGGGATAACGATGAAGAAGAGGGCTATTATGAATAGGATTTCAAAATTATCACCGAGGGGAGATAATGTTTAGACAAAGATCTTGGGTTCAATGGTTATCTCAAGGGGATAGGAATACATCCTTTTTATGCCGGATGTCGAGATCGGGCTAGACAAAACAAAATTATTTTTAAGAAAAAGAGGATGGAACAGTCTATCATCACAGAGAGGGACCTAGAAAATATAGCTACTTGAAAGTATTACATTCGGGCCGCTTTTTACGCACGGGAATTTTTAGACCCGTATGAAGTGGTCAAGTTTGTCCCTCGAAAGTAATAGAAGATATGAATCGGAGGCTCAGACCTTTTAGTGCCGATGAGGTAGAAAAGGCTTTATTTATGATGAAGCCAAATAAGTCTCCGAGGACCTGATGGCTTTATCAAGCAGGCTTTTATCGAAAACATTGGTCTTTATTAAAGAATGACATTTGCCATGCAGATTTGAATTTTTGGGAGGAGGTGATCTTCCAATAGAGGTAAATAAAACAATCTGGGTTTTAATTCCAAAAGTTAAGCAACCTCAAGACTTGTCACAGCTTTAGACCTATTTCGCTATGTAATGTTCTTTATAAAATATGCTCAAAGGTTCTAGCGAATAGGTTGAGAGAGATTTTGAATGACATAATATCTGAAGAACAAAGTGCTTTTGTTCCTGGAAGATTCATTACTGATAATGTCTTGATGGCCTATGAATGCATTCGCTATTTGAAGAGGAAGAAAGGTAAAACAGGTCTATGTGCAATAAAGCTAGATATGATAAAGGCCTATGACAGAGTGGAATGGAATTATTTAAGAAGCATTACGATGAATTTGGGTTTTGCAGACTCTTGGATCTCAATTATTATGAAATGTGTTGAAACAGTAAGTTTCTCAGTCCGAGTAAATGGTCACTATCTCAATTCTTCACACCCTCCAGAAGTATCAAACAAGGAGATCCTATATCTCCCTATCTTTTTCTCCTATGTGTAGAGGGCTTGTCATGTTTATTAAGGTTTTCAGGACCCCAGTTTTTATCGAGAGGCATAAGGGTTGGAATTCATACGCCCTGGATCTCACACCTCTTTTTTGCAGATGATTGTATTATATTTACTCAGGCTTCAAATAGGGGTGTAGAGAGACTGAATAATATTCTTGTAGCTTATAACAGGGGTTCAGGACAATGCATTAATAGGATGAAGTCTGCAATTTTCTTCAGTAAGAATTGTTCAGATGACACTAAAAGAGAAGTTACACAAATTTTAAATATTCAAAGAGGAACACTCGAGGAAAAATATCTAGGTCTTCCTACAGCGGTAGGACGATCTACAATCAAGCCTTTGAGAAACTCCCTACAAGAATTTATAAACTAGTAAATGGATGGTGTGAGAGGAATTTAAGTTCGGCCTAAGAGAAGTCCTAATCAAGGCTGTGGCACAATCAATCCCTACATATTCTATGAGCTGTTTTGAATTGTCCAAGACCACATGTAAGAAAATTACATCAGCACTGGCAAGGTTTGGGTGGGGAGGGGATGGTGATAAAAGAAAGATGCACTGGAGGAAGTGGTCGGATATAGCTCATATGAAGAAAGCGGGAGGTATGGGTTTCAAAGATTTGAACTTGTTCAACCTGTCAATGCTAGGAAAACAAGGCTGGAGATTTGTTAACAAGACCTGATTTTCTTTGTGCTCGCGTCTTTGAGGGCAAATATTATCACAATTCATCCTTTTTGTCCGACAAAAGAAAAAAAGTAATTGATTCTCACACATGGTGGGCTATTTTGAAAGGTCGACAAGTATTACGTAAGGGTTTAATCAAATTGATTGGTGATGGTACTTCTACACAGGTATGGACTGACCAATGGATCCCGTGTATTCCGGTTTTAGACCTTTATATAAGAAACCCGATACTACAATTGAGAAGGTTAATGAATTACTCACCTCATGGATCTTCCCCGAACGAAGAGATTTTGAAAGAAAATTTTTGCAAGCTGATGCCAAAGAAATCCGAGAAAATTCCACTTGGGAAATTAAAGGAGGATATGTGGGCATGGAGCGGAGAGAATAATGGATTATACATCGTCAAATCTGCATACAGATTATTATCTTCCTCTAATCGAATAATGCAACAAAATAAAACAAGTTGCGCAAGTTCGGCCGATGTTTGAGAACAACCAATATTGGAAGAGACTTTGGAAGCTAAAAATTCCTCCTAAAGTGAAAGTGTTTTGGTGGCGGGTGATGCATAATTTTGTTCCAGTCAAAGCAAATTTGATGCAAAAAGCATATAGAGAAGAAAGGTACATGTCCCGACCGTGGTATTCAAAATGAAACTGTTTATCATGCTTTTATTGAGTGCACCTTTGCAACCATGTTCTGGCACTCTTTTCATCAACTCTTTAATATTAAATTGCCTAGAATGCATCCAACAACATGGTCCTTTGAATTATTGGATAAATCTTTTTGTCCTGATGCAAAGTGTGGACCCACTTTATGTGGAATGTGGACATTGGACAAAGATAAAATAAAAAGACACCATGGAGAGACAAATATGAACCATGTACGAGGCTTGTCGATGGGCGTGGGAATTATCCTCCGATCTAATTGCTTGCAGATAGAAGTATGCCATGGACCAAGGACAATGTACATATAATGAAGTGGAATCCTCCTCCTCCGGGATATATAAAGATTAATGTTGATCTTTTTTTAAAGAGGAAAATGTCCGCGGATGACAAAGGTAATATTGTAGCGGCTAAATGCAAATGGTATGATTCAGTTCCAAATGTTCATTTGCTGAAGCCTATGCAATACATGATGGAGCTATTTTGATGAACTTGCTCAATCGTCCAAAAATTATTATAGAAACTGATAATTTGGAGCTTCTATCCTTGTGGCGAAGTATAACCAGCGAATGTGTCTTCTATCTTGCCTGTTCTTCTTGAAATTCAAGAGCTTAGTGGGAGTTGCACATTTTTTGAGTTGTCTCAGTCAAAAGAGAAGCTAATTCTGAAGCCCATGATCTAGCTAAGATCGCTTTCTCTTCTCTTTTAGACCGTACATGGATGTATGAAAATCTAGAATGTAATCTCCCAACAATCCATTCGCATTGTAACGATGACAATCATTGATGTAATATAAGCTCTTCTTGGTTTTTCTTCTCAAAAAAGAGTCTTGGAGCTTGTGTGTGAGTGGGCAACAAGGTACAATTTGCAAGTCCCCGAATGCATGACTTTGGAGGAGTCCGGCCAATAGCATGATTAATGCAACGTAGTACCCAACAAAGAGCGAGAAGGTGTGCATTGTGCATAGGGCCATTGATGCAGGGCAATGTAGAGATGCAGGGAAGTAGCAACGTTTATTGTGAAGAAGTGGAGAGGTCAAAAGTTGTGTGTGTGGTGTTTCTGCATGGACATGTGAGTTTGCATGTGTGTAGCAACCGGACCACCTTAAAAAAGGCGCATACATGGCCACTTAAGTCAACAAAAAGACAAGAGCACTACATGCATGCATCTTGTGTATGTGTGTGCATGGTGGTGTGTGTGCTGTATGATGTGCATGCGGAGCAAGGCTAAAGGACAGCAGCGCTACGGGCATGTGACCATTTGTGGTCTCATTGGCCGAGGGGTGATGGCGATAGAGGCGAGGCGAGCAAATGGAGCAGTGGTGTCTTGTTCTCGCCGGCCGGTCGCTTGGTTCCTCTACATGCATCAGGAGACAAGGAGATGGCGTGGGAATAGAGAGCTGTAATTATGCAGGAGTGTACGGTGAAGTGTGCAAGGCTACATGGGTTGCAACAGCTATAGTGGCAGCAGGAGCACAATAGGCATCTAGCATGTCATGTATGTCTTGGTATTTGGTTCACCTGGACTAGCAGTATTAAGGCAATGGCATAGCTCAGGCACGGTCCAATAAAGCCGAGGAGTAGAGCGGTTGGTTTGGGGCACCACAAGAAGTAAAACCAGAGAGCCACACCGAATGAAGAAAAAAAAAAATATTTAGAGCTAGGTGGTTTGCTTAGACGGGCGGTCTTTGGGTGAGAGCTAGCCCGCTCGGCTTCGGTGGTGACTAGGCATGCTCGAGGTGATCATCGGTATGCGATATGGCGACCGGGTGAGGAGACACCGCTTTGGAGCAGACGCCGGGAAGGACACCCCTGGAGAAGGTTGTCACAACCCACTTTTAATGGGTCGTTAACCACACGTGTTTGCGCCAGGATCACGTCACAAACACGTCTATTAGTAACAGATATTGGTGTTGACACCTGTTATAGCATAAAATTACTAGTCAACTAACATGAAATAAGGGCTTAAATTGAATATCAATATAAGTCTAGGGGTTTAAACTAACATAATTCCATGAGTTTTGGTGATTTATATATTTTTAGGGACTTAATAGGAAAATGCAGAGAATAGTGGAGAAAGTTACGGAATATACAAGACCTATGATGACAAGACTTGGCCGTGAAATAATTCAACCCGAATTGTGGACTAAAACATTCTAGAAGACACCGAGAAGACACCGGGAAGGAGCTGACAGCAGGGCAGGGGCCCACCATGGCCTGGCGCCCCGCCAACACCATCATCGGCGGCCGCCCGGGTGGGTCCCACCCACATCCTCACCTTTCTAGGTCGGTTTACTACCGACTTTGAGGTTGTATCTACACCGTTGCCAAGGTCGTTTTGATCCAAGGGTTCACGTTCATCGTCAAGGCCTATATAAGAAGACCCCCTGCCCCCAAGGCTAAACCCTAATTCATTACTATCTTATTCTATCTCATTAACTCTTAGTAGTAGAGGGGTCCCTAGAAAGGATCAACTCTCTCTAAGAGATTAGTGAAGTAGAATTAGACATGTAATTATAGCTTAATTAGACATATCATTAGAAGTAGATTAGAAGTAGATTAGATCTATCTAATTAGATCTAATCATGAGTGAATATCAAGTTGAGAGATTAGATCAAAGAACTTAATTAGAGTTCTAGATCTATTCTTGAGAGCAAAAGAGAGTGAGTGGAGGAGAAGAAGGGGAAGCACCGGACATGTCAGTGACTCCTCTACGCTTGTACCTCTGGGATCAGGGGCCTATGGCACCTGATCCTGAGACTTCTATGGTGGATCAACTTCTTATTTGAGTAAGTATCATATTATCTTCAGTGTTAGTATTTTTCTTAATGTTCATAACTCTTTGAGTACTTTAATCTATGGGAATCTATAGATTAGAGGGGTTTACTTAGGTGTAGGCGTGGTGCCTAGATCAAAGTTACTTATGAGTGCCCCCTACCTGCCGGAGAGTGGTAGATCGTGGTAGTGACAGTACCATTGAGTCCTTTGGATTCCACTTCCCGTAGATAGGACTCGTAGGATCTAAGTGCTGGGGGAATGGTAAGTTTCGACCTTACTTTCCCTTGAGTACGATCCCTTTAAGATCTATATCAACATAACTTACAAGAAGGAGAACTAGACAACCATAGAAATCTTCTTACCTCTTGATCCTTTCCCATCCTTGATTGACACTCAGGGATTAGTTATATGCCTCAATTATTCCTCACACCATCCTCCCTGTGGATTCGATATTTAAAACCCTGTCCTGGGTGAAATGCTCACCAAGATCCGTTAAACTTGCGGATTATTAAATATTTCTCGTAGGCTTAACAAATACCAACAAGCATTTTAAAGCGCCGTTGCCGGGGAGGAATGGATTGCTGAGAAAACATTAAGCATAACTAATCTTGTACCATATCTTAGTGTAGTCTTTCTTTTTATATTTTCTTTTCTTTTTATATCTTTTTGGGATCCTTGGATTCCACACCTATCCTTATACTGCATCCTTAAACACAAGTTTGGGCCACTAGAATCTTTAGAACTTATCTTATCCCTTGGCTTTGAGCTGTGTCTACGGTTGATCTAAATGATCATGAACCATCTTTTATAGGGGGGAATTCTGAAGTTAACCTCAGGCCAAATCGTATCCTTTATAAAGGATTATGTATTTGGGACTCATCCTAGAAAAGTTGTTCGCATGACCATCATGCAGTTTTCTGGAGGAACTTTTCTTTCCTTTTCTAAGCAAGGTTTGTCCTTGACAAACTCAGCGGGTATGATCTTTTCCTTAGAATTTTCCCTGAACACCCAAAGGAAGAGAAGGAATAATCCTCTAGATCAAAGAAGAAGAGTTTTTGATAGCGGATCATAATCTTTCCCTTAATTCAGCTACTAATCCTAAATCATCCATACTCTAAACCTTTCCAAGGGAAGAAGTAATTCTACCCTTGATTCTTTTATGGTGATGATTTTGGAGACAAACTTCTAGCTTCACAGAGAGACCTTTGAGTGCCTATAAACCATATCCTCTTAAGGAAAGAGTCTCTTAGAAACCATCCTTATTCTTACAAAGGACGTTGTGAGTCCCAGGATGGCATATCTAATGATGCCATAGAAGGAGAGCAAAACTATATAGAAGCCATTCATATCTTCTCCCCTTCTATTCCAGATTAGATAACTTATCTAAACCCATCTTCAACCTCATCCTTGACCCCAATGAATCCTCTAGTGTTCTTTTTCTTGAGTCTACCTACGATCTTAGAAAGCCCAAGTATAGAGATATCATAAAGGATCTATGGATGACCAAAAAGAGCATTATCCATAATTGGAGAACATCCATGAGCATAGGAGTTACATCCTAAATATTCTATCCTATCTTTGCCCATGTGAGCAAACTCTTGAATTAATTGCCATCTCTAATCTTGCCACCTACGAGATCTTAAACCCCCTTAAGATAATTGTTCATGAGGATTTGGACAGGGTGTTGTTGATCTTATTGGCTTGATAGTTGAGATTGGTAGGGAAAACCTCTTCATCATCTTGAATCATATTTGAAGGTTTCCCAAGGACAAGCTTTTTGTCCTAAAACAAGCACTCTAGGGGGAATAATTTAAGTATAGATCTTTTGCTATAACACCCCCCTTGTGTAGTGAGCATAGGGATGGTTCAGCATTCACACTTAAAGTAACAAGTGACAGGAAGGCTTGAGCATGTGGGAGGAAGGTCCACTCCTCTAAAGATCTGATGTTACTCTTCCTCTTCTCAAGCTACCGTCACTCGACATGCTTTGGTTTGCAATCCCTCTACTCACTATTACTTTGTTTGTCTAAGATTGAATGTTTATAAATGTCATGCATCAAAAATCAATCTTAAGATTTCCCATTAGAGAAAAAAAAGTAATAGTGAGCACATGTTAAAATAAACATTTAAAACCCTTTAATAGAAGATACCTTTAGCTCCATGACAAATCTACCCTTGTTTAAAATTATTTGTATATTCTTTTCGGGTATGTGTTTGTCAACTAATACTGCAGGAATAAAATCATGAGAGGAGTAAAAAGGTCTTACACAATTCAAAGGAGTAGAAAGAAAGGATGTTGCAATAAAAAAAGAGACAAGTTAGGAGCAAGATATACAAAAGGCCAAATGAGGAAAGCTCCAAGCAAAAGGTAATAACTACCACAAGTTGTTACTTCATGTACTGTCACACTCTAATAAAAGGTAACATCGAGGTAAGTTATCATTCACTAAGCTTTTTCCTAATTATGGCATGATCATAAATAAAGAATCAAACATGTTAGAGTTAACCTTATCCATCCTGCTTAGTTTCACATGTTTAGTTCTTTGTTCCTAACTGCTACTCTCTTGGTCCCGTAGCCCCCATTCATGTGCAATAAGATGTTGCTCATCCTGCTTTGCAAGATAGTCATAATAAATTGTTGATGCTCTATCTTGTGATCTTATCACCCTCATCATAAATATATAAAAAACTGTTAAACATTAGCTCGCCTTGTTTAATGTGCCTAAGGTAAGAGAAGAACGAATAAAGTTTTGGTTCTGTTGGTGTTTTCCCACCAACAGAGCCCATGCACTTGATCTCTACCTTGTCTTTGTAAACAGGACATACTTCGAGCATATCATGGAGGAGTATCTCACTCTCCCAAAAATCTACAAGGAAATGTCCCGACCCACAAAGCATGCACACTAAACAAGATGTTGCTCGCTTCCACCGTCAAAGCTTCACTTCGAACCATGGGACATGCAAGCAACATGGGTGATGCCATCCTTAAAGATCACTATCTCTGGAGACGCAGACACCAAAGATCAGATGATATACTTGAGGAGTGAGTAAGGTAAGAAGTCTTGTTCAAAGGACTTAAAACATTGAACCCTCCGAAAGGTAACTTCGGTAGATATCCATATTTAATTCTTAGCATTGCATCTTTAATTGCATATCATTTTTATCTTTTTGCATCTTGCATTAGCATATTTATTTCCTTGCATTGCATAATCATTTTTCCTTTAGCATATTTACATTTTTGCATTAGCACCGCATTGAAAAATTCTAAATCCCCATGTGAATAATCTTGAGGTGTGTAACAACCCATAAGGATATTCACTGTGGTGGCACAAAAAATAATTATGCATTTATCTAGTTGCATTTTCATTATAGTTCTTTGCATGCATATAAAATTATAAAACTCCAAAAATATTTAGAAAAGAAATCTTGCTATATGGAATAATCATGATTCATCTTGAAAATATTTAGACACATGAAGCCTATGTGGCGAAACCACTAATGCTTAATCAAGTTCCACTAGCTTTGTTGTCTATTTGAGTTCAGCAGAGATTTCAAGGAAGATAAACATGATAGACCGACTTCATCGTCACCGCTCTACCTCAACTTCCACATCAATAAACTCGACATGTCAATCCAAATTGGGGGAGTGCACCCCGCTTATCACGATAAGTATCTCTACTACTATATTTATATTATTATTATTATTAGTTAATATTTTGGTTTGCTTAGTTTGCTATGAGTTTAGTTCATAAAGTCGTTTAAGGAGTCTTTAGTAGAAGTGTGATCTTATAGTATAAATAAATAAATAAATAAATAAATAGGAGTGTACAAGAAGTTTTCTTTTCCACCTACAATAATCTCCGAAGCTAGATCTCATACATGGCAATGATGAATAGTTGCTCCGTTGTTATACTTTTCTAAGTACCTAGCTTTCAAGCTTAATTTCTCTCGAAAGCTTCATTTACAAAATTAATTTTACTTTGAAAACTTGAAACATATGGGATGCAAATGCTTGCTCTAAAGTCTAGGTAATTGACGGATATGATATATGATAGTCTGAGCTACTATTTAATCTTACTCTTAGTGACACTAAATTTCTAGAGATTTATATTTTGAAAATTGAAAATGCACATGATAATTTCCTGTATGACAAGAGTGTGAACCTCCCCGCCACAGACCATATATACATGCTACTTAGAATAGGAAAACCTTTTTGAAATATATATATATATATATATATATATATATATATATATATATATATATATATATATATATATATATATATATATATATATATATAGGCTGCTTGTTTTTGCATTAAGTTTGTTCAATCTTTGTCGACCCTTAGAAACTTGTCATGCTTTGATCATGTACACTCCACTCATTCCACTTACTTTATTATCATCCATTCACTCTAGCCAACAAAATGTTCTACTCCTATTCTAGGAGAGAGCAACCAAAAATATTTATATATATACCCATCCAACCATTCATTGCTAGCTAATATCTTACAAAAGCTCCATCATTTATACCTCTCAAAAATTATTGCAAAAAGAGATCCGGGGTTGTGTATCTTTAAAAGAGAAAGGGAGATGAAAAATGGACAAAAGTCCTACGGGGCAGTAGAGCCTACCTCCCTAAATAAAAGAGATGAATAATGAACAAGTGTTCGAGGGTGAGTAGAGCCCACATCTCTAAAAATAAAGATGAATAATGGACAAGTGTCCAGAGGGTCAAGAGAACCCACATCTTTATAAGAGAGGAAATAATGGACACAAGTCCGAGGGCCAGAGTCCACCTCTCTTGATTAAAAAAAAAAAAAAAAAGAAAGAGATACAACCCAGGTTCTCTACAAAAAAAGATTATAAAAAGAGAGAAGAATTCCAAAAAGGAGTAAAAGTAAGATTTCTCTTATCTATTCTATACACTTCACTACTACATTCCATACTTATATTCTATTCACCATACACCACTTGATCAGTGTGACTTGTATCTTTGGATCCATTGCTTGAATTTACGATATATGCTTAGTAAGAAAATTATTTTATTTTCTCCTACCTATGAGCTCGGATATATAAGCCTTAGATATTAGGTAAGAGAGAAGAAGGCATAGTATGCTATTGCCTTAGTTAAAATGTTATTATATTATGAGAGTAAGGCAAACACTATATTATTGCCTAAGAAAGGATCCACAAATACCACAACGAGCCTTGAGAGAGTCATACTGGAACTTTGAGTTTTATTTGAAAATCAAAGAAAAACTCCGTATGACAGTTGATCAAAAGAGTTTGAGATTTAGTACTTGGCTTGACTGTTCTATCTTTCAATTACCCAAGATTGCAGAAAAAAGATATAAAGCCCCAAAAAAGGTAAGAGGTAATTGAATAATTAAAGTTTAAACAAGTTTATCTTTATCCGAGAGAAAATTTTGAAAGCATGTGTACTTTAAAGGTGTGATAGCGTTGCAAAACAACTCTGATCCAAGTAAGAAGTTTAATATTATATTTTGTGTCTTGCTAAGAGACTAGCAAGAGGTAAGCTTGGGGAGCTTGTTGACACCTGTTATAGCATAAAATTACTAGTCAACTAACATAAAATAAGGGCTTAAATTGAATATCAATATAAGTCTAGGGGTTTAAACTAACATAATTCCATGAGTTTTGGTGATTTATATATTTTTAGGGACTTAATAGGAAAAATGCAGAGAATAATGGAGAAAGTTCCGAATATACAAGACCTATGATGACAAGACTTGGCCGTGAAATAATTCAACCCGAATTGTGGACTAAAACATTCTAGAAGACACCGTAAGACACCGGGAAGGAGGCGTGAGGCCGGGCCCACCATGGCCGGGCGCCCGCCAACAACATCATCGGCGTCGCCCGTGTGGGTCCCACCCGTCATCCTCACCTTTCTAGGTCGGTTTACTACCGACTTTGAGGTTGTATCTACACCGCTGCCAAGGTCGGTTTGATCCAAGGGTTCACGTTCATCGCCAAGGCCTATATAAGAAGACCCCCGCCCCAAGGCTAAAACCCATGGCCCATGGTTCGACAGGCCTAACGAGATTCCGTACCCGCTTGGATGCCTTCTAGGTATATTGGTATAATCCTCACCACGACTTCTCAGGGGTTGGAAGGATGACGCATCATCCTAGACAATACGGTGATACCAAATCACCCACGGCTTTCCTGGGTAATACCTTATTACCCAACCTATAATGTCAACACCACACTCAATCATAAATCATCAATATGTGCCTCTAGCATCGCCCATCAAGCGCCCAAACACTTACGTGGAAGACCACTCGGCATCCACGCCAACCGGGACCATGGGGCCACTCTCCCCATGTCCGCTCCCAATAGGTCGCTTGCCCGCTCCCGGCCACCTTGGCTCCAGATTATACCTCAACCCAATGGGGTGTGAAATCAAGTCGCCCCATCCCTCGTCTGAACCGGTCCTTAGGGGAGGCGAGTATCTCTCCGCGGGAACCCCTCGCGGCGATTCCCCGACGTGGTATTTAGGGCTCTACCGGACTACCACTACTCACCTTTTTTTGCTTAGGGTTCATTAGGCATTCTCATGTTTCTCTTGATTACAACGTATGAGCGTAGATAACATGGATGATTACGCCATCCGACTTAGCTCCATAGCTACGTTATCGCTCATACCACTATTTACTAATCCAATTATATCATCATCATCATTATTATGTCATGATATTAAGGTCATGATTAAGGGGGGCTAAGGACTTGCCCGAGGTTCTTACGAATCGGCACAAATACGTCGGACGTCTCTAGCTTTACCGGGACGGAAACTCCTAATCGGGTCGATGAATCTACTTTACGCTGGCGATAAACCCTAGCTTGAACTAGAACATATAAAACAAACATAGAACATTATGGTGGCAATGGGTTAGATGCATAGAGCTAGATTTTAGATGAATTATGGAAGTCGCTTTCACGCTAAAACGGAGTTAAATTGCATGAGTTATGGACTTTATAATATTAATCCCTAATTAAATCATTAGGGTAATATTATAATATAATTTTATCATGTAATAAAATTGAACTAATTACATGATAAAATTCTATAAATCAAATAATGAATTTACAAATTTTCTAAAAATTCTTACGACACGGGAAATAGGGTTTATAATGTTACGTGTACACATTCCGGGTGGACATAGCATTTTCCGCATTATACAGCTTACGTATCTATGTGCTGTATGATGACATGTGGGTCCCCGAGTTGCCACGTGGGCGATGTGGCGGGATAGTGGACCGTGGGTCCGGGCCGACGCGAAAGGTGACGGCCCTTGATGTCGTTGCCACGTGTCGGCTCTCCACTAGGTCATCCCCGCCCGTGAGGGTAGGGGAAACCGCGTCTCCCGACGGGCGGCGTTCCGCCTGTTGGTGCCTCCCTCAAGGGCGGCGCCACGGCGTTGGCCGGATTCGACCGGCTCGCCCGTTTCGCCGTTGGGGGCTCTATGGCTCCACGCCGTCACCCCGGTCCCCCGTCGTGGGTACTAGGGAAGTCCCGGTGGTCCCCTTTGTACGACGGCAGCCGCTCGGGTGGTAGACGGCGGTGGCGGCGCCCGTCGCATCGGCGGGCTGCACCATAGGAATGACCGGAGAGGGGAAATGAAAGAGGACGGTTTGGCGAAAACATACCATACCGCCAATTTGGCCGACGACAACCTCGCGGGCGGCGAGCTCGGGATCCCTCTCGGCGGCGGAAGGAGCAGGGTTTTGGGGAAAATGCGGATTCCGCAGCGTGGAGGAGAGGGAAGAGAGACCGAGGTGAGCACCGGGATGTTCCCGGGCGGGCGGAGCTCTTGGGGAAAGAGGTGCGGTCGATTGAGCTCCCGGAGGGGCCTATTTATAGGCTCGCCGAAAGCAGTGTCGCCGGCGTGATATTTTCCTTGACCTCGAGATCTTTTCCGACCACGTGGGCGTGCGGGGTGGGGTCTTCCAAATGGCTCCAAAGCTGCGGGCTCGCCCGGACGCCGTGTTTTCTTGCTCCGGTGGTCATGCCCTCTCGTCCGGTGGGCGTCGCCTGATGTACCGCCCACCATGGCCGCAATCTGGGGAGCCGGTCACGAGGACCCTCGTGGGTCGTTGACCGGCCTCCCGTGGGTGTGGATGGGCCGAGCTTACCGTGCCGTGTCCCGCCCGCGTGCGGCTCGGTGAGCGGCTCGGTCGATGGTCATGTCGAGATCGCCCGGTGTTCGCGGCAAAGATCCCACCGTGTGCGTTTACTCCGGCTCTGTCGTGCGCCCGGGCCGTTGAAGCCCGGGTGGCGAGTGCGTGGGTTCCGCCCCGCTGGCGTGCTCCGGTCGTCGGTCTCCTCGGCTGGCGGCATGGGACGGTGGAAGCCCTGCCACACTGCGGGCAGATACGACGCCAGGTAGAAGATGATGGTGGGGTCCGCGCGTGTGTCGGTGAGAGGGGTGAGTGTCGCGAGCCCGGCCCATTGGCTTTCGGCACGGGCCTTGGCCTTGATTGGTTTGGGCGCGTGAAAGGAAGGGAGAGGGGCCTGCTTTGCCTAAGTGGGGAGATGGGAAAGGAATGAGCCCAGAGCTCGTTTCAGATTTCTATTTCTTTTCCATTTTCTTTCTCCCATTTCCCTTCTTTCCTTTACTCTTTCTCTCCCAATTTTATGTGTGTCACCCATATATGTTTATGTCATAAATATTTACACAAGTGCATACATATTCTCATGACTTCCATTCATAAAAATATTTATTTAATAGTACTTGTGTAAATAGAAACATATAGGTGTACACATGTTTCCCGGAGTTTATCATTTCATGTGTAATATACATTTTATAAATATTTATACAAGCACACATGTATTCCCATGACTTTTGTCGTCGAGAATAATTATTTATTGTCCTTATAAAAATATTCATGTATATATTTTCGGCATTTACATGTGTTTCAAAGATTTTATTCCCGAGAGAAGATTTGTAAATCATTACTCATGCAACATTATACTTCCATAAATAAAATCTAGATCTTACCTTGCATCCTCGGTCACCATAAAGTTCACCAAGCAACAAACAAGATTTTCTATTTTCTATATGGTGAGAGTTTGAAATGCAGGTTTTTGAAAAACAGGGGTTTCGGTTTAGCGGAAAATAAATCAAGTTTTAGTCGTAATTAGAAAAATTTCAAATTTTAGTGATTTTTAAAATGATGCGTAAACACGGCCGTTACAAAGGTCGATCCGCCCCGAGCCAGTTGACAAGGTGGGTAGATCAGGCGGTGAGATCATTAAGAAATCAATCAAACCGCTGGTCGTGAGGGATGGCAACCGGACAGTACCGATTTGAGGTGGAGAAGTTTGATGACAGCGACAACTTTGCTCTGTGGCAAACTAGGGTCAAGGATTTGCTGGCTCATCAAGGCATCCTAAAGGGTTTGCAAGAAAAGAAGCCGAACAAGATGGAAGATGATGACCGGGAGGGGATGCTGTTGCAATCAGCCGCAACCATACGGCTGTGTCTCTCGGATCAGGCCATGTTCCATGTCATGGATTTAACTTCACCAAACGAAATTTGGGATAAGCTGGCCACTCAATATATGTCCAAGACACTGACCACCAAGTTGTATCTAAAGCAGAAGATGTATGGGCTGAAGATGCAGGAGGGGTCCGAACTCATGGAGCACTTGAATGTCTTCAATCAGTTGGCTGCTGATCTGGCATGCAAAAGAGGTAACTATTGATGATGAAGACAAGGCAATAATTCTTTTGTGCTCTTTACCATCATCCTAAGGGCATGTGGTTACTACACTGACATATGGCAAGGAAACTATCAAGATTGAGGATATTACTGCAGTGTTGCTTGCTCAGGAATAGAGGAGGAAGAACAATGCAGTGGAAGCTCCTCATGCTGAAGGTTTGCTGGTTAGTGGAGAATCTAGCAGGGGGAAGTTGGAGGCCAAGAGCAAGTGAAAGAACAAGGTGCGGTGTTTCAAGTGCGGAGATTGGGGACATATCAAGAAGGAGTGTCCAGGAAAGAAGGAGGCATGTGCCAGCATCAGTGGGTAACTCAATAAATGAGAGTCACTAGGATGGAGTTGCAATGTAGCAGGTTTCCTGAGGTGGCGGGTTTGAGGCCAAGTCAAGCTCGTCGATCGGGCTGCTCTTCGTGAAGCGGCAAAGTCGACAACTCAAGTCCGGAGTACAAATTGTTCATCCATGACAAGACTTCAAGGTGGCGAAATATTCGCCAAGGTGGAGATTGTGAGAAATGTGTGGAATATTTTTTGTACTAATGGGGCTACAGTGTACTTGTGTTGTGATTAGCAGTAGGGTTAGATGAGCTAGGTGTTGGCTCTTGTAACCCGGCCTCTCTATAAAAGGAGGAGGGGGCTGCAATTGTAACTAACCTCATTCATGAGAGTGAGTTGCAACATATAGTGACAGGCTCGCAGGGGGCCCGGTGATCTTGGCCGGTGCCCCGGCAGCCGGTGTCACGGTTCGGGGAGGAGCGCCCATAGGCATGCCCCGGGGACGTAGGCTTTGCCAAACCTCGTTACCAAACATCGAGTCTCTTGTGTGGTGTGTGCTATCTCTTGTGAGCATCTCTCTTAGGAAGATCCATGCAATCGCTTCCGCATTAGCGCCGATATCACAACACTGTACCAGTTATCAACTACACCATTTCGCAAAAAAAAAGTTATCAACTACACCGTATTGATATTCTCTAGCTTTCTAAGGCTTCTGGGTTGCCGTTGTTCAGCATCACTTCGATTCAATGGGAATAGCTGGTGTAGCGAGACCTGTACCTTCCAATATAACGATCTTTGTGCAGAAGATTTTGTGGGCTGTCTAGCTAGTGCAGGTCACAGATAGAGGTCTTGATTGCTACCCAGCATTGTGTCTAGCAATACCACAGTGGAGCTTGTGCTAGCAGTTGGCAGTCTCGTACTCCATGGTATCCTGCCGCCTCCCATGCCTAGTAGCAAGCTAACATGTTTGATTTTGTTATGTACCAGCCAGGGTAGGTATGTTTTGTTTAGGCAGAGAGAAGCAAAAAATTTGGAATGTGCAAATCAAGGCATGGGCAAGAGAACTAATAATGCGGCCTGTTTGATCTTGTTATGCATCAGCCGCTGCTAGGCACCTTTCCCTTTATATGTCTATGCCTATGTATGACTGTACCTCCCTATTGAAATTGTCTGTGGCAGGCTCCAGGCTGCTTGTTATGAAAGGCAACCTGCTTGCCCAAGAAACCCATACGTGACCAATAATCATTGACAGAAACACTAAGGCCTCGTTCGGATGCGACGGGACTAGCCCGAACGCCTCGGTTCCGAAGCGGAAGCAAGTGGCCCGCTTCCAAATCTGGTCCGCCTGGAATGGTTGTTCGCTTCCCGTCGCCGCCCGATTGGAAACGGGCCCGGTTCGGCCTCATTCCTAGCCGTTCTAGGCCGGAACAATTCCACACCTCCCACCTTCAGGTTTCATTCCAGGCAGGCTAGCAAGCTAACAGTGGACCCGCATGGATTCACTCCTTCCTGGGCCAGAATGAATCAGTGGCCGGAACCACATGGTTAGGAGGTCGGCATGGGAGGCGCTCGCGAAATTGGCAAGGAGGAAGCCATGGAAGCTGGTGGCCCGCAGTTGAGATTACCTGTGTGATATGGCGGCGATGGTAACACATTTTGCTGGCAGTTTTCGGCGCGAGAGGGTGTTCTGTCTACATGCTGGAGGATGTGTGTTAGACGTTGCCGAGAGGAATTTGGCATTTGCTGAGCGCCCATGACGCTCAACAAAGGACCAATTTCATGTAGTGATGGCTCCATTGTATAGGACGTACTGCCTCCAAAAGCAACAAGTTTTGGTTGATGTGAGGCGGGATGCTACGATTTTCATCTCCAGCAGGGAGATGAAGACACCATAGATAGGATGTCCTAGCTTGTGATATACATAAAGGATTTTGTGGAGTATCTGGTGGAGTCGAGAATAATGGATCCAGTGGCCTTCACAGGTGGACTCAGTATATGGACCAACAGAACCAGATACAATCTAACAGATGACTTGTGCGGAGAAATGACATCGTATCCGCTGTATAGTAAAAGTGGGGGACGTTATCAAGTAACTCTGAAAAACAAATGGAGGTGCCTACCAAACGTCGTATAGTAGAAGGTGGAGTGGTGGAGATCGGCAGCGTGGCCGTCAGGCCAGCCGTCAGCAGTGGTGGTGGAGGAGGAGCCGCGACTGGATGAGGCGCGACAAGGCCGTCTGCATGGCCCCACGTTGCGGTTGGTGTCAGCCACGCTGTAGGTGAGATCGGCGATGCTGCGACTCATCACAGTGACCACACCGGCCAGGGATTAAAAAGTAAGTGTTCCCCTGGATGGCGAAGAGGCATCAGAGAGGACTGACGAATCCATTGGGCCCCCCAAAGAGGTGACAAAGAGGTGACCGGCAATGCGCCGGATATGGATGGCGTGGAGAGCGAGACCGATGCGGCAGGAGGAGGACCTGACATCACCAATACCAAGCTGTTAGGGTGCCTAGGCTTATCGGAGATGGGATGGAGATTGTAGGGATGAGAGGGCGGTGGCGGTTCTTACAAATATATATATAGGGTAAATTTTTTCTACATAGTTACACCCATATGTATATCTCATGATTTTTGGTATATATGACCGAACGATGTGTATGTGGATAAAGTATATGATCATACTAGACCATCTATGGTGGTATATATATTAAATATGTATTTATAAGTTGAGTATATGGATATACTTTTTATATATACAACAGTAGTGACATTTTTATGTAATATTTTAAAAATATAGGTTCCTTCGAAATTTTTTTCGTATAGTAAGATCTAGAGTATCTTAATATCTTACTATTACTAATTGAGGCTCCAACGGAGGCTCCACGTTAATTCTCACCGCACGCGTAGAAAAAAAAGATAAATGCTAGAAATTCCCACATAATCGAAAACATCCGCGACGTTAAATCTATAGCCTTTGACGATCTGTAACCATTAGATCTGTTTTCTTCTCTAAAAATTTACCCACTCTGCCATTCTATTAATATAGATAAAAGAAGAAAAAATATAAATATATTATTTATTTTACAATGTGCGCACCAAGAAAGAAGGAGAAAAATAGATACATTAATTATCAGCCACCGTCCCATAACCTCCTGGGGCCTAGGCCGTGCACCTTATCCCGTGATCCGTTCTGGCGGCGTGGCTTCTCCACCAACGAAGGGAAGGGCACCAGTAGGACATTGTTGGATCGAGCTGAGGAGGCACAAGATCGAATGATGATCAGGAGCTTGCGGTGGCGGGCGTGTCCGTGGCATGGGATTCCTCCACGGTGGGTGAGAAAAAAATAAAAACTAATCTGATCAATTATTCTCTTCTCCGATCTAATCTTTCATAACAGCATGCTCATTGGCCGGTGTCACAGTTCTGTCGGAGCCGGATGATCGAGAAGGCGGCAGATGTCACTGTTGGACGCGCGCATGAGGATTGAGGCGGTTGATCATCACTGTGAGGAGGCGTGCAGAGGGCATGCAGCTGTCTGATAGACATGCACCTGAAACTCGCCGGGCATGCAGCTGCCAGATCGACATGCACCTGAACTCGCCATATAAACGTACGTGCAAGTTGACGGAATCGAGCAAGGTGGCCCCTTATCCGTTCACGCACCTGAACTCGCCATATGTACGTACATGCAAGTTGGACGGGCGTCTGTGCGATGCGAACACGCACGGTGCCATGACCGTCTGTCGTCCATGGCATCTACATAATGCTAGCACCGGCTGCACCTGCATGCTAAAAGGTATGATCATCTTGCTAGATCATATAATTACATTTCAATTTTCTCCAAGAATATATTAAATTTGGCCATCCTATAATTACAATTTAATTTGTCTTCTCATTCGTGTACCTATGTTATATAGTACCGTTTACATATTTAGGCAGAATAGACCAAGGAAAGAATTATGAAAATGTAAGCAAGATTCTTGGATTACTATGAACAAATAAAGGTCTTGATATAATCCCTATAGACCGTAGCTTTTTAATTTTTTGTTCACTTTAATACAATTTCATTATTTACTTCAAGTTTATATGTTAATGATGCTAAAAAAATATGGGACCATCATGATCGATGCGATTAAATAATGCCTATATGAAAAAAAAACATAAACCTCCACAATATAAAAACAAATAATCTGATAATATTTCTTTTTGAAACCCCTAAGTTTGATTCAAATTAACCATATGGGGCATTATGAAAAGGTAATGTAATGTAATATATGTAGCTATATAGTTTTAATCTAACTATCAATCTCAACAGTTAATAAAAGGATGCACAAAAAATCTCCCAAATCTACATGTCAATGCTAATATGAAGAATAGTTCAACATCCATATGCACAATATATGCACAAAGCTATTTGAAATACACACTTCCGTTAATATTAAGTTGAAACCATACACAAAGCTATGTTAAACTCTGTGGACCAAGAAAACATGTATACATTAGGATAATATTTTTTTTCAAGGTTATCTAACGAGAAAAATATCATTAGTAAATCATATAGTAATGATACTTACACTTCATTTTAAGTTAAATTAATACTCACGCTAATAATTTTTTGCAAGTTGTTATCTCGAAAAAGTCTTAAATAATTTGATTGGAATATTATATCATATTTATATTAGTAATTTAGTTTCAATGATTATTTGTTTAATAAAACAATATTCATACAATATAATGAATTCAACTTCATGAGTACCATGGTGTATGGTGAAACAATTATTTATGACATTACAAGGACCAGGAGGATATCCTAGGACCCAGACTATTCTTTTAATAAAAAATAAAAAGGTTAATGATAGATACAATATGAATTGGAACACGTGATCAAAAAAATGGAAAGTAAAATACATATTTTTATGATATCACATAAAGTGACAAGGGTTTATAGACTATAAGTTTATGTTTCAACTAGACACATGCTTGAAAAAAATACTAATCCTATAAATTATTACTCATGGAAAAGTTAAAAATTGAAAAATTGAAAAAACTAAATGATTCATATTAAGTAGACTATAATCACCATAGAGTATACCAATTATGTGTCTAAGTAATTAGAAAGCTCAGAATACCTAAATCATTAATTGATTATCAAGACCATAGAGTATACCTATTATGTACTCCCTCCCGATGGCATTAGAAGTCGTTTGGCAAATGACACGATCTCCAAAACACAACTTTGACCTCTTATTATTATAGAAATATTTATGAAGATGTGATATATGTATACTTTTATCAAAGTATTTTTTAAAACAAATCTACACATATAATTTTTATATTTACAAACTGAACAACTTAAAAGTTATTGATGATTTATATTCCGATGTTTGACCCAAATGTTGTCCAAAACGACTTCTAATACCAATCCGGAGTTAGTAGCTATTATTTTAGAACATTGATGAACAATATTTTTTTTAATATAAGTGATTTCTATTAGTTAGTGTCTCAGATTCTAAACAAAAAGAGTTTCCCAGAAACCACAACTACAATGCAAAGCATATTAGTAATGCAACAGGATGTATGTAAGGATATACATAAATGTAATTTTTTAAAAAAACTTGCTATTACTAATTGGAGGCTTAATTCTCACCATACACACTAGAAAAAATATAAATGCTATAAATTCATAGAATAATTCGAAAAAATCCGCCATCAATTTGATCACCATTAATTTCAAAGCCATGAGATCTATTAAGTTTTCTAGAAAAATTACCCACCATCCATTATGAAAACATAAATTGTATTGTCATCCCATCCTATCTCACGTGGTATTAGCCAATGAAGCCTCCATGTTAATCATTACTCCTCACAAGAATCACTAGAAAATAGATAATATCTCTTGAAATTCTCACAAAAATCTGAAGCATCCAGCCACCAATTGTGTAGTAATAACGATAGGAATTACCCACCTCTATGAATGTGTAAATCATCATAAGGTAACCTAGGAATTTTGATTTCAATTACCCATTTGTGCCATTAGATACATAACATATGCACTCCTTAAATTTGCATGTAAATTACCGATTCTAATATTATTGAATCCACATAAAAATTATCAATATATTGTATTGCAAAAATTATCTAAAAAAAACATAAAGCATATATATATGTTCTACATTATGCACGTCAATAGATGGAAATATAACATAATTTGATTAAAGTACATGCATGTCAATTACTTATGCATAAGGGAGACATAAATATACATGTTACAATTAAGCAATCATGGAAAAATATTTCCAACGCTAATGATACATACAAACTATTTAGAATTATTAATTACCATGACATATAATTTATATAAATTATTATTTTGAGCATTTATACACTTTAAGTAAAATATTTACATATATTTATTAGTATAAAACCATTATTTCATAAATAACTCTTTGTCAATAAAATCCAAATGTTGACCAGTGGGGAGGATAGTGCAAGACTATAAGTGGCTATATCTACCAACGGTTTGAGATTCCTTAGCAACAAATAGAATTATAAGGCTTAAACATTAATATCCTCATGAGATAAGCACAAATATCCATCCTAGAGCTCCTGTTAAGCTCTAAACTAATCTGAAGCAATGTGGTGTTGGTTTTAAGTGACTATTTAGGCTATTATTTTACTTAATAATGTTAATAACTGAAGATCAGTACTCAGATTTATAATATCACAGTATATAAGTGGAAAACATATGGACCAATAATTGATAAGTTTACCACCACTAAATAGACAACATAATATCTGGTCTGCCAATTGTGCTAGAAAAGGAACAAACAGAAAAAGTAAAAGTACTATTGATATCATCCATATAGATTAAACAATAACTAATTCTTATAGCTCTTATCACTTATAAGGTTCTCACCCGCAAGGAGCACGGGTTGATGGACTAGTGAGTATCTAAACATACTCAAACCGATAAACAAGTATGAACACATACACAATGTGGTTTTTTGAATATGGGTGTAACTACACCCGGGTGTATAAAGACATACCAAGTTGAAGGAAAAGGTGAACCGAAAATACTACACCTTCATCTTGCCAGTGAACCGTATGATGACACCATAGCTGTTATATCACTGCCTCAGCATGAACCGTATGATGACACCATAGCTGTTATATCAGTGCCTCAGCTTCTGCTAATGCTAGTGCCCTAGGGTATCATTTGTGCCAGTGAACCGTATGATCGACCTTAAGTTTGAAGCTGGGTACCATTTGTGCTGCTTTCTAATTGTATTTTTTTATTTTTACATATTTATATTGTCCATCGGACAATCTGACGCTATACATGCCTAGACTATCGGATGATCTGACACTATATGCATGTTAACAGAGTATCTGACGCTAAAGAATAGCAATGGATGATCTGACGCGAAATATATTCAGCACATCTAACTATCTGACGCTATATGTCTGGTCTGACGCTATATGTTCTTAGGGTCAGATCATCTGACGCTATATGTGGCTTACAGCGTCAGACCATCCCGTGGTAATTGTGGTGTTGTCGTGTAGTGCCTTCTCATGAGTTTCCTCCAACACCAGACTTTCATTCAACTGTGTCACTACTGTCGCCATTGTTGGCCGTTGAGCAGCAGAGTCCGCTGTGCACAATATTGCAATATCGACTACTTTCCTCATAGAGTTGACATCATAGATACCTTCAAGCCTCGGATCTGCAACTGTGATGATGTCCCCAGTGACAATCTTCTGTTTAACTCGCTGGACGATGTGACCATGGCCAGGCACTATTGGAGGTTCACCAGTGGCTACCTCAAGCAGAACAGCTCCGAAACTGTAGACATCGCTGCTCTCAGTGAGCCTCCCAGTTTGGTAGTACCTAAAGAAACAACAGCCGGTGACTATCAGTGAAAAGGATAACATGCTGCATATATACTGTGTCAAGATTTGGGCCAGTAACCAATTTTTATAAAGAGATATTCGGACCACTTGAGAAATCTCAACGCACCCTAGATAGCTCAAGATTTGGATATATACCACAAGTTACAAGAGAAGAAAATTTGACTGATTGTGCTGTCATGGCAGAGAGATTGAAGAACAAGGGAGCACCTTTACTTGGTAACTTGGTTGATTCGTAATGATATAGAGGTTTTGTGTAGTTTAAAGGTGGTTCATATATGAACTTGCTCATTTTGCTATTATGTTGCGTCATAGTCAACTTTGTTTTACTTCGATTGCCCCCTAGTGCATCACTCTTGGCTCGTCGTTGTAAGTTGCAATATTTCTCTACTTAATACAAAAGATACACAAACCTTTTTGCGTATTCGGGAAAAAAAACAAAGGTAATCTATACCGTTGTTTATCTTAAACTTTGGTATAGTAACACTCATTTCAAAGGTTCTAGAAGCTAATTGGATACAACAATTTCGATCTATTTGTCTCCATATTAATGTTAGTTTAAAAAATCTTTACCAAGAAGGCCACAGATTGCATCGATATGGTGGCTGACCATGTTAATATAGTCTGACTCAATTGGCCTTTAGGGCAGGATGAAATATCCTTAAGTTTCACAGAATTCATTAAAAGATTTTAAATGGGGTTATTGTCAAGACAGACTTTTGATAAAGGTTATGACAAGTTAAGATGGCCTTTTTCTATTCCAAACGTTAAGTACCCAAACAATTTCACCAAAATGGGTGCAAAACTTCATCTCTTGCAGCAGTGTAGCTATCAATGTTAATGATGTGGATGGACATTACTTCCAAACAAAGCAAGGAATCTGACAATGAGACCCCTAGTCATCTCTTTTGTTTAATATTGTCGCTGATCTATATTTGAGTACACGTATAAATAGAGCAGAAGAAGAGGATCAGAGTGGTGTGGTGCCCCAAGAAGTAGATTGTAGTTTATCAGTATGACAATAGCCTGATGATCACCATACTCTTTATGGTACATGACATAGACCAAACCCAAAACTGGAAACCAATGCTATATGCTTCTAAGGAGGCACCTGGTCTAAAGATTAAACATTCATATGATCAAAATATACTGCTTTGGAAAGCCTTGGAAGAGCAACATAAATATACCGAGATTTTTGGATCTAAATCTAGGAACTTTACTATGACAAATATACCTAAACAAAATCATATGGAGAATAAAGATAAAAGGTTTTATGTGGTACCTTCACAAGGGAGCTATGTTAACAAAAGAGAATTTAGAAAAAAAAAAAAGCAATTACCAAGGCAGTGACAAGTGTTGCTATTGTCACAAGAATGAGACAATTAAGCACCTTTTATTTGAATCCTACTCTGCATCGGAAATTTGGGGTTCCATACAAGTTGCAATCAATCTCTACCAGGCTGCTAGTATTTCTCTTGTTTTTGGGAGTTAACTTCAAGAGTTTTAGAAGGATCTCAAACTTGTAAATTTGTTTGGTACAACAATTACTTGTTGGTTAATAAGGTTATGAAAAAATTATTTAGTTTTGGAAAAGGAATTTTTTTATTCTCCCTTGCAAGTAATTTATTCTGTAATCCATCTGTTAGTACAAGGATTATCCTCCAAAAGCCCTAATGTTGAAGCCATCACAAAAATTGAAGCAAGAGGCTACGGCATTTTTCAACCAGGGCTGGAGACATAGTCTTACAATTGATGACCATTATTAAAGAGTCTCAGGCTTTTTTTCTCATAGGCTTTGTGTTCAAGCAGAAGGCCGAAATGTCTCTTCGCCACGGGTTGCATATATTCAACGACGCCGATTTTAAGCTAATACGGTGAGATAAAATTGTGGATTATAGCCGCTTTTTAGAAGATTTTTGTACAAATAGACCCCTGTCATTCCTTCTACAAAACAGACTAAAATCTTGGTGTGATGGGATGTGACGCCGAGGCATGTATCTCGGCATGTTGTCATATAACGCCAAAGCTCCTGCCATGTCAGCAACCTGACATTGGACGTTCTACCTGCACACATCATTGACTCAGTGTTGCATTTAGTGCCGGATTTTGAACTGACACAACCAAGTCGATCTTGATGGGTCGGCATTAGTGTCGGATCTTCCAAAATTTGCACTGATACGATTTTTAGGAAATCCCAAAAATAGACAAAAAAAAGGTAGAAATTTTATAAAAAATTTGAGGAGGCACCACCGATGACTCACGGCATTTGTCACAACAATGCGCGGGGAATCCTCTTGTTTAGGTTAAAGATAGGCGGCATGCTCGTCTATTGAGTGCCTCAAGTGACATTGTTGGGGGTGGAACGCTATCCTCGAGGGTTCACCTAAACCTAAACATCCTCATTTTTTTTGCCTACTTTGAATGTCATGTAGTTTCATTAAACAACGGAGCCTACTCATCGGGCTTCAACCTTTGTGCTGCACTGGGCCTTCGAGTAGTGTTGCGAAGGTTGCATCTTAGGGTCATAGCGAGAACCTTCTAGAGGCATTTGGATGAACGAAGGACTCCATGAGAGTGACGACGAAGGAATGGGGCTTTTGGTGCCAGGCAAGGAAAAGGCTTCAGGCTGACCATGTTTCTGATGTCGTTGCAAGGGGCCACAGGCCGTGTTGATTTGAGGCTGAATGTTGGTCCAGAAAAGCCCATATAGAAAGGCGGTTTGTTGGTGGAATGTTCCTCCATTGCCCTTGTGACTGTAATTGTTGGGGGTAGAACGCTATCCTCGAGGGTTCACCTAAACCTAAACCTCCTCATTTTTTTTGCCTACTTTGAATGTCATGTAGTTTCATGAAACAACGGAGCCTACTCTCATCAGGCTTCAACCTTTGTGCTGCACTGGGCCTTCGAGTAGTGTTGCGAAGGTTCCATCTTAGGGTCATAGCGAGAACCTTCTAGAGGCATTTGGATGAACGAAGGACTCCATGAGAGCGACGACGAAGGAATGGGGCTTTTGGTGCCAGGCAAGGAAAAGGCTTCAGGCTGACCATGTTTCTGCTGTCGTTGCAAGGGGCCACAGGCCGTGTTGATTTGAGGCTGAATGTTGGTCCAGAAAAGCCCATATAGAAAGGCGGTTTGGTGGTGGAATGTTCCTCCATTGCCCTTGTGACTGTAATTGTTGGGGGTGGAACGCTATCCTCGAGGGTTCACCTAAACCTAAACCTCCTCATTTTTTTGCCTACTTTGAATGTCATGTAGTTTCATGAAACAACGGATCCTACTCTCATCAGGCTTCAACCTTTGTGCTGCACTGGGCCTTCGAGTAGTGTTGCGAAGGTTCCATCTTAGGGTCATAGCGAGAACCTTCTAGAGGCATTTGGATGAATGAAGGACTCCATGAGAGCGACGAAGGAATGGGGCTTTTGGTGCCGGGCAAGGAAAAGGCTTCAGTGACCATGTTTACGCTATCGTTGCAAGGGGCCACAGGGCCGTGTTGATTGGAGGCTGAATGTTGGTCCAGAAAAGCCCATATAGAAAGGCGGTTTGGTGGTGGAATGTTCCTCCATTGCCCTTGTGACTGTAATTGTTGGGGGTGGAACGCTATCCTCGAGGGTTCACCTAAACCTAAACCTCCTCATTTTTTTTGCCTACTTTGAATGTCATGTAGTTTCATGAAACAACGGAGCCTACTCTCATCAGGCTTCAACCTTTGTGCTGCACTGGGCCTTCGAGTAGTGTTGCGAAGGTTGCATCTTAGGGTCATAGCGAGAACCTTCTAGAGGCATTTGGATGAACGAAGGACTCCATGAGAGCGACGACGAAGGAATGGGCCTTTTTGGTGCCGGGCAAGGAAAAGGCTTCAGTCGACCATGTTTTACGCTATCGTTGCAAGGGGCCACAGGCCGTGTTGATTTGAGGCTGAATGTTGGTCCAGAAAAGCCCACATAGAAAGGTGGTTTGGTGGTGGAATGTTTCTCCATTGCCCTTGTGGCTGTAATTGTTGGGGGTGGAACGCTATCCTCGAGGGTTCACCTAAACCTAAACCTCCTCATTTTTTTGCCTACTTTGAATGTCATGTAGTTTCAAGAAACAACGGAGCCTACTCTCATCGGGCTTCAACCTTTGTCTTTGCCTTTGGGCCTTCGAGTAGTGTTGCGAAGGTTCCATCTTAGGGTCATAGCGAGAACCTTCTAGAGGCATTTGGATGAACGAAGGACTCCATGAGAGCGACGACGAAGGAACGGGGCTTTTGGTGCCAGGAAAGGAAAAGGCTTCAGGCTGACCATGTTTCTGCGGTCGTTGCAAGGGGCCACAGGCCGTGTTGATTTGAGGCTGAATGTTGGTCCAGAAAAGCCCATATAGAAAGGCGGTTTGATGGTGGAATGTTCCTCCATTGCCCTTGTGATTGTAATTGTTTGGGGTGGAACGCTATCCTCGAGGGTTCACCTAAACCTAAACCTCCTCATTTTTTGCCTACTTTGAATGTCATGTAGTTTCATGAAACAACGGAGCCTACTCATCGGGCTTCAACCTTTGTGCTTTGCACCGGGCCTTCGAGTAGTGTTGCGAAGGTTCCATCTTAGGGTCATAGCGAGAACCTTCTAGAGGCATTTGGATGAACGAAGGACTCCATGAGAGCGACGACGAAGGAATGGGGCTTTTGGTGCCGTGCAAGGAAAAGGCTTCAGCCGACCATGTTTTTTATTGCTGTCGTTGCAAGGGCCCACGAGGCCGTGTTGATTTGAGGCTGAATGTTGGTCCGAAAAAGCCCATATAGAAAGGCGGTTTGGTGGTGGAATGTTCCTCCATTGCCCTTGTGATTGTAATTGTTGGGGGTGGAACGCTATCCTCGAGGGTTCACCTAAACCTAAACCTCCTCATTTTTTTGCCTACTTTGAATGTCATGTAGTTTCATGAAACAACGGATCCTACTCTCATCGGGGCTTCAACCTTTGTGCTGCAATGGGCCTTCGAGTAGTGTTGCGAAGGTTCCATCTTAGGGTCATAGCGAGAACCTTCTAGAGGCATTTGGTTGAACGAAGGACTCCATGAGAGCGACAACGAAGGAATGGGGCTTTTGGTGCCGAGGCAAGGAAAAGGCTTCAGTGACCATGTTTTCTGCTATCGTTGCAAGGGGCCACAGGCGTGTTGATTGGAGGTCAATGTTGGTCCGTAAAAGCCCATATAGAAAGGCGGTTTGGTGGTGGAATGTTCCTCCATTGCCCTTGTGATCAGTAATTGTTGGGGGGGAACGCTATCCTCGAGGGTTCACCTAAACCTAAACCTCCTCATTTTTTTTTTGCCTACTTTGAATGTCATGTAGTTTCATGAAACAACGGAGCCTACTCTCATCGGGCTTCAACCTTTGTGCTTTGACTGGGCCTTCGAGTAGTGTTGCGAAGGTTGCATCTTAGGGTCATAGCGAGAACCTTCTAGAGGCATTTGGATGAACGAAGGACTCCATGAGAGCGACGACGAAGGAATGGGCCTTTTGGTGCCAGGCAAGGAAAAGGCTTCAGGCTGACCATGTTTCTGCTATCGTTGCAAGGGGCCACAGGCCGTGTTGATTTGAGGCTGAATGTTGGTCCAGAAAAGCCCACATAGAAAGGTGGTTTGGTGGTGGAATGTTTCTCCATTGCCCTTGTGGCTGTAATTGTTGGGGGTGGAACGCTATCCTCGAGGGTTCACCTAAACCTAAACCTCCTCATTTTTTTGCCTACTTTGAATGTCATGTAGTTTCAAGAAACAACGGAGCCTACTCTCATCGAGGCTTCAACCTTTGTGCTTACCGGGCCTTCGAGTAGTGTTGCGAAGGTTCCATCTTAGGGTCATAGCGAGAACCTTCTAGAGGCATTTGGATGAACGAAGGACTCCATGAGAGCGACGACGAAGGAACGGGGCTTTTGGTGCCGGGAAAGGAAAAAGGCTTCAGGACCCATGTTTCGCGCGTCGCTGCAAGGGGGCCACAGGCCGTGTTGATTTGAGGCTGAATGTTGGTCCGGAAAAGCCCATATAGAAAGGCGGTTTGATGGTGGAATGTTCCTCCATTGCCCTTGTGATTGTAATTGTTTGGGGTGGAACGCTATCCTCGAGGGTTCACCTAAACCTAAACCTCCTCATTTTTTTTGCCTACTTTGAATGTCATGTAGTTTCATGAAACAACGGAGCCTACTCATCAGGGCTTCAACCTTTGTGCTGCACTTGGGCCTTCGAGTAGTGTTGCGAAGGTTCCATCTTAGGGTCATAGCGAGAACCTTCTAGAGGCATTTGGATGAACGAAGGACTCCATGAGAGCGACGACGAAGGAATGGGGCTTTTGGTGCCGTGCAAGGAAAAGGCTTCAGCGACCATGTTTCTTGCCGTTGCAAGGGGCCACAGGCCGTGTTGATTTGAGGCTGAATGTTGGTCCGTAAAAGCCCATATAGAAAGGCGGTTTGGTGGTGGAATGTTCCTCCATTGCCCTTGTGACCGTAATTGTTGGGGGTGGAACGCTATCCTCGAGGGTTCACCTAAACCTAAACCTCCTCATTTTTTTGCCTACTTTGAATGTCATGTAGTTTCATGAAACAACGGATCCTACTCTCATCGGGCTTCAACCTTTGTGCTTTGGGCCTTCGAGTAGTGTTGCGAAGGTTCCATCTTAGGGTCATAGCGAGAACCTTCTAGAGGCATTTGGTTGAACGAAGGACTCCATGAGAGCTTAATGACGAAGGAATGGGGCTTTTGGTGCCGGGCAAGGAAAAGGCTTCAGCCGACCATGTTTACGCTATCGTTGCAAGGGGCCACGAGCCGTGTTGATTGGAGGCTGAATGTTGGTCCGTAAAAGCCCATATAGAAAGGCGGTTTGGTGGTGGAATGTTCCTCCATTGCCCTTGTGATCTGAATTGTTGGGGGTGGAACGCTATCCTCGAGGGTTCACCTAAACCTAAACCTCCTCATTTTTTTTTTTTGCCTACTTTGAATGTCATGTAGTTTCATGAAACAACGGAGCCTACTCTCATCGGGCTTCAACCTTTGTGTGCTGCTTGGGCCTTCGAAAGTAGTGTTGCGAAGGTTGCATCTTAGGGTCATAGCGAGAACCTTCTAGAGGCAATTGGATGAACGAAGGACTCCATGAGAGCGATGACGAAGGAATGGGGCTTTGGTGCCCGGCAAGGAAAAGGCTTGCCGACCGTGTTTACGCTATCGTTGCAAGGGCTCAGCCGCGTGTTGATTTGAGGCTGAATGTTGGTCCGTAAAAGCCCACATAGAAAGGTGGTTTGGTGGTGGAATGTTTCTCCATTGCCCTTGTGGCTGTAATTGTTGGGGTGGAACGCTATCCTCGAGGGTTCACCTAAACCTAAACCTCCTCATTTTTTTGCCTACTTTGAATGTCATGTAGTTTCATGAAACAACGGAGCCTACTCTCATCGCTTCAACCTTTGTGCCGCACCGGGCCTTCGAGTAATGTTGCGAAGGTTCCATCTTAGGGTCATAGCGAGAACCTTCTAGAGGCATTTGGATGAACGAAGGACTCCATGAGAGAAGCGGCGGCGAAGGAACGGGGCTTTGGTGCCGGGAAAGGAAAAGGCTTCAGTGACCATGTTTCTGCTAGCCGTTGCAAGGGACCCACAGGCCGTGTTGATTTGAGGTCAATGTTGGTCTAGAAAGCCCCATATAGAAAGGCGGTTTGATGGTGGAATGTTCCTCCATTGCCCTTGTGATTGTAATTGTTTGGGGTGGAACGCTATCCTCGAGGGTTCACCTAAACCTAAACCTCCTCATTTTTTTGCCTACTTTGAATGTCATGTAGTTTCATGAAACAACCAGCCTACTCATCGAGGCTTCAACCTTTGTGCTGCACTTGGGCCTTCGAAAGTAGTGTTGCGAAGGTTCCATCTTAGGGTCATAGCGAGAACCTTCTAGAGGCATTTGGATGAACGAAGGACTCCATGAGAGCGGCGAATTTAAAGGAATGGGGCTTTTGGTGCCGTGGCAAGGAAAAGGCTTCAGTCGACCATGTTTCTCAGTCCTTGTTGCAAGGGGCCACAGGCCGTGTTGATTCGAGGCTGAATGTTGGTCTAGAAAAGCCCATATAGAAAGGCGGTTTGGTGGTGTAATGTTCCTCCATTGCCCTTGTGACTGTAATTGTTGGGGTGGAACGCTATCCTCGAGGGTTCACCTAAACCTAAACCTCCTCATTTTTTTGCCTACTTTGAATGTCATGTAGTTTCATGAAACAACGGAGCCTACTCTCATCGGGCTTCAACCTTTGTCTTGCACCGGGCCTTCGGTAGTGTTGCGAAGGTTCCATCTTAGGGTCATAGCGAGAACCTTCTAGAGGCATTTGGATGAACGAAGGACTCCATGAGAGCGACGACGAAGGAATGGGGCTTTTGGTGCCGGGCAAGGAAAAGGCTTCAGTGACCATGTTTCATTTGTCGTTGCAAGGTAAGGGGCCACAGGCCGTGTTGATTTGAGGCTGAATGTTGGTCCGTAAAAGCCCATATAGAGAGGCGGTTTTGGTGGTGGAATGTTTCTCCATTGCCCTTGTGATCAGGTTGTTGGGGGTGGAACGCTATCCTCGAGGGTTCACCTAAACCTAAACCTCCTCATTTTTTTGCCTACTTTGAATGTCATGTAGTTTCACGAAACAACTGAGCCTACTCTCATCGGGCTTCAACCTTTGTGTTTTGACCGGGCCTTCGAGTAGTGTTGCGAAGGTTGCATCTTAGGGTCATAGCGAGAACCTTCTAGAGGCATTTGGATGAACGAAGGACTCCATGAGAGCGGCGACGAAGGAATGGGGCTTTGGTGCCGTGCAAGGAAAAGGCTTCAGTGCGGCTTTGTTTTTCGCTTATCGTTGCAAGGGGCCACAGTCGTGTTGATTTGAGGCTGAATGTTGGTCCGAAAAAGCCCACATAGAAAGGTGGTTTGGTGGTGGAATGTTTCTCCATTGCCCTTGTGGTCTGTAATTGTTGGGGGTGGAACGCTATCCTCGAGGGTTCACCTAAACCTAAACCTCCTCATTTTTTTGCCTACTTTGAATGTCATGTAGTTTCATGAAACAACAGAGCCTACTCTCATCAAAGCTTCAACCTTTGTGCCGCACCGGGCCTTTGAGTAGTGTTGCGAAGGTTCCATCTTAGGGTCATAGCGAGAACCTTCTAGAGGCATTTGGATGAATGAAGGACTCCATGAGAGACAAACGAAGCGAAGGAATGGGGCTTTTGGTACCGTGGAAAGGAAAAAGGCTTCAGTGACCATGTTTCTCGCAAATCGTTGCAAGGGGCCCGCAGGCCGTGTTGATTTGAGGATGAATGTTGGTCGAGAAAAGCCCATATAGAAAGGCGGTTTGATGGTGGAATGTTCCTCCATTGCCCTTATGACTGTAATTGTTAAGGGTGGAACGCTATCCTCGAGGGTTCACCTAAACCTAAACCTCCTTATTTTTTTGCCTACTTTGAATGTCATGTAGTTTAATGATAATTCGAAAGTGTTTGGCATTCTCGTTTTGCATGTGAAGTTTGGTGTCACATCTATCTAGCTTGCGCTTAATTCTAGATGTGAATTTTGGTGAGCTTGCGCTTAATTCTAGATTTCACCATTACCAAAGGTTCTAAGTGTCATAATTGTGTGCGATCTAAGCAACCTCGAAAGCCTCACAAGGCAAAGGAGGAGAGGCTCTTGGCACCTCTAAAACTCATACATTCTGATCTCATGAGATGAATGGTGTGTGGAAAGAGATATTTCATGGCATTAATTGATGATGCTTCTACATTTTGCTATATTTACTTGCTGAAAACTAAAGATCGTGGCATTATTAGACTACTTTAAAATCTTTAAGGCTGAAGTTGAAAATTAACTAGAAAGAAAGAAAAAAAATTAACCAACATGTCCTGCTATCACTTATCGGTTGCAACAAACCTTTGCAAACATATGAAACATGTGCTAGAATTTATATATGATGAATAGTTCCCCTAAAATTCATATGAAGAAATTCGATAAATCTCAAAGGCCCAATATCTACAAAACATACAAGTAGATCCAAGTTTACCTTCTTTCAAGAGATGGGTTTAAGGTAGTGTTGGAGTCCAAGAAAGTAGTTATGTCTAAGCATGGACAATTTATTGGTGAGAAAGGCTATGGTTGCGGAGGTTTGTTTCGCCTAAGTTTGGCGATTTTTTTGTAATAAGTCGATGAATCAGATTTGTGACACAAGTAATGATAATTCGAGTGTTTGGCATTCTCGTTTACGTCATGTGAAGTTTGGTGTCACATCTATCTAGCTTGCGCTTAATTCTAGATGTGAATTTTGGTGAGCTTGCAGTTAATTCTAGATTTCACCATTACCAAAGGTTCTAAGTGTCATAATTGTGTGCGATCTAAGCAACCTCGAAAAGCCTCACAAGGCGGTGGAGGAGAGGCTCTTGGCACCTCTAGAACTCATACATTCTGATCTCTCGTGAGATGAATGGTGTGTGGAAAGAGATATTTCATGGCATTAATTGATGATGCTTCTACATTTTGCTATATTTACTTGCTTTGAAAACTAAAGACCGTGCATTATTAGACTACTTTAAAATCTTTAAGGCTGAAGTTGAAAATTAACTAGAAAGAAAGAAAAATTAACCAACATGTCTTGCTATCACTTATCGGTTTACAAATGAGCACTTTGCAAACAAATGAAACACGTGCTAGAATTTATATATGATGAATAGTTCCCCTAAAATTCATATGAAGAAATTCTCGATAAATCTCAAAGGCCCAATATCTCGCAAACATACGATGAGATCCAAGTTTACCTTCTTTCAAGAGATGGGTTTAAGGTAGTGTTGGAGTCCAAGAAAGTAGTTATGTCTAAGCATGGACAATTTATTGGTGAGAAAGGCTATGGTTGCGGAGGTTTGTTTCGCCCTAAGTTTGGCGATTTTTGTAATAAGTCGATGAATCGATTTGTGACACAATTAATGATAATTTGAGTGTTTGGCATTCTCGTTTTACGTCATGTGAAGTTTGGTGTCACATCTATCTAGCTTGCGATTAATTCTAGATGTGAATTTTGGTGAGCTTGCGAGTTAATTCTAGATTTCACCATTACCAAAGGTTCTAAGTGTCATAATTGTGTGCGATCTAAGCAACCTCGAAAGCCTCACAAGGCGGTGGAGGAGAGGCTCTTGGCACCTCTAGAACTCATACATTCGATCTCGTGAGATGAATGGTGTGTGGAAAGAGATATTTCATGGCATTAATTAATGATGCTTCTACATTTTGCTATATTTGCATCTTTGAAAACTAAAGATCGAGGCATTATTAGACTACTTTAAAATCTTTAAGGCTGAAGTTGAAAATTAACTAGAAAGAAAGAAAAATTAACCAACATGTCTTGCTATCACTTATCAGTTTGCAACAGGCTCTGCAAACATATGAAACACGTGCTAGAATTTATATATGATGAATAGTTCCCCTAAAATTCATATGAAGAAATTCGATAAATCTCAAAGGCCCAATATCTGCAAAAACATACAATAGATCTCAAGTTTACCTTCTTTCAAGAGATGGGTTTAAGGTAGTGTTGGAGTCCAAGAAAGTAGTTATGTCTAAGCATGGACAATTTATTGGTGAGAAAGGCTATGGTTGCGGAGGTTTGTTTCGCCTAAGTTTGGCGATTTTTGTAATAAGTCGATTGAATCAGATTTGTGACACAATTAATGATAATTCGAGTGTTTGGCATTCTCGTTTACGTCATGTGAAGTTTGGTGTCACATCTATCTAGCTTGCAGTTAATTCTAGATGTGAATTTTGGTGAGCTTGCAGTTAATTCTAGATTTCACCATTACCAAAGGTTCTAAGTGTCATAATTGTGTGCGATCTAAGCAACCTCGAAAGCCTCACAAGGCAGTGGAGGAGAGGCTCTTGGCACCTCTAGAACTCATACATTCTGATCTCTGTGAGATGAATGGTGTGTGGAAAGAGATATTTCATGGCATTAATTAATGATGCTTCTACATTTTGCTATATTTGCATGCTGAAAACTAAAGATCGGGCATTATTAGACTACTTTAAAATCTTTAAAATTTGAAGTTGAAAATTAACTAGAAAGAAAGAAAAATTAACCAACATGTCTTGCTATCACTTATCAGTTTGCAACAGGCTCTGCAAACATATGAAACACGTGCTAGAATTTATATATGATGAATAGTTCCCCTAAAATTCATATGAAGAAATTCTGATAAATCTCAAAGGCCCAATATCTGCAAACATACAAGTAGATCCAAGTTTACCTTCTTTCAAGAGATGGGTTTAAGGTAGTGTTGGAGTCCAAGAAAGTAGTTATGTCTAAGCATGGACAATTTATTGGTGAGAAAGGCTATGGTTGCGGAGGTTTGTTTAAGCCTAAGTTTGGCGATTTTTTGTAATAAGTCGATGAATCGTTTGTGACACAATTAATGATAATTCGAAAGTGTTTGGCATTCTCGTTTTACGTCATGTGAAGTTTGGTGTCACATCTATCTAGCTTGCGCTTAATTCTAGATGTGAATTTTGGTGAGCTTGCGATTAATTCTAGATTTCACCATTACCAAAGGTTCTAAGTGTCATAATTGTATGCGATCTAAGCAACCTCGAAAGCCTCACAAGGCAGTGGAGGAGAGGCTCTTGGCACCTCTAGAACTCATACATTCTGATCTCTGTGAGATGAATGGTGTGTGGAAAGAGATATTTCATGGCATTAATTGATGATGCTTCTACATTTTGCTATATTTACTTGCTGAAAACTAAAGATCAGGCATTATTAGACTACTTTAAAATCTTTAAGGCTGAAGTTGAAAATTAACTAGAAAGAAAGAAAAATTAACCAACATGTCTTGCTATCACTTATCAGGTTTGCAACAGAGCACTTTGCAAACAAATGAAACACGTGCTAGAATTTATATATGATGAATAGTTCCCCTAAAATTCAAATGAAGAAATTCTCGATAAATCTCAAAGGCCCAATATCTGCAAACATACAAGAGATCAAGTTTACCTTCTTTCAATAGATGGGTTTAAGGTAGTGTTGGAGTCCAAGAAAGTAGTTATGTCTAAGCATGGACAATTTGTTGGTGAGAAAGGCTATGGTTCCGAGGAGGTTTTTTTAGCTAAGTTTGGCGATTTTTGTAATAAGTCACCGAATCAGATTTGTGACACAATTAATGATAATTCGAGTGTTTGGCATTCTCGTTTTACGTCATGTGAAGTTTGGTGTCACATCTATCTAGCTTGCGCTAATTCTAGATGTGAATTTTGGTGTGCTTGCAGATTAATTCTAGATTTCACCATTACCAAAGGTTCTAAGTGTCATAATTGTGTGCGATCTAAGCAACCTCGAAAGCCTCACAAGGCAAAGGAGGAGAGGCTCTTGGCACCTCTAGAACTCATACATTCTGATCTCTGTGAGATGAATGGTGTGTGGAAAGAGATATTTCATGACATTAATTGATGATGCTTCTACATTTTGCTATATTTTCTTGCTGAAAACTAAAGAACATGCATTATTAGACTACTTTAAAATCTTTAAGGCTGAAGTTGAAAATTAACTAGAAAGAAAGAAAAAATTAACCAACATGTCTTGTTATCACTTATCGGTTTGCAACAGCACTTTGCAAACATATGAAACACGTGCTAGAATTTATATATGATGAATAGTTCCCCTAAAATTCATATGAAGAAATTCTCGATAAATCTCAAAGGCCCAATATCTGCAGTTCCCTAATGGGCTTTATTGTTTCAAAATTTCATGAGTAAAGGTGCGAGGTGCGATATCAATTAGTATCATATTGCTTGGTTGATGTGGAGGTAGGGAGTTTTCCGCCCTATATATTTGTACCAACCCCCGGGATTAGACACAACACCACAACTATAATTGGGAGTTTCAATTAGAAAATCCTAAAGGGCGTACCAAAGCGCCGTAGGCTCCCCGCACTTCTTGAGGTCCGGGAAGGGTATTTTAGCGCCAAGCCTTACCCGCACCATGTGCAATATCGCGAGCCTGTTTTGAATTATTGTTGGCTTGCCCGAGGGAAATATCTCCGAGAGAAGATTCCGGGGGCAACACTATCAACCGAATGCAACCATCGATATATATATTCTAAGTAGTAGATTATGGAGAGCTTTCATAACCGATCTATAGTCAAGCAAGCTCATGAGGTTCAAAGACATGGCACTACTTACTTTCGTATATTTGGGGTTAACTAAAAACTTTTGTGTCCTCGTCACCTCCTTAGCCGTGGGATTGAAAACACGCTCGCAGTAAGCCTACACATAGTAAAATGCAAAATGTCACATTCTTTTTTTTTTTTAGTAACATAATTAAGAAAAAAATGCAAATGGGTCGAGTTGTAGGTTAGGAAACACTCAATTGTTTTATTGCGCGTTTTCCAACGGATCGAGTATCACGAATTCAAGCCGGGCGCGAGTCAGCGAAATAAACCCCCGCTCCACTTGATAGCAATGACAAGCGCAATCCGGTGTCCACCGAGGTTATCTTGCGAACATGACAAAATCCTTGTCAAGATGTTTCCTTAGGCCCCATTCTAGATATGTCATGCCCATGCTTGCCAGGCCCCCGCCGCTCGACCCTTCGAAGGTCAATGGTTCGGGATCAAGAAAGCCAACCCGACAAAGACATGGCCCTAGCTTCCCCGAAAGGCATCTAGGAATAGAGGCATGCAAAGCAAATTTAGCAAGCAAATAGATGAAGAGGCATCCCAAGTGAGTGCGAGAATAGAAGAAATTGTACTCACGGTGTCATGCGGCGAAGGATGGACACATCCAATACTTCCAAAGCCATGAGGTCAAACAAATCGTCGAAACCCACATTGATCGCAAACCTTTTCGCCTATGTCACGCCAAAAACCTCTTTCGCGGCACTGCAAGAACGCCACATTTTGCCTGTTTGTGGTCGCTTGTCGCATGTACCACTCATGAAGAGCGGCACAAGAAGGCCCCGCTTTTGAAGCTCTTCGGGTGATAGCATTGGAGATCCATCTTTGGTAGTTAGGGTTGGGCGATGAACTGAAGGGCACAAGCCACTCTCGGGTCCCCGAGCTCATCTATTGCAACTCCGTGCTCTGCTCTAACCGCTTTGGCCTCCAATTCCATCTCAACCTGCAGCATCCGGTCCGGCCGCGGCAATGGCTAAGGTGCCGCCGCTTCTCGCATATCACCTACGAGGACTAGAGATGTTGGCGGGCGGCGAAAATTGATATCGTGATTCCATCGCCTCCACCTTAGCCTTGAGTTCATCTAGTGTAGCAAGAAGCTTTGTGTGAACCGCTTGTGTCGTCGCCTCCCTCTTTCTTCTCGCATCTAGTCTTTTACGCACACGTCGGACCAACAAGTCTTCCCACCAACCGAAACACGCCGTGCCTTGTTCTTCTTCCTAAGCCGTGTCTCTCTCTTACGAATTGCGGTGCCTTTTCCCTTCCCTTCACTGCGACAAAAGCTGGACGGCCAGATGCCTGCCCCTCTGTAGTAACATCTCCCGTAAGCTCATATCTTTCCCTTACACCAATGACATCAGAAGGACGGGCTGCCTTCTCTAAAACTATCTCAGATAAAGACCGAGCCTCTTCACAGGTCCAAACAATTTCAGCCTTGTCACCTGACACTGCCAGTATGCTCAATGCACGCAAAAAATCCCGAGCAAGGTTCTGTGGATATTTGTCCCAAGGATTCTGGATTCCTTGGGCGGCCAATTCACTGTCCTCCTTCGCCCAACCTTTGGAGAGTGCCGCATAATCAACTATCCCAAGGCACCTCATTTAATAGGTGATTTGAAAAATTCAGGCTACACCTGCGTGCTCTGTTTCTTCCCGCCGTTGATGTGTTGTTGCTGCTTGGTTGGATCAAAATCACGTAAGTAGCTTCATCGCGTGAACAGATTTGAAAATTTCAGTCGCTGGAAATTAGCAAGACCCTAATATTGGGGGTGTTTAGTTGGTGAAATATTTTGGGTTCGGGAACTGTAGCACTTTTCGTTTGTATTTGGTAATTATTATCCTATCATGGACTAATTAGGCTCAAAAGATTCGTCACATACTTTTCAACCAAACTATACAATTAGTTTTTTTATTTACCCACATTTAATGCTCCATGCATGCGTTAAAAGATTTGATGTGACGGGGAACTGTAGCACTTTTTGGGTTACTGTACAGGAACTAAACACAGCCATTATACAGTTGTTTTAATAAGAACAGATTTGAGTAGCAGTTCATTTAATAGGCACATTTTTGTAAGCCAAGATAGTAGAGTACTCTACAGAGCAATCGTGTTTCTTGAGCACGCAAATATATTCATTTATAAAGAAAATAAGCGGCGATAGTAGCAGTTTTCCTATGATAAAAACACACGATAACAACATTATAGTAGAAGTCGGGTGTACTTTGTTCAAGTATCTACAACACCATATATCCATCTGTGGATAAATTGTCACCTTTCCTCACTTACAAAGCGAAAAAATTCAGGCGACAACGTGTGCTCTCTGTCTCTTCCCGCCCGATGATGCGTTGATGCCCTTGTTGGATGGAAATCACCGAAGTAGCTTCGTCGCTGAACAGTTTGAAAATTTCAAGTAACCTCAAAAATAGCGGGGCCGGCCTAATATTATACTGATTTCAATTACGTAATAGGCACTCTATGAGGACTACACAAACCACTGAGGTAGAGAACAACTAAATGTAGTTCAGGAATAGAGGAATATATAAACAAAGTTAGTAACAGTTGTTTTAATAAGGACATTCCTGTAAGGCAAGATAGTTGAAGAACTCTACTGAGCGGTCATTGTTCTTGTCTTCTTGAGCACGTATATTCATGTATAAGGAAAATTAAGCGGCGGTATTTGCGGTGTCCTATGACGTAAAACACCACGGGATAACAACATTATAGTAGCACTCGGTGTCGGGTTCAGTATCTACAACTCGACATATCCATCGAGGATAAAATTATGCAGTTCAATTCTGTAATAGGCGCCTATGAGGACTAAACAAACAAAAGAGGCAGAGAACAAAAAAATGCGGTTTAGAAATAGAGGAATATAAACAAACCGTAGTTTACCAACAGATTCATTTAATAGGATCAATTTTGTAAGACAAGGTATATAGTTGTACTCTGAGAGCGAGTTATGTTTGTTGAGCACGCATATTCATCTATAAAGAAAACAAGCGGCCCGTAGTTGCGGTGTCCTTTGACAAAAACACCGCGAGATAATAACATTATTGTAGCGGTCGGGTGTATTGTTCAAGTATCTACAACTCTATATCCATCGAGGACAAAATTATCACCTTTCCTCACTTATAGGCGGCGAAAAATTGAGGGGACACTTTGCACGCTCTCTATCTCTTTCCGCCCGATGATGCGTTGATGCTGCCGTTGGATGGAAATCACTGAAGTAGCTAGCTTTGTCGCCTGAACAGATTTGAAAATTTCGATCGCTGAAAAATTATCGGGGCCTAATATTATACTGATTCAATTCTGTAATAGGCGCGTCTATGAGGACTACACAAACCACGAGGCGTAAAAACAAAAAAAATGTAGTTCGAGGAAAGTACTTTGGTAACAGTTGTTTTAATAAGGACATTCCTGTAAGACAAGATAGTTGAAGTACTCTCTGAGCGGTCATTGTTCTTGAGCACGTATATTCATGTATAAAGAAAATTAAGCGGCGGTATTTTATAGTTATAGTAGCGGTCTCGGTCAAAAAATATCGATATAAAATTATATAGTTCAATTCCATAATAGGCGGCGTCTATGTCTCTATGAGGACTAGTCAAGCCTGTTAAACTTGTTAACTTGCTTCAGCTTGTTTCAGCTTATTCTCTCGAGAATAATATTAAACAAGCGAACAATTTCTCAAGGGAACAGATCACCTTGCCCCCCCACCCCCCAAAAAAAGCTAGCTCAGAATAGTGGAATCAACAAAATGTAGTTCAAGAATGTTTATGTAATAGGCACGCACAAGATTGATGGGCTACATATCAAACCCTAGAATCGCTGGTGGAGGAAGACGCCGTCGGAGGAGGAGGTCGCGGGCGGAGGCGGCGTCGGCTAGAATGGCGCGGATGCGTCGGCGGTGACGACGGGGTGATGAGGCGGCTGAAACCCTAGAATCGCCTTGTGAGGGGCGGATGAGGAATGAAATGGATCGTCTGCGTTAGTATAGGCGGATGAGATATGAAATGGATCGCTGTGAGGAGGCGGTTGAGGGTTTTTGAGTTTCGCGAAAAGCTCGGCGTGTAAAAATCGTGGAAAGTTGGGGGCACAAGGAAAAGGGAGGAAAATACGAAATAAGCGCCACTTCAATACTGCAGGTGGGAGAAGGCGAGTGGTGGGGCCGTCTGTCGGGGTCATTGTTCTATAACAAGAGGCTCAATCATGAAGACAAACTTAAGTACCGAAACACTAAAGTTGTTTAGAATTTTCTCAGCTGCGAAATAAGGCCAACAATGCTCTAATCTGAAGTTGCGTAAAAACATACCAATCGTAATTATAGGTGCTATTTTATGGGTGATATTAATAATTTAATATCCAAGAATTAAATTCCTATTTTTAGGCGGGCGCGTGTGGGATGCGGTGGTTGGTTGGACTGATTGCTCCCTTTAATAATGGGAGCGGGGTGATTAAAGCCGAACAGGGTGTTTAGCCGGGGTGAAAATTTCTAATTCCTATTTTTAGCCGTAGGGCGGGGGCTTCTGCGGAGGGGGTGTGAGTCTGCCCGGTGGGCGATTCCTTTTCATTCTTTTTAGTATTTATTAGTATTTAGTATTAGTATATATATAATATAATATAATATATATATATATAAGATAAGATATGATGAAAATTCATGGATTATATATTATATTATATTATATTATCACTGTGATTAATATGCCATCTGCTCTGGACCAGCGTTCTGAAATGCGTGAGTAAAAACGTTAAATTCGACCGCGTGGGTTCGCTACCTCATTTGCCTTCGCGCAATTTGGGGCGAACTCACTTCAACGCCCCGGCTACATCTATCTCCCCTTCCACGTCACGACCACCCGCCGGCGGCTGCGTCGTCCTCGCCATGCACCATGCAAATGCTTCCACCGGAGGTGCTTGGTCGCTTGCATTGGTTGCCATCCGCGTGCCAAGGGCGCGAGAGGATCCCATGGATGACCTCTAAAGCGGATGGCAAAGGCGTGCGGCGACGCCATGGTGGGACGAGCATCCCTCCGCGGTGAGACTCGAGAGGTGTGTGTTTGTGTGTAGGATACACAAAGGATACACATGCAATTTTTGAGAAATTATTAGGGCGTCCCGCCATTTTCCCTCGGTGCGTTCCGCATGGGTTATCTCCGTCTCCCCGCACCGGCTACGCACCAGCAGTATTGCTGCTCACCTCGGCGCCCCAAATGCTCGATCTTCACCTGCCCCGCCGCCGGTGACATCGACCACTCTTCGCCGCACAAAAATAGCTAGAGCGCGCCGAGCTTCCACCAAAAAAGCCCCGCCCGGCGTCGCGCCATGGAAAACCTTCCGCGCGTGACATGCTTGCGAGATGCGATTCGTGTCGCCAAGGTCTCGGCGGATCCCACGGAGGACCTCCACAATCTGCGGGCCACCTTCGATATGAAAGCGGCGTGCGGCGACCCACAGTGGGACGGAGCATCCCGCCGGCCGGATGTTTTACGTACCGCCCGGCGCGGTGGGTATCGCCACGAGGATCGCGAGTCTTGTCACCAAGCTCGCCGCCGTCGGCAACCCGGGGCGTGCCGGGGCCGGCATGTATGCCGTCTTCGTCGAAGGCGTACTGCACCGTCCACGCCCGCGGCTCGAGATCTTTGCAGGCCCGCGCCGCCCGCGTCGGACATGAAACCGCCAAATATGCTCTTGCTCTTGTGCTCCTGGGGGGCCAACACCGGTGCCGCAAACGGCGATCGTGCCCGGTGAGTGTTGCGGGAGATCGGCGACCACACGGCGACGGCCGGGCCGTGGAAGAACATCAACTGTTCTCGGCCCGGCAACCAGCATGTAATTTTAGGGTGGGCGACTTGGCGACGCATATACCCGACGAGTGGCGTACAACCCGTCCTATAGCCCAAATGGTGCCTCGCCATGACGGGCATCAGTGCAGAAAGCCAGGATGGTGCGGCCGTCGTCGCATCTCGTTGCAAACGGTGTGGCGGTGCGTGTTCTGTAGCGAGGAGTGTAGGATCCGCAACGAGTGTCAGAGGTTCTTCGGCCTCTAGATGGTGATCTCGATCGAACAAACTTTAATTTGATTAGCTTTTGGTGTGTACTGTACTACGTGATGGGTACACCCTCTGTCCCATAAATAGGGGGCATTGGCGTTTTTTTTTACATTAACCGTGGGATGGTGTCTGCATCGAACACTCTAGACTCTACAGTTGCCACCTCGGATTCCTTTATAGTACTATGGGCGCAGTTTTCTCTCGCAGTCTCTCGTCTCTTCCTTCTCCCATACTACACCTCTTCTCATACTGTACATTCTCACCTCTTCTCCGTCCTGACTTTCCAAACTCATCTCAACCAAACCTAGTACAGAGCGGTCTTCGTCTTCGTCTCCATCCCGGGCAGGTGGTGCTCTTTATCACATCCATGCAGCTAGATATGGTTTTTCATGTGGTTTTTGAAACAGCAAATACAGAAGTTTTTCTTTTTTTGGTGGTTGCAGATCTGGATCGAGTCCCGGCCGTTCAGATCTCGACTTCATGTGGTCTCTAAAGTCCCGGCCGCTCTGATCTCTTGTTTTAGCTAGTGTTGGGTTGGGAAGGAGGCCGAAGAAAATGTCACAAAAGAAGCACATCTTCTTGGGTAAACACCGCTGAGATTTCTGAAATGCACTTTTTTTTTGAAGTTTTTTTAGTGGCTCTAAAACGGTTTTGTTTTGTCTTGAATATTTGTGTGATTCATGCTATAGCTTGTACAACCACAAAGACCTACGCGGGAGATTATAAAAGTACGGAAAGAATGAAAAATGGATCGATTACCTTTGGCAGGAAGGAGCGGTTTGCAATGAGGCAGAAAATGCGTCGAAGAAAATGTGTTGCAAGAAAAGCACATTTTCTTTGTGTTGCTTTGCCAACTCCTTGGAGTTAAGTGTCGTTTGGAATGCATGTCTCCCTCATAGACAAGTCTTGAGTGACACTGAATTAGCGTCCAGCACCGGATCCAGCGTGAACGCTAGGAACAGGTCTGTTGTCTTACAAATTTATGTGACTCCTCCTATATATTGCTCAATAATTTGGCTCTTACATATAGTTTCTATTTTAAAGTTTGGCTTCAGGTGCTGGAGGTCGCCGGCGGGGCTGCTCCCCTCTCCTCGCCGAGTTGAGCATTTTTCTGGGTCGGACTCAAGTTTTCCTGAGAGACCCTTTCAATGGACTTCGACGAGTGGGGCTCACGTCCGTAGGACTATAATCTCCCGTGTAGGTCTCGAGCCCTGGTCATGGCCATGGCTAGCGCTTAAGACCTGCGCTGGAGATTATAATCCGGCCAAGCTCCTCTAGGGTGTCGTCGTCCCTACTCGAGTCTGGACCCGAGGGACTTCCATATTATGTCTTCGTAGCTTAGGTCTTGCTTCCTCTCTTTGACAATGTTCGTGTGCTCTTGCTTCATCTTGTTTCAGCTTGTTATGTCTCACGGAATACTATTAAATCAGCCAAAATCAGGCGCTAGCAAAACAACCTGTTCTCCGTAATGTTGTTATATTATCAAAAAGTTGTTCAAATTTGGAATGCGCTCCGGCTCTCCAAGAATCTGTATTGAACCTGTATTACTAGTTTGTGCATTGTGGCTCAACAATTCAGCTTGATTTGTTCTAAAGAGCCAAATTTTGGCCTTGTGTTGAAACAAATTTGGCATCGAACACTCACCTCATTCTCTCTCGATCGATCGAACAGGCATGTGAAATGACTCCATACATGACCCTTGAACCCTGATGTACAATACACCTACTGTACACAGTGTTGAGGTACTATGTCATGATTACGATTCTACAGACCCGTGTTGGAAAAAAGGAGTCTGTAGTGCAGGTGCAGATGACACTGCGCGGCCTGCCCAAGGATGGACGGAACGACGAGTTTTTATATTCCCAAAAAAGTTTTGACCAAAACCTTTTCCAACAATACTTTTTACGGGGGGGCCGGCGGCGGCGAGGCGAGCCGGGGACGTGAACACTTCGGTTCCTTGTCGCGAAGCGTCGGATTAATTATAGTAGTGAAAATAAGACGAATAATATTTATTAAATTTTTTTGACCTGTGCTCGAAAAGTCGCCGGTAAGATATCATGCTGATGACACGGTGATGGTCGCTAGAGAGAGACCTGACATCCGCGCATGCCGGTGTGCCGCCATGTCGATCGGAGACCTTTAGGGATCAAGAACCCTAACTTTTCTTTTTAATCTGTGGTCAAAACTTGTGACTAGCTAGTCTTTCTCTCCCTCATAGTAACTCCAAGTGTGATGGTTTTTCTTCTAAAATTTTGTAAAATCATGCTCTATCAAGAGATTGTTTTCTTACTTCTATTACTCTTGTCATGTTTCATCGACAACATTTGAAGTTTGAATTTCAAAAATTACAACTTCAAACAACAACTTTTCGAGCATCTAAAATGATTTCAGCAGGAGAAGTCATGAACATAAAAGTTGTCATTTCTTCATATGATGATATCGCGGTAACACTATCCACAAGATATACATTGTCATAGAGTTTATGAAAGTAGAAGAGAGATATCTAAGATTCGTGAACAATGTCACTAGCAGTATGTCGTATGGGGAAACAACCAGAATTGTAGATCTTGCTAAGTTATGAAACTCTTTAGTGTCTCGGTCAATCTCAAGAAAAAAATGGTTATAAAAAAATTCAAAAAAAAATGTAAATTGAAATTTAAATGTTTTTAGTGACTTCGGATAGACAAGCCCCCAACATAATAACGATTGTAGACAACCACGGATTAGCTCAACTAAACTTTCAAATAATTAAACTACGCAGCTTGGAATCAATGGACTATTCTGCAGATTAGGTGCAGATGACATGGCGTTTTCTAGAAGTTCCATGAAAGTGAAACACAACTACAAAGAGGTAGACATTATTGTAGAGATTTGTTAGCACACAATTGAATAAATGGGTTCTGTATTCAACTATCAAGTCTATTTGTGCCAAGATACAAAGGGATATTTACAACAGTAACGACCACACTAGTTGGGTGTGAACTGGACTTTCAGTTCTTGAACAATGGGTAGGTCAAAGCTCTCCGCAGATGCAATTCGCGTGGAGTCTCATATGGCATAGTTTCAACTTCTGCATTATTCACTGTGTTGTTACTCCTTGATGCGAAGCCTAAATGATATGCTTTTTGTAGGGATGGAAAATAGATTTTATAAGCCATCAACGATATACACACAAAGGCCAGTACACTGATCGTGGAATTTGGTGCATCTTGGATTGAAGTCCAACAATTTGGTGTGAAGTTCCATGAACATATACTGTTGAAGATTTAGGCATATTACGAGATATATTAACCCATAAAAACGACATCATGTATGCTAACAGGAACATCATAGGCATAAATAAACTTAACATGCTACTGCAACTAGCATCATATGCAAAGCCTACTAAACTCACAGTAAGCAATAGCATAAGAAGAGTATTAGGATTATACCCATGGGTGAGGCTGCCGGTACCCGCGGCATGCACATCACCGGATCCGGTTGCAGCAGCGTTGGCGTCGGTGGCGCTTCTCGTCGTGGGAGCCATCGGAGCAGCGGAAGGAGCAGTCGCGCCTGAGAGAGCGCTCCCCAAAAACTTGATTGCCCGCTACCCGTGCAGGTATGCGATGAGGACAGAAGTTCCGGAGGCCTGCTCGCCGGAGTTCCTTGTGCGCGCAACGAGCTCGGGCCGGAGATGCAGTGACTCAGCTCAAGCTCAAGAACAAAGGGACGAGAGAGAGGGGTGGCGCTCGCTGGGATAGGGATGACAGGGGGAGGCTGGTCTTATTTATAGTGCCGGCTAGGGCAAACGTCGCAGTGTGCTTTTACCCTCTTGCCCTCGCCTAGGGCGCACACTGCACATGTACAGTTACCCTTTAGCCCTCGGCTAGGGCGCACACCGCGCAGGTATGTTTACCCTTATGCCCTTTGCGACCGTTGCCTGAGCCATGTATCCGTTGGGACGTTTTCAGTGTGCCACAAAAATGCACAATCACATCACGTCCGGCCAAGGCCAAGGCCAAGGCCAAGGCCAAGGCCAAGGCCACGGACACGGACGGACGGCGCGTCGCGTCGCGGCTCGGCTTCGGCACGGCACGGCGGCGGCGGCGGCGGCGTGTGGCTTCCCCATGTTCCCTCTCACTCCTCACGAGAGAGCACCAACTAATCCACTATTTTAAGTTAAGCACTCTCTCGGTGAGTGTACCATGTGGTACTAATCCCACCCACTTACCATAAATGTGTGGGCCTTTGGAGTTTCCTTGATTAATTGCTAGTTAACTAATGGGCTAAGCCCAATTAATCTAACAATCCCCACCAAAGTCCAAAACCCGCATAGTATATGGTCTCAGTATCTGAGCTTGTTTGATATATCAGTGTTTCGATGGAGACTGTTAAGTTGAACATCCATCTAGGAAGGGAGCTTGCTCTAGTTCACAACTGACCAATGGACTATGCCTTGAATTGACAGTTTTGTGCGAAGTAGAGCTTACTCGGTTCCTTAACCGATCTTGGGCTGTCTAGAGCATCCCCTCTGGTTGGAGCATATAAGTCAATCTCCGTGCCTTTTCATGAGTATCTAGAGATCACCCGAATCTCATAGGTCAGTATCTAGCGGTCGAACCCATATAGGTGTGCTTCTTCTAAGATGTCCTGTAGGACGACATCTCTGCTTTAAATAGCCACACAAAGCACATTAAGGTCTATACCATCCTACCATACAGATAGAAGAGAAGTGCATTTACTAAAGAGATGAACCTTTGCAAGGGTCTCTTCTCCCGATCTACCACCAGCTTGTCTCGCTACTCTACTTCACGGGATCTCCGATCACATAGAATAGGTTACCACCGTGATAAATCTCAAGTGGGTCTCAGTCCCATCTCACTCGATGCACTATCTATCACATTCCGTGATGTCCCTTAGTGAATTGATCTCGCGGATTTTTAGGCGTATGGACATAGTCCACGGCTATTACTCGAGTTTCTCGGTTTTTACGACATTTCAATCGTCGTCTCACGTGTCTGGTGGTCTTCATGTTGTCCTTCGAACTATGAACTTTAGTTATCACTGTTTGATTATCACAGTTCATAGACACTGCAGGTATAGGTTTTTCAACCACCGGCAGATCCATTAGGAGCTCACGAAGCCACTCAGCCTCAACAGAGGCGGTATCAAGTGCTGTTAGTTCTGCTTCCATTGTAGACTTCGTCATGATAGTCTGCTTGCAAGACTTCCAGGAAACAGCGCCACCTCCAAGTGTGAATGTATAACCACTTGTGGCCTTCAAACCATCAACATCAGATATCCAGTTTGCATCACTATATCCCTCCAATACTTTTGGGTATCCGGTGTAGTGAATGCCATAGCTGGTTGTACCCTTTAGGTATCGCATTACTCTCTCAAGAGCGTTCCAATGATCATCTCCTGGATTTGACGTGAATCGACTCAATTTGCTTACAGCATAGGAGATGTCAGGCCTTGTCGCACTAGCCAGGTACATTAGCGAGCCAATTATTTGGGAGTATCTCAGCTGATCTCTCATTATCCTTCGGTTCTTCCTTAGGATTATGCTGGGATCGTAAGGAGTAGAAATAGGTTTGTAATCATCGTAGCCAAAGCGGCTTAAAACTTTCTCCACATAGTGAGATTGTACCAATGTCACCCCACCATTTTCTTCCCTCTGCAGCTTTATATTTAGTATCACATCAGCTACTCCGAGGTCTTTCATGTCAAAATTTTGTGACAAGAAAACCTTGACTTCCTCAATCACATTAAGGCTCGTCCCAAGTATTAGTATGTCATCCACATAGAAGCACAGGATTACTCCTTCTCCCCCACCATAACGGTAGTACACACACCTGTCGGCCTCATTCGCAACAAAGCCAGCAGACGTCATGGTTTTGTCAAACTTCTCGTGCCATTGTTTGGGTGCTTGTTTCAAGCCATACAGAGACTTCAATAATTTACACACCTTTTCTTCTTGACCCTTTACTTCAAACCCTTCTGGTTGCTCCATGTAAATTTCCTCTTCTAAATCTCCATTTAGAAAAGCTGTCTTAACATCCATTTGGTGGACGAGAAGATTTTGAGAGGCGCCCGAGGCGAGTAATACACAATTGTGGTCAATCGGGCAACCGGTGAATAGGTATCAAAGAAGTCCTCGCCTTCTTTAAGGGTATAACCCTTAGCCACGAGCCCCGGCCTTGTACTTCTCAATGGTACCATCGGGCCTTAGCTTTTCTTAAACACCCATTTGCACCCCACGGGGTTTACACCCATAGGGACGGTCTACAACTTCCCAGGTTCCATTAGTCATAATCGAGTCCATCTCACACCGCACCGCTTCCTTCCAATAGTCAGCGTCGGGAGAGGAATATGCTTCACCAATGGTATTTGGGGTGTCATCCACAAGGTATATAGTGAAGTCATCACCAAAGGATTTTACAACCCTCTGTCTCTTGCTCTTTCGAGTGACCTCAATATTATCCTCCTCAGGACTTTCCACAGTTGTTTGCTCAACAATCTCTGTTGGCACAGGTACATCGGGGGAAATAGTCGGTTCATGACTAGACTTGCCCACTTTATTTCCTGTCATAGGAAATTCATTCTCAAAGAATGTAGCATCTCTGGATTCCATAATTGCACCGACACGCATGTCAGGCACTCCATCTTGGATGACCAGAAATCTATATCCCACGCTGTTTAGTGCATACCCGATGAATACACAATCAACAGTCTTTGGTCCAAGTTTGCGCTTTTTGGTTATTGGCACACTCATTTTAGCCAAACATCCCCACGTGCGCAAGTATGAGAGATTTAGTTTTCTCTTTTCCCATTCCTCGAATGGTGTTACTTCTTTATTCTTTGTAGGAACTCTATTCAGGACATGACTCGCAGTCAATATAGCCTCACCCCACCATTCCTTAGATAGCCCCGCAGTGTCTAGCATGGCATTTACCAAGTCACACAGCGTGCGGTTCTTTCTTTCGGCAACCCCGTTTGACTGGGGGAGTAGGGCGGTGTCCTCTCATGAATAATTCCATGTTCCTCGCAGAATGAGTCGAACTCATGGGAGAAATATTCTCCTCCGCGATCGGACCGCAACCGTTTGATTTTCCTTTCGAGTTGGTTTTTCACTTCAGCTTTATAGATTTTAAAATAATGCAATGCTTCATCCTTTGTTGTTAACAAGTATATGCGGCAATATCTAGTCCTATCATCAATTAAAGTCATGAAATATTTCTTTCCGCCTATTGTCAGCACACCATTCATCTCGCACAAATCAGAGTGAATGAGATCTAGAGGTGCCAAATTCCTCGGCTCTTTCACAGCCTTGTGAGGTTTGCGAGGTTGCTTCGCTTGAACGCACGCATGGCACTTCTCTCCTTTGATCACATCGAATCTAGGGATTAATTTCAAATTAGCTAGGTGCGTCATGCAACCGAAATTGACGTGACATAATCTCGAATGCCAAACATTAAGTTCATCACCATGTCTCACATGGTTTACAAATTTAGAACTAGAATCCATCAAAGAAAAGCGGAACAAGCCTCCGCTTTCATAGCCTTTCCCAACAAAAGTTCCACACTTGGATACAACACATTTATTGGACTCAAAGACAAGCTTGTAGCCATCCCTACACAATGAGAGCCGCTCACTAGATTTTTCTTGATAGCGGGGGACATCTTTGCACGTTCTTTAGTACACGATCTTTCCCGGTAAACTTCAGATTGACCGTACCAACACCACGCATGGATGCATAAGTCCCGTTCCCCATCGCCAGGAGGAACCTCGACCGCCATCCCGGTAAGTAGAAAACAAAGAAATGTCAGCACATACATGAATATTAGCGCCGCCCGTGTCAACCCACCAATCAGGCGAGACACAACCGAAAGAACTGTAGGTAAACATTTACCGTACCCCGATCCTTCAGCTTCACTAATCACCATGTTTGCAGACTTCTTCACCTTGTCCGCACGGTCAGGGCAATCTTTCGCAAAGTGGCCCTCTCCACCACGTGCATAGCAAAGACCCTTTTCCTTGTTGTTCTTCTTCTTGAAGTTTGCGGCCTTTGGCTTGACAAAGATTCTTGTTCGAGGATTCTTCTTCTTCCTCCGATGGTTCTCGAGGGTTCCTCTTCGCACCATGTTGGCGCTAGAGCCTCCCTCCTCAAACACCTTCTTGCCACGGCTCTCTTTAGCCCTTGCATTCTCTTCGACGGTGAGGATGGAAATCGGGTCATTCACACCGAACGCCCGCCTCCCGTGCCTCGAGTAGTGGCAAAGTCGACCAAGTAGGTGGCGGCTTGGCAATGATACCGCCCGACCACAAACTTGTCGGGAAGCACACACTCCATGTTCTTGAGTTCCTTGACCAAAGATCTCATCTCTCATGAGCCTTTTTGGACCACGTAACGGTCATTGACCATTTTGAAGTCATAGTACTTGCTCCATGATGTACACCTCTCTGCGGCATCGGGGACCCCGAACTTGGCCTCAAGTGTATCCCACATGTCCTTGCCCGAGGGCGATCCATATACACTTGCATCATACTCTCGGGTATAATGCTGATGAGAGCACCTCGAACAAAGGTTATCTCGCTCACTTTGAAACTCCTTTCTTCCTCGGCGAAAAGAGGAGGATCGATGCGCTTTCCCCATCACATGCTCACATCTCATTGCGGTAAACCACAACTTGGATCGGACACGCCCGGATCTTATAGTTTGAACCATCATCATTCGGAGGAGGTGGTTTCAATGACGCAGCAAAGCTAGCACTCGTAATAAACCTATCAAGTTTTTGGATTGTTGAAGATTTAGGCATATTACGAGATATATTAACCCATAAAACCGACATCATGTATGCTAACAGGAACATCATAGGCATAAATAAACTTAACATGCTATCGCAACTAGCATCATATGCAAAGCCTACTAAACTCACGAAGAAGCAATAGCATAAGAAGAGTATTAGGATTATACCCATGGGTGAGGCTGCCGGTACCACGGCATGCACATCACCGGATCCGGTTGCGGCGGCGTTGGCGTCGGTGGCGCTTCTCGTCGTGGGAGCCATCGGAGCGCCGAAGGAAGCGAGCGCGCGCCCGAGAGCGCCCCAAAAACTTGATTGCCCACTACCCGTGCGTGTGCGCGATGCGGACGAGAGTTCCGAGGCCTGCTCGCCGGAGTTCCTTGTGCGCGCAAGGAGCTCGGGCCGGAGATGCAAATGACTCGGCTCAAGCTCAAGAACAGTGGACAGAGAGAGGGGTGGCGGCTGCTGGATAGGGATGACAGGGGAGGCTGGTCTTATTTATAGTGCCAGCTAGGGCAAACGTCGCACAGGTGCTTTTACCCTCTTGCCCTCGCCTAGGGCGCACACCGCACATGTACTGTTACCCTTTAGCCCTCGGCTAGGCGCACACCGCCGCAGTATGTTTACCCTTATGCCCTTTGCGACCATTGCCCGAGCCATGTATCCGTTGGGACGTTTTCGATGTGTGCCACAAAAATGCACAATCACATCACATCACCTCACGTCCGGCCAAGGCCAAGGCCAAGGCCAAGGCGCGGCGACGCGACGCGACGCCACGCGACGTTTGGCGTCGGACGGGCGGCGGCGGCGGCGGCGGCCAGCGCGGCTTCCCCATGTTCCCTCTCACTCCTCACAGAGAGCACCAACTAATCCACTATTTTAAGTTAAGCACTCTCTCGGTGAATGTACCATGTGGTACTAATCCCACTCTACTTACCATAAATGTGTGGGCCTTTGGAGTTTCCTTGATTAATTGCTAGTTAACTAATGGGCTAAGCCCAATTAATCTAACATATACCATCTTTGTGCTACTTTTGTATCGTACATGCTGGCCTCTCTTCAATTATCATTGTGCTCCATGTAATAAATCTTGGCTTCCATGATGACTTCCATCTTGCGTATTCAATTTGCGAGAAAACCATATCAAATCAATGTTCATGGAAAAGTTAAAATACAGTTTAGAAAAGAATGAATTCGCCACTTGTTGTAACTTGTTGGAATTTTTTGTTTCTTAAAAAAAGATTGCATTGTGCAGGTTTATCTCTGATTGACGCTCATTATTACTCCACAGTTTAATTGTGATGATGGCTGATTAGTTGACATGTACTCGTCACTAACAAAGTACAAAACTTGTCACGTAGAGATGTACATAACGTTTCCATTTAATTTATTAGCAAGTTGAGGCTTTAAAAATGAACCTCAGTGTATTCTAGCTAGTAAGAGTACATAAAAGCGCGTGGTTTGACCGACTACCAATGGCTGGGAATAACCCAGAATATTCAACTTATTTCTTTTGTTTTGGGGAGAAAGATAGCCTTTTTGCCTGTTATAGCCAAAAAGTGAAGATTGACCGATGGGAAGATTTTCTGTTTGGTGTGCAAAAGTGAAGAAAATTTTCTTCTGTCAAATAGTAAATGAAAAACTGAATGACCAATACAGAATATTTGGTCAAACGAGAAGGCATGTATTTGTAGAGTGTCTGCAATAATAAACTTCCATCGAGCAGTAATGGATAGTGGTCCTAGGAAATTAGTAGTTATTTTCTTTATTTCTAATGTAGAAGCGAACGTCCACCTCTTTGGACCATTGGTCGATTTGTCATTTCGCTTATGCCAGACGCATCGCTTTAGAAACAAAATTAAACCTGTATATATAGAGATCTGAACCATTCTAGAGCTTGTGTTTGATTTGACGTTAGTGTAATCTGAACCAATCTAGATGTATATTTTATAGTACTTGTGAGGGGAGACAACAAACCATAACCAGTGGCCATTTCATGGCAATTAATTTATTAGTGACTAATTCGAATCATGAAATCGCACTTAGCGGATGTCAACTCAATGGCAACAGCAAAGAGTAACTAGTACGCGCTTAACTATAAACTACCTTAACCTTACACATATTTTCTCGCGCAGTAATTAACAACAATCAATTTACTTTTTTATCTGTACTTGTTTACAAGGGTCAACATCAAGGCGCCATTGTTCTCCCAGCCACATGTCCCTCCCATGCCCCCGATCTCTCCTAGCTGTTACAACACCCCGGCTATAAACACTAGAAGAGGCTACCAAACAACACCTAAAATTCTACTAAGTTTAGAAATTATTAAAAAAGGTTGGCGAAGTCTCTACAGTGAACTGTGTTAGGTTGATCTCAAAGAGGCCCAGCCCAATGGCTGGCCCAATCCATGTAATACCTCAAATTTTGCAATTTTTTGAAAATAGGATAAAATTATTTATCAATGCATTTTGTATTGATGAAAATATAGAAAAATAATAAATTTTGTGAAACTAAAATTTAATATAAGGTCTAGCTACATTTATGTTGCACTCATGCTGTTGCATTTGTATTTATGTGATGTGTGGTTTTGACCAAATCTGAAAAAGAATTCAAAATCTTTTGGAAAAGCATTTGCAAAATTCTGAAAATAAAAGAAAAAAAATCTTTTCCTTTCTCTCTTTCAGCCCAGCTGGCCTGCTCCTCTCTACAGGCCTGCTTCCCTCCTCCTCCAAGCTGTTGTTGCTGTCTACTTTGATTCAGGACAGCCCAAGAAGAAAAGAAAGGGGGCCATCTAGCTGGGCCTTCGGCCTAGAAAAGAGAGGAGGAGGGATGATAGGAAAGGAAAGTTTCTCTTTTTATTTTCTTTTTCTACACCTTTTTCTTCTCTCTTCATTAAACTCATTTAATTCATATCTGGTTTCAATATAGATAATTAATTTAAGAGAATTCTTCTAAGTTTTGGAAGTAAAACTTGAACTCATTTAAATTCATATAATTCATTTCTTTATTTAGAAAAATCAATTCACATCTAAATCAAATTTAATAAATTCACTTTTTCACACAATAAAATAATGCATCGGCATGAATGCAACAAACAAGTAGCTAAGCCTTATATTTCATTTTATTTCCCAAAATTTATTGTTTACCTAAATTGTAATGCTCACAAAACTCATAAATAAATCAATTTAACCTATTTTCAAAAATTGTAAAATTTGGGGTGTTACAGACGTATAGAGATTGCTGGTCGGTGTGGAAGATTGGAATAGATGAATATTTATCAGGAGGACCAACTACAACACGAGCAGGGGTTTGCGTGCGAGTCAAATGGACACTAATGACATGTTCAACGACTTCTTCATAATCAACACCTTCTTCATCGACATCCACTGGAGGTCCAAGATGGTGCATTCGAGAACCGAGGAGGGTGATGGAATGCAAGTCGTCCTCCATAGGTGAAAAACTCACTTGATTTGCATCCCCCTTTTCTTGCACAATTCCATGCATTTGCACTGGCTGGTATTGTCTGAATTTTAGATTCATGTAATAGGCAAGGAAGCCAACGAGAACGGACCCACATCTGCATCAGCGACACCACCGCACCTTGATGTTGTTGAGAAGAGTATACTAACTACAATGGCTCCTACCCCAACACTGAGGTCTCCAAGAGAAGGTGACGTACACTGCCTGCCAACACCAACGATGTAGGTGGCTCTATGTCAACTACCTATTGGGGAAGACAGGAAGGCGATGCTACACCAGCAAGACAGACAATACTACAAAGGCCCCACCTGCTTCAAACCTACACCAGCCAGTGCCGACAAGATGATGATGCAGGTGTGCGCCAAGCCATCTTCACTCACTTCTCCAAGGATGGACCACTCGACACCGATGAGGTGGATGACATTGGTGTCCCAGACACCAAAATACCCTAAAATATAGCATCAAGAAAGCTGATCAACTGCTAAATGAGATGACAATTTCTATCCAGCACTTGAGCATACGCATAGAGGAAGCCAGCATTCGTCAGTGCACCCAACAACTGGTGTTCAATCCAGCCCCATCAAGGGGGCGGAAGGACATGTTTGTGTCAACATCATGGGGACAATCAGGACACCGGTGCCAAGGAATTCAACATCCATGACATCAACAACAACGCAGGCCACCGGTACCAAGGCGTTCGACATCCACGACATCTACAACAACACTGGCACTGGTTGCACCTATAACCTAAAGGTATGGCCGTGTTGCTAGATTCCATAACTACAATTTAATTTATCTCTTGCGATGTACATGATATGATCCTTTTTGACCATTAGGTATAATGTTCATTTTATTTTTAATATCCTTGGATTTGCACCAATAAGATTTCTATAATCCTTATTGAGCATCATGTGCAACTTTTTAATGACTTATAATAATGTTTTGCTTGAACCACTAGGTTGTAGGCCTGTTCTCAACTTAATGAATTATTGCTACATTGCTCAAAAAAATAAAGGACCAAAGTTAGCAATAAAGTCTATATGAAAAATTCAAACATCTAGAATTATAAAAACATAATTAAGCTAATTTAGTAATACTTTGTACAAATTATCCATATCAATCATTATGAAAAGATAGTTCTTTGAGAATAATCCACATATTGGATTATGAAAGATAATTTAATGCAAAAGTCTCTCAAATCTACATGTAATAGCTAAATATAATTAAGCTATTACAAACAATAATCCAAAGATCCATAAGTAAAACTTAAATTGGAATAAATAATTTTGAGTTATATTAACACTTTCGTGATTTTTAGTTATATTAACAATAATCCTTAGCAAACCACATAGTAATGACACTTACATCTGATTTTAAGTTATATTAACACTCATGACAAAACATTTCCAAGTTATTGCCTTTGAATTAAATTAAACATTTTGATCTACACATTATATGCCATATGAATATTAGTAACTTAGTTTCATGAATTATTTGTTTAATAAATCAATAATATTATGTCAACAAATTCAACATCTTGAGTACCATGGTGCACGATGAAGCAACAATTTATGACATTGTCAAAACTGAGATGGTAGCCTATGACCCAAAATATTCTTTAAATAAAATAAAATATGATTTTTTAAATAAACAATACAAAAAGCATTATTGATTTCAAGTTAATACAGGTAAAAATTAGATCAAAACATAAATGTTAAAGTACAGATTTTCATTATATCACATAACGGGATGGGATAAGAATTTATACACTTTAAGTTTATTTAAGTTTCAACTAAATACATATGGTGCTAGAAAAGATTAATCGCACAATTATTACTTGGGAAAATCATACGAAAAAATATAGATCCTAATTTTTTTTACAAACCGTCTAAAACCTTTTGACGTTGAAATTAATAGTTGTTGTATATGAGAAATTTGGAAACAAATTAAAATTTAGGACTATGTATTCAGGATATATATAGAGAATGCATCTAAAACTATCATAGTTTAAGTAAATGTTACAACTAATTGTATATTGGAGATACACAAAAAAAAGTGCTATGTAAGGAAAAAAAAGGCTTATAGGTATGTAGAAAAAGAAAACTTATATATCAATATTTAATAGATTATCACAATTGAATATAGACTATAGAGTACATATAGCTATTATTTTAGAATATTAGTGAAGAGAAAAAGATATTAAATATAACTAATTATTTTCAGTAAGTGTCTCATACGATTCTGACCCGTGCGGTGAACTAGTATATATAAAGACTAGCCTGTATGTAGACTATCGATCCGTGACAGCATCAACGACCATCCCCTGTCCCACTCACTCATCAGGAACAAAACTCCTGATGCCTCTCAAGCAAACTTATGTAGCTTGTTTGAACCGGTGGTAACCATGAACCCATGAGCTCTACCACACTCAAGTCGCAGAAGCTCCTATATATCAACTCTTATTTATAAGCAAGAAGATTTTTGTGCATTCTGGTTCTTCACGGATGTATGAATTTGTGCAGATTAGTAAATGCTGGTTGATTTCGAATCATGGTTACTGCTCTAACAATTATTACGTAGACCAACGACCTATGGTCCCACTTTATAGAGAGAAAATTGTGCATGCTGGGTTACTATCTTACGAATGAAGAGGAGCATAAAAGTGGTGTCCAACACAACGGAGGCCTCCACAAGCAGAGCATCAAGTCCCAGATATATGAACCCAAAAATACAAGGTCGTCCCAGCTAGAAAGAAACACCAAGGGGAAAGAAGAGAACAGCAGACGAATCAATTTAGCAATGGGAAGAATACTAAGCAGCTTAACAGATTCTCACATCCCGGATAATGGATGAGAGATGGATTTGCTAGAAAGCTATAGAAAGTTGTTATTGAAATCTATTGTAACAGGGAAAAATTTAGCTCCCTACTTATTTTATCTTCAGGAGGTGTAAGAGCTCCATGTTGTGAAAGATTCTCAATTGGTGTGTTGGTCCCAAATTTAGAATAACGTTTGAGCTATTTGCCTACTTGTGTAGTTGGGCCTTGGGAGCCATGAGCTCGTGATATTTGTTTCTTACGCGCTACCCATTAGAGCCCTTTCTTTTTTTTTGGCAGGAAAAGTAGGGGAGCTCCCTACCTATTTTTTTTTCTTTTCGATAGAATGAAATAATACAAGAGTTCTTAAATTACAAGACTACTAGGCCAAAAGTAAAACATATAAAATATCAATAATAGGTATCTCTCCAGATAGAGAGGGATGCTTGCTTACTTGGTTTAGCCTAGCACCCATGACCAATTCATCCTTGAAGTGTCGTTTCCAAATCAATAAAATGGCTTGCTCACCATCGAAAATGATTCCATTTCTGGTCATCCATATGATCCAGCAACCAATAATGAAGATCTACATCTACCTCATGCATGGTGCCATTGCGCCACGTAGGACCCAACCAGGCAAGTGCTACCCTACTGGACGACTGTACTAGCCCCGGCACACATGCAGTACTGGAGAGCTAGCTTGAGCTGGTGACAACGTGACATAGCCACCATGTTTAATGGGCACACATCATAGATGAACGCAAGCAGATGCTACCGCGTAGATGAGGACTCAATGCAGATGTTCCTTGACGAAAGACAGGTAACCGGGGAGCTGTATGCAGCCGGACCACAGATTTTTAAGCTCAAGAACATCGCATTTTCTTGCTAGACCAGAGCTGCTAAAGGTAAATCAAGTGTTCCTGATGCTTCCTACTCCTATACACAAATATCATAGATCACTGAAGCAGCAAGAGCTAGAAACAAAATGCTACTCGGTTGTGATACCTTGCCTAGTGCTTTTTGTACACAAGCTAGGGAGACCTTTATAGGTCACGGGGGAGGTACAATCTTTATTTAACGAAATTATTGCCTGCATACACAGGCTAGGGAGACCTCTACAGGTGACGGGGGAGGTACAATCTTTATTTAACGAAATTATTACCTCTGCGTGTGAGCAACCAGCCATCCATTGAAATTTAGTCAATCAGTAATTTACAATCAATTCTAATTAATATCCGAAATTGACATTATGCAACCAGAAGATTTTCCTTTACTTCCGCATTAGTATTGTGAGTTATAAAAGAAAAAGTAGCGCCTGATCAGGTTAAGCTGGAATAAAGATTCTCCCAAATATCCATACAAACATTTTTTTAGATAATGGATATCAAATCCGACCTCTACATCCAGAAATGTACACAGCCAAAAGTCACAAAAAGAGAGAAAAAACAAAAGAGAGAAAAGCCATAGTCTTATGCATCAACCAGACACAATACAGCAAAATGATATAAATGCTTTGACCCTCTATTTGATCAACGATAGGGCGTCCTTGGCTTGCTCTTCACGCCGCATCTGAGTCTCGAATGCCGTACTGCAGGGGCTCAGGAAGGCTTTCGCGAGGAAGTAAATTACAACGACGCCTCCAAGGGTGAAAATGATGCCTCCAGAGTGTTCACGATCTGGCGCTTGCCTTTTTCTTTATTCATCTAATAAAAATCACGGCAAAGCTTTTTGCGGTCCTTTCTAAAAAAAAAAGACAAAGAAAAGATGAAGTCCAACTGCTGAAGTTTAGCTTCTGCGGCGTATGTTTCGAAAAAAAAGAGAAGCAGTCTCAAGCTAATGAAGAAAGAGACCAAAATGATAGTGTTTGTGGATACCAAACTGAGAGCTCAATGGAAGTTGGAACAATCTCTCCCGATACCACTCATCCCTACAACTGCAGGACTCAGGCTTACACTGAGTTATCTGCATTTCCCAGCAAGACCCTCTTATTTATATAGACCCGGTGAAACCAACCTTGCTTGAACTCATCAATAAAAAAAAAATGGGGACGTGCCAGAATTGCATTTTTTTTTTTGTCCTAGATTGTACTCTGAGTCACTATACTAGCACATGGAGTACTTTCAAGCTTGCACCAATTACTCAAGATGTTGTATTTGTTTTGATATTCTGAAAATACAGAGTCCATCCATTTATCCAAACCACTGGTTATAAAACTATTATCATGATTAAGAATATATTTTATATTGATATTTCAGCGGTGTCCGTATACGATTTGTTGAGTTAGTATTTTTTTTCTATGGATAAACAACTACTACAAATATCTATCTCCATCTATTCAGGTACATTGCGGCACATAGTGACAATGCTTTCTTTTAATTTAATATAGGTAATATAATATAATTTAGAAACACACATGGGCACACACATAATAATACTTCATCATTTTTGAGTTATTTTTCATGATAGCTTGTGTATTGGCATTTATAGTTAAATGTGAGGGGTATTTTATTCAATTTTATGTGATAGTTGAGGTGGTTAATTTAAGTACAAATTAAAGATGTTACTTTATATTATACTTTTTGATTTACATATGTAAAAATTAGGGTTTAATTTGTGTAATCTTCTATAATGGTAGATATAATAGTTTTGGTGCAAATTTAGTGGTTTTGTTTAAATTATATACTTGAAAATGGAAGGGTGTGGGTAGTGTAGATGCAGACTCCGGTTGTCACTTTTGTATCTTTTCATAACAGTAGAGAAGTGCAATGTTTAAGGATTCATTAGTTAATATTAAAAATGATGATTATAGTATAGCAAATTAAAGACTATATGCTTCTGCCATGAGTTTGTAAAAGTTTGTAGCAGCACGTGGCATACATGGCCAACAAGTAGTAAAAGTTTGCTTCTGCCATGAGTTTGTAGCCAATGCTTATATAAAAAAGAGGCAAATCGATCAATCTGTGCAATGAAATAGAATAATCAGTACGTAGTCCATACACTGATCTTCGTACTCCCAAAGTATCCCAGGATGGCAGGCTGTCAGAGGCAGACGCGCTGTGATTCCCAGAACCACCGTGCACTGGTTTGGTTTCCTTGTTCTAGGAACCCTAAGAAGGCTCCATCTGCTTATTTTCTACACAGTGAAACACCGTGACTTCAAGACCGCGAGAATTTCGAGCCCAACTTGAACGTGTTGCACCTCAGGTGTAGTTTTCACCACAGCTGGTCCCACCTCTACTATAGTTTTCTCTAGGGCTGCTCCAAAAAACAACGCTAGCTAGAGACGCTCTAACTTAAGACATCCCAATGCCTCCTAAGCCTACGTGCCGTACCAAACGGCGAAGTTGGTCGATGGGCTACATTCGGATATGGCGAAGTTGTAGCTTCTTGGTGTTCATCTTCCCTCTTATATGCTAGTGAGCATATGCATGTATGTTACCCACGTGGCTGTATATAAAAAATACTTTGTAAGGAAGAATTACATTGATTTTCTAGAAAAAAAATGCACGCTACTGCCCCTATATAATAAGCCAGAGCAGTTTCTCGCTGCACATAATCAACTAGTGTTCTGGACATATATAGGCACGAGGGCATGAGAGAGGTACCTGTACTGTGCTCAAAGTTTTCACCTTCATTGCACCAAATATAATATATGTTGTCGGCCCCAGGATCACCTTGATCCACATGATCACCGTAGCACGCAGAGCTCTGATATGCAGCCAACAAAAAGCAGAATAGATGAACAATACAGTGAACCAACGCAGAGCCAAATCAGATGATTCTGGGCACATGTAGAAGCTCGCTGCCAGAACTAGCCACCAGGCACATGCCATGATGTAGGGGTTGTGTACTAGCGGAGTCGCCCTGCTCTGATGCCGACACACACTACATGGTAGTGAATATGGATTTGTGCATATCAGTAAATGTCAGTTGATTTTGAATCATCGTTACTGATCTCTCAATTATTTCTCTGGACCAAAGATTTGGCCCCACTTTATAGAAAGCAAATTGTGTCTGCTGGGGTTACTAATGGTCACCATCTCCTTCATCTCGCTGGGCAAGAGATTCCATTTATGCATGAAAGCGATAGATCCATGTAGTACAATATTAAGATTACTAATGGTTTTGTTGTTGAAAACTAAGACATTTCGAATTAGCCACACACTCGATGCATGCTAACAAACTTTAATTAGAGAGTGAAGAACTAGAGCACTTCTCTATTTTCATATGTGACAATACTTGTAGGTACATAGCAGGAAATGGAGACTTCATTTTATAGATTCTGCTTGTGATTTAAGATGTGGAGATGGACATTGACCAGACACAATCACACAAGGAAGCATTACAGCACCGCTGGTAGAGTTCACTTACAGAAGACACATTCACCATCAGCGCCTCTATCAATACTTCGGTACCCGGGCACTTAGCAACAACCTGCTCCCCCTGCAAGGAATCAGTCGTTTCCTCTTTGGAACGGGAGAACAAAAAGAGAGAAGAGCGGTAGCAGATGAACGGGCCGCATTTGGAGATTTCCTGCCGCCATCCATGTCTATCTAATCTCTCTTCTTCTTTTTTTTTTAATCGGCTACCATACTATTCCCTATCTGAAGAAGTTGTAGCTTCTTGGCCTTCACCTTCCCTCTTATTTATATAGCAGTGAACATGCATGTACTCTCGAGTATGTAAAAGTTACTTTATATAAGGAAATTTATAACAATGACGTGTGATATGAACATATCTCAAAAATGAATTCATATATATGATGGATGAAATCAGATCAGAGTGAGCAGCACGGAGTTGACACGCTCTCTAGGTGTCTCGCCCCTGTGTCGCCCCCCAACGCTGGCGACGGGGCGGCCCCCAAACAAGCTCGCGCCGCCACCACCATTCCCGCCCTCGCCGGTCGCGCCACCGCTGAAGTGAACCGCCCGGCAAGGCCGGCGTGGCTCGCCCGGGATGGTAGCGGCGGGGCGTTTCTCCGGCTTGAAGGTGGTTTGGTGGCGCGGGGATGTGGCTGATCTGGTGTGGATCGACCGATTTTAGATCGTGTGGGGCTCGGACTCGGCCTCCTCCCACGGCTGCAGCAGCGCGCCGGCCGTGGGCGGGCGGGTGCTTCTACTCCGCCCTCCCTCCTTCGCTCGGCGGCGGCAACTCTGGTCTCCTCATGGCCGGGCGCGGCAGGGGTGGGGCTAGTGGGTGGCGTTCGTCGGCGGCGGGGATCCGGCCCTCTGCACATGGATCACGGGGCCCACTCGGGCGTAGGCGGGGTGGGGGCAGCAGTGGTGGTGGAGGACTTGGCATCTGTGGTGGTGGAGTGGCTGCGTGGTGGTGGAGTAACGACGGCCGTGGGTGCGTTTGGGCTGCGGCAAGATGGCCGGCGACACGGGGTCCGGCCTTGCTCGGGGACGCCGCCGGCGGCCTGCAAGGTGCATGGCGTGGCGACTCAATGCCACAGGAGGGCCCTTTGTGGGGGCGCCTGAGTAGCTGACTGTTCTCGGCCATGGTGGTCGGGAGGCGGTGTCGGTGGACATCTGTGTGCGGGTTGTGGGGTGGCGATGAGTTGGTGGTGCTCCCCCCTCTTCTTCCTCATCGGTTGCGGTTTCGGCGTCGCCTCGGTGGCGGGGCTGGGTGGCCATGTATGTTCTCGCGGTGCCGTGGCGGCATTGCCGTGATGTACACAGAACCATCTTCTCGGCTATGGAGTTGCGGAGGCGGTGGGAGTTGTTGTTGCTTGTCTGTGAGCGTGCGTAAGGAGCGATGTCGTTTTGGGCAAAAGCCTTCACCGACAATCTTGCCGGTGGTAATGGTGATGGCGCCCTTGGGGCAGCATTCTTAACGTTGGGGATAACATTATGGAGCATCGTTTCCTGAAGCATGGAGTCTCGGGGTGAAAACCCGATCCAGTTTCTTGACAAGCGACTGCGGCGCCGCTCTTCGAGGCTCATCTCATCTTGTGGCAGTGTGGGAGGTGGATTGGTTGGCGCGTGCACAGGGGCATAGGAGGTGCGCTTGGTCTTGGTGTTGATGGCAAGGTGCAGAGGGCACATGGGTACTGGAGGTCTTGGGTTGGTGCGCATGGTGCAGTGGGGATCGCGGTGATGGCTGGGCAGAAGTGGCTCTCTCTCAGCGGTTTCAGATATATGAGTCTTGGGCAGTAATCCTGGAGTGTGAGGCGGTGGGTGAGGCGAGGCCCCCACGCAGAGTAGCTAGGATCAATAGTTTTCAATGGTGCTGTGACGGGTGTTCTACTGGTGCAATGCTAGAGCAGGGGGGTCGACGGTCATGCGTGTTCGACTTGGCGGCGACAGTCCCGTGGTGGAGGAGTGATGGTAGCCGCTCGGGCTTGCAGCGGGCGACGGCTTTTGGGCGTGCAACAGTATTGGCAACGGCGGCGTAGGTTCCGGCGGCCTGCTGTCGACTCCTTCCCCAGGTAGTGGTGGTGTAGTTTGTGTTGAGTGCGTTGTGTCGATGTTGCAATCCGACTGGTCGTGGTGGATGGAGGCTTATGTTATGACCCAATCCAACCGAGCGGAGCTTCATGTTTATTTTCTCCCATCCGTTTTGTGTTGTTGTAAAGAGTGATAGATGGAGGGGATTACTCCCCTAGGTTGAGTTGAGTGGGCGCCAGTGGTGGCACAAGTTGAGTTGATTTGGTACCTAGATGTGCAAGCGGAGTATGGTACCCTCCGCAATTGTATGTTTTTTTCGCCCGGTTTCGGTCAAAAACCGGGCTGCAACTTACCTTTTCTTTTTTCGTCTAATAGAAATCGCGGCAAAGCTTTTCTTGTCCTTTTAAAAAATATATGATGGATGAATGGCAATTAATTTCCTTTCCAAGTAAATTATTATTCTTAACAAAAATATATAACATAGATACTAATTTCAATTTTATAAACGTCAACCTTTTCAGTTCAATTTTGGTGTAATTCTATAATTTAATTTGGGTACAATGAATAGGAAGGAATGTTTATTCCGGCGTGTGAATTTCACGTGGTTGTGACTTGCATGGTGGGGGCCTCTTAGCATAATTTTTGTGTTATGACATTGGATCAGATTGGTGATTTGCAGATGCGGCCCTGTTTCTAGCTAGTCGCTCCTACAAAATTGATTTATACAGGTGGGTAAAAACAAGAGCTAGCCTGTGAACAAGAGCCGCCCTTATAGATTGATTTCTAGGGTTGACTGGACAACTGCTTCTATAAGTTGTTGACTTGTATATATTGAAAGTAGAGTTGGCTGCTTGTCCTGCCGCCAACTAATCAAAATTGATTGTCTTTACACAATTTCCCTTCATTTCCTATGAAAAAACAATTTACATGCTCTATTATTATTTAACTGTCTGTGATAAATTTACTAAATCACTATATTTGTCTTCGAAATTCTAGGCGCGAATGGGCTAAATCATAGACAGGCAGGCACAATTCATTATACCGACCAACTGACGGACCTGATAAATGAGTTATGCCGACCGATCATCCAACGCTAAACCAAAATAAAAATAGTGACCAACCTTCAGTCGTAGTAGTAAGATATGGCGGCCGACCGTCTGTTACAGAGATATCCCGACCGACCGTCCAACGCCATTTCAATACTTTTACCGACCACCATTGGTCAGACGTCTAATTGGGTTGTGGTATAGTGCAAATGAGCTCTTTTTCTATACTTGGAATTTCCTCTCGTTTCCTCCCATTTCCTCACCGATTTTTTATTTTGTTGGCAAGGGTACATTGGCCATTTCGCATCTTCCCACTCCCTCACCCCGCACCGCATCCCCGACCCTGACCCGCGACCCCCGCGCGCGGTCCCTCCCCGTCCGCTCCAGCCGTTGTAAGGAACCCGCCCTTGATCCCGCCGAAGCCGCCGCCCCTGAACCCCCCCCCTCCCCGGCCTTGCTCGTCGCCCTGGGCTGAGCCGCCTCCGCCGAAGCCGCCGCCCCTGAACCCCCCCCCCGGCCTTGCTCGTCGCCCTGGGCTGAGCCGCCTCCGCCCCCTGCGCGAGGTTCACGGTGGTCTGCCAGATCCCCGTGCACCCTCGCCGGGTCTTCTTCCCCTCCGATCCGGATCTCTACGACCGCGGCGGCGCGGCCAGCAGGAGCAGCGGCAGCGGCAGCAGAGCCACGGCGCGTCGTCGGAGGAGGAGGCTGGAGCTTAGCCGCAGCCCGGAGGCGCACCTCGCGGCTTTGCCGTCTCCACACCTTTGCCCAGCAGGAGCAGGCAAGAAGCGGCACTACTGCTGAGCCACCGGCGCGTCGGCGGGGTTGGCCACCCAGCCCCGTTCCTCCCCGTCCCTAGGCCCAGACTCCTGCAAGTGCTCCGTGCACAGCACAGGACAGGTGAGATGTGGCATCTGTTTCCTTGTTGAATTTCAGTTTTCAGATATATTCAAGGAATGCCATTTGTCTAGTTCCTAATAAATGCATTTCAATTTGAGATGTCAACAACACCTAATAATGCATTTCAAATGCGTTTCAATCATGTTATTGTCATAGGTTGTTGGCATTAGACAGACAGCAATCAATCGATAGGAATATTTGAAAGCTTGCATAACAAATACCTCTTTTAAGTCATTAATCAGAGACAATTCGTGTAACAGCAGCTGTGAAGGTTTCTGTAATCATGTAACAGTAGACATTAATCTGAATGGATCTTTTCGTTGTGAATAGTCTCCAGAGCCTTGATTTGTCTTGTGGTGTTGGTTATGCCTAATCGTCAAATAAATCTCCACTGGGCTGTCCAATTTCAATTTGGTACACGTAATCCATACAAGGGCGACGAAGATCGAGATTCCGATCTGATCCACGTAGCAGCTGTCTGAATATCAAAAAACTTTTAAACCGGATCTTAGTGAATATCAAGTTGGGTGAGGAATCTCACTGCCCTGTTGTAGTGTTCTAGTGGTGATGCTTGGTACTGATACTTGGTGCTAGTAGCTAGTGTTAACTGTACTATGGAATCTCAGTTTTAATTTGGTGACCTAAACTGTAGAGTAATTGATGCACAATGAGTATGTTCTGTAGAATTGCTTGAATGCAGCAACTTAGCATGTTTCTTGTTATTATGCATAAACTTTGTTGCGCTCAGTAGCTGTGCACATCTGGATCATGTAGCTGCCATATGTGTATTATGAACTTGATAAGTTCTACCAGAACCATAGGAGGTATGCTGTTATTTAAATTTTGCAGACAATCATTTGAATCTTTATCCCTTGGCACACATTGACAGCTCACTTTCCTGCAATCGTGATGCTATTTTAATTGGAAAACATGAGACAACAACTTAACTGCTAACTTGGATATCTTACCGCCAAAGAAAAAAGAAGAACAGTCTTGCATTGGAGATTTACCATGCTTCCTGATTCAGGTATGTAAAGATCCGAAATGATGCAGAGCTAAGAGATGCTAAGAAAGCTAACCAGACATCCGCTTGTGAACCTGAGAAAGCTAACCAGATACCCGCTATATGTAGATGCTATCTGTGATAGCCGCATTGTGTGAATGTGATAGGGTTTAGTCTATCAAATTTATAGAAAACCTGTAGTCAGGTATTCTGATTATGCCTGGTGCAGCCCATTCTGATTATACCTGTAGTGAAGGTGGCCCTGAGGCTTTAGTCTGTATGAGTACATTTCATGGCACACTTGTCGAAAGTACTTCCATAGGGCACCTTCTATAAAGTTTAGTGGACTAGAACCAGACAACAGCTTCTCTGTTTTACTTTGCTGAGTTTGGTCCTTCGTTCACACTGCTATTTTCCTTATCTTGGATTCCTGGTATAGTGTATGCACTGTGGATTGTGGACTGTGGCCTGGCATGATCAAGGCTTGTACCTTAAGAATGTTCCTTTTAGGACATCTGTGCTTGTTAAAGCATCTGTCTGTCATTATTTTTCACTGACACCCTACACGAGTGGAAATGCTAATCCAATCTATGGCCTTCTGCAGGAAACTGGGAGACCACAACTACTTATCCTGGAACCGACACCCTGCAGGACGCTAAGATGTTTTGGATGCCAAGTGTCTATAATACTTGAAGTGTAACTTGTATGAAATGAAATGCTCTGAACCAGGAATATCATTGGGCATAAGCTAGTATGGTTTGGGCTAGAACTTGATGCACATTTGTTACAAAGGGATCAAGGTGGCTACGTGATTTTGTTTCTTGTGTTCTTTAGAGCTGCATGTAGCAGTGATCATGAGAATATCTCTAATGGCTTGTTTCGTGGTACGAACGTAGCAGTGATCATGAGAATATCTCTAATGGCTTTGTTTCGTGGTACGAGCACTGTAAACAGCTTCCTCTAATAGTTTACTATGTGATGTTCATGCTTCGGCTATTGAAGATGATCTGTTATCAGTCAAGGGTGCGTGGGTAATGATTGATAAGGCTTTTGGAATTTCAGCTAACATATACTCTCTCCGGCCAACGCGCCCATACAATGCGACCAGTGAAAAATGACGCAAAAATCCCAATGCAAAAATAACAAAAATCACCACAAGTTGAGGAATCGAACAAGCAACCTCCAACATCATGTGCCTCCGCGAGGCGAGGCTGCTGAAAAAACCAATAGGACTAAACAACATTTGTTGCCAAAGTGCACCCTTCTCTGTATTTATTAGGGAAAATATAGAAAAATTACCCCTAATTAATTCTTAGTTCACACAATCATGTCCTCAACGACCTCTGATCCCTAACCGGAGGGAGTATAGTCATGTGAGAATGTGGTGATACACATCCTTCACAACCATGGAGATGTCTCACATAGAGCCATGTGAGTTAGTGAGAGAGATTCATGGTTGTGATGGATCCATACCGTCACTTTATCCAAATCATTTGAAAAATTAATGACAAGATAAAGACAACAAACTATGATGTTGTGTGGAATTATACAATTTTCTGAACACTTTTACCTATTATTGTGATTATTTTATGGTAAATTGAAGGAAAAATGTAAAAATGCCCTATGCTTGGTGGAAAAATCTAAAAACTTGCATGGATCACTCATTTTGGTGTATTATCATGACATAAAATTTTTCGAATGATTTAGAGATTGTGGTGATACACATCCTTCACAACCATGAACATGTCTCCAGCATAGAGCCATGTGAGTCGATGAGAGAGGTTCAAATCCTTTAAAATTTTAATGACATGGTTGTACCCATATATTTAAATTAAAACAAAGGTTAAAATGGCAAAAAAATTAAAATAGAGAAAGGGAAATATAAACAAATAACCAAAAATCTTGTAAAAAACAAAAAAAAAATTGTCCCTTTATGGTCGAACCCAGGACTTGAGGTTTATGCTTGCATGGGCCTTACCATTGCGCCACCGACATGATTTCGTTTATTGGCCAACGCTGTGCATTTTAAACAGCGGTCGAGGATCGGGAGCCGGCCGAACCCAACCGCTCCCACGTTCTAGAGATGTAATGGGCTGGGCCACATCGGTTTCATAAGCCACTTCGCTTTGGTCGAGCCCAGTGGGAAAATAGAGGAGGCTTTTTCATGGATACCATTATAAAAAGTGGCTTGCTCACCAATACCACTGAAAAATTCAATCTATCATGTGTGTCAGCGTCATTTTGAACTCTTTCGTGTGTGCCATTCCGTCCATGGGGTGTTAGATTTCTACCGTTTGAGGATCCGACGCGTGTAGTGTTATACTTGACGACCCAAAATAGGGCACAAGATTGTTGAGGATTAGAAATCTTGTCTAGTTACATAATTGCGTGAGCTATTCGATTAAGTTTCTTAGTTTAACTTAGTTCGAATAGAGTGATTTCTTCTACTACTTTGCCAAGTTCAGGGACAAAATTTCATGGTTCAAGTTGAATGATAGTAAATCTGTCTACTCTGAACTCGAGTATACATTGTCAAGAGCACTCCTATTTTCTACAGGCATATTCAAAGTGGCGAGCAATAGTGTAAGAGTTCTCAAGGGAGAACGAAATGACCTACACAAATGTTACAGAAGAGTTTGAAAGAAGTCAACCATGTAAACAGAAACTCATGCACGAATAGTGTTAAACATTATAATTAGCCCAAGAATTGTCACTGCCAAGAAATCAATGGTGGCACAAGTTTGACGTAGCAAATAGCCGAACACACACGTCAGAACAATCTTTATCATAGGTTGGAAATGCATATATTTTCATCTCAAATTTACCATATTACATTAGCAACATTTTTATTCTAAAATTCTCCGGCAACAAACGGAAGTGATGCTCAGATCTGCATGTGTGCTTCATCTCCAGGAATGGCGCTACCTCCAGACTCTGTTTGTTTCAGCTCCAAAGTATAATGCACCGGCAAACCTATATAAGACAAGTTTTAGCATCATGTCATATGACAGCAGATTGTGAGATCATCCATTAGAGAAAACCGGCTTATGGATCTACCAGCCTCTCAACCATTAGCACACTACCCCTCTTCAGCTAAGCTTATCTCAGTCCAAATGCTGAGAAAACTTTAATGTCCATGTTCGATGAACACACTCAAAGCAACATGTTTTTCTATAACACTCATTGACCATAAAACCAAACCCTGCTTCTCTTCCAATCTGTACTCCAGTTGGTAACAAAATCACACAATTATATATACAACAAGTTCTGGTAAAACCATCTAGGGATTGAAAGTATATCAGATACCATATAGGAGTACTAGTAGTAATACAAAATGAACTGCTAGGTTACTCATATCCAAAGGGTAGCAAAAATCTTCACATAGTCCGTCGTTAGCTCAAGAATGTTGTATAGTCAGATAACAAATCCTACCAATATAAAAATTAAATTGTATTAGGTCTCTCTATATTTGTTTATCTATGAAGGGGTCGATACTTGTTCCCTTGTCTACCCACCCAGGCACTAATCAAAATTCTCAAGATGCCACATGGTTCTTTGCAGTTTGCATATACGAAGCCACTACAGACTGGCTCACAATTGAAATATGTGCTCTAAACTGCAGCAAATTTCCGTTTGATCTGCAGGCAGAAGGCATCCCCTACTTGTGTTCATATGGACACCCAAACTATACTGCAGTTGACAAAAAGAAAATCCATAATTACAGACAGAAACTAAAACCAGCGAGATGATTACCTGGGAGCGAATCAGCCTGTCATATACGCTGTACCCTGCGACGGCGGCCTGGCACATGGCGCTGAGCTCTCCCTCTATCTCCACACACGCGCCCGTCGCAGCATTCGCGGACCTCCTCATTCGTGAGGGTCGCCGAATTGGTCAGCCGCCACCGCCGCCTCACCCTCCTTCGCTCGTAGCATCTCCAAGAGCCTCCCATTCACCTCAACCGCCGCATGGATCCGCTGGCGTCCTCGACCCACCGCCCGGCCTCGCGCGCCGCCTCCGCCTGCCCGCGCTCCACGGCCTCCTTCGCCGCCCAGCGCGGCCCAAGCAGCGGGTGCGCTCCTCCCTCCCGCGGCCTGCAGCCGGGCCAGGACCGCCCGCGAAGCAGGACCGCTTGCTCCCGTCCGCATGCGCCTCGGCGTCGGAGAGGTCGCGGCCTCCAGCGCCGTTGTCGGAGGAACGAGGGCGGTTGGGCTGCTGTGGGGAAAAAGAGGAACCCTAAAGGATTTTTGAAAAAAAAAAAAAGTTATCATCAAGAACTATACTAAACGAATCATGATCTCAAAACTATACTACTCAAAACATAAATATGAAGTTACCATTTTACCCTTCATAAAAAAAAAAGAACTCCAAAATGCAATTACCATCTGGTCTTAATCCCCACATTTGCGGAGGAAACGGGGAGGAAATTTTTTTCCCCATGGCCCACCAACCATAGACACTTCATTTTCCTCCCATTTCCTCCACCCCATTTCCTCCCGTTTCCTCATGCCTTCATTGTCATCGGATCGATCGCTCTCGGTCGATGTGAGCCATCAATTTTCCCCAATTATTGTAAAAAAATTTCATAGTGCAATTTGTGATGTACAGTTGTGCGTTTTTGTATGTACTTTTTACAACCAACCTTACAAGTCTTGTTTAATGTTTTTGTGACATCATGATTATATATTTACCTTTGTGGTGTATTGACTTTAATTTGTATCTAAATATTTCCATCCGCCTGTTAGCACACTTCAGACTCTATTAATTTATTAATAGTTTGTTAATAACATGTCCTTTAAATTTTATTTAAAAGTAGATGATACGCCCTAGTCAATAGTCATTGCTCATGGTTATTAAATGCCACATCATCAGTTTCATCCAAGACCACATCATTCCTATTTACTATCACGAAATGAGGAGGGGATCGTATTTACAAGAGGGTCGAACTGCAACCGGCCCCTTGCAGTTTTACTTTTTACAAGTATTTTTTTTTTTTTTTTTTTTCCTAGAACAGACTGGCTTCAGCTCAATACAAATATGATTGTACTGCGCCTCATGAGCCCTCTTCTCAAACTGTGCACAAAAATGGTTAATGTGTGAGTCGAACATAACTTGTCCTTTCTTGTCCAGATTAATTAATCTTCATAGAGAAGGATTTGGTTATAGCAAGAGAACACTTTCTTTCCCTAAAACCTTATATTTTTGTTCTTAATGTTCGCCTCAGAAAAGAGAATTGCCAAACTTGACGTAGTAAAACAGGATTCTTGCAAGATAACACATTGCTCGGGATTATGACACAGTTTTGAGTCTCAAACACACATACCTACAGGGAGATAAAATAGGGTAACATATTGTGTATTACATGGATTGGATGAATACTTTGTTGTCACACGGCCATATTAGACACTGCAATAGCGTAGCATCTGTTTCCAGGCCATCGCTCAGGAGCCGGGAGATTCGGAAGTGACATTGGTGGAGCACATAGCAGCAGAGAGCGTCAAGGTTCAACAATGTCAAGAATCTGCTACGAAGCTTTGGCATGGAACCAGAATTGACACCAGCCCAAAGCTTTCGACAGTGGAGATCAAAATGCAAGGGTTGTATATCTAGAAGAAACTATAACTCCCGATACCTCTCAACCCTATAGGACAGCAGCGAGCCTCGCCAAGCATTACTGCGTGTGTTATCTGGATTGTTTACTAAAGTAAAAACTGCTCAAACTACTTATCTATAGACCAGGTGAGCTACTCTGATCTTATAGCCCAAACCAGTGGTACTAGTCGTGGTCCTATACATTCTCGAATTTGCAATTAGCTGGACCCATCAATCAGGGTTCCGAGTACCAAAGTTTCATAAATAAATCTAGTATAAACAGCTGATCAAAATTGATTGTATTTACACTTTCCCGTCATTTTCTGACACTGTGATAAATATTTACTAAATCACTATATTTGTGTTTTCATCATTTGCGTTGTACAGTTGTGTTTTTTGTATGCAATTTGGTCACAATTAACCTTATAAGTCTTGTTTTCCCTTGTTGTGACAACATGATTATATATTTAACTTTGATACTGTATTGAGCTTTTTTCTACTTAAATCTTTTTCCAAACTCTATTCATTTATTTATAGTTCATTAAAGTTTCCCTTTATATTTTATTAAAAAATGCTGCTTGTGGTTATTAACTTGAAATGTGAGATCAATATTAATGTCTAATGTTATTAATTCATAACATATATGTTTATATTAAATAAAAACATCTTATCTTTATATTCACAAGGTTATAATTAGGGGAAAATCTACAGCAAGGTCTGGTAGCCCCTAAGCTGTCCTCCAGCTTGTTCGTCAATGACGCGCGGTAGTCCTGGGGGTGATGAAGACGTACTCCATGCGACGCAGACGCATCTCCATCTCGTCGAAGCGGCGGCTGATCTTGACGCAATTGTCGTCGAGGAGCGCCTTCAGCGCTGCGGTGAAATCCCTCATCTCGAAGCCATGGGTGGTGGGAATCGCCCCGGTCTCCCGGATACCACCGGCCGATTCTGGCTAGATTGGGCCGGAATTGACACGCGTGTTTGTCGACCGTTGGAGCTCCGGGCGGCGGCGTAGGGGGCTGCAGCTTCTCGCCGGCGGCGACGAGCGGCCGCACGAGCAACTGCTTGGAGGGAAGGAGCCGTGGAGGAGGAGGGGAGGCGGCGGGCGCCGTCGCCCGGGCGGCAACGCTGGGCGGGGCTGCCGCGCTGCGCGCGGCAGGCGGCGGCGGTGGAGGTTGGGAGGCAGGGAATAGATGGATACTAATTTTTGTTGCTTGCTTATCCCCAAAGAGATTACATACCTCTGGTTATATAGCCCGGCTAGTGGGACTTGTAATCTCAGCAATCTCTCTATAAGGTTTCCTTATAAGATTGGAATACCTTTTACAAGCAATATTTATTTTTTTTTTCTAATAAGGGTCTTCCTTATAGATTGGAATATCCCCTTTTACACACCAAAAAAAAGTCCTAAGATAATCCTAACTTGAAGACGAAGCAGAGTTGGACTCGGGCGGGAGGGAGGAGACGGCGGCGGCGGCAAGGGGCGCCGCCCCTTTGTGCGCGCCCTGGCCCCCCTCTCGGGCGGCGCGGCGCCGCTGTCGGGCCCAATTAGCCCTTTCCGGGCTGTCCCAATTCTGGGTCATGATACTAATGTTATTAATTCATAACATATATGTCTATAATAAATTAAAACATGTAATGTTTATATTCACGGGGTTATAATCAGGGGAAAATCTACAGCAAGGTCTGGTAGCCCCTAAACCCCTCGGTCGGCGCTAACATCTATGCTCCAATGCCAACATGTACATCACATAAACATACATAGTCAAATTAATTCAATGCAAATTAAACATTACAAGAGTGTAAGCTTGGTTAGATATACAAGGTCCGTTTATTTGTTGGTTAACCACATTGGGTTCAAGGTGAACAGAACGCAGCTCGGGATTCAGCCAGCTAATTAATAAGCTTGGATTTCTTGGGTAAGCCGTTGGATTTTGTTAACCTTGTGCTTTTTTTTACATCCACGGTTACTCAGCCAGCAATTTGTGTTTGTTACAGTGCATCAGGCAATTCACAATCAAAAGCACCCAGTGGCTTACGCAGCTGTTGTGTCGTGCTGCATAGCAGCACGCAATCACGGCAGCTGCGCGTGAGAACATGTGGCTGACCAACGTGGAGTCCTGCCTCTTCAATGATTTTGGTAGTTAAACCTCAGAATATCGCCTGTGAGACAGAGCCGCACGTTCCTAGCGGCCTCCCAGGTGGCACAGTAAGCCATGCCCAAGCACAGCATGACTCCTGTGATTGCAGAAGCTATGTGGACATTTTATTGCAGGAGTTCCTGATGTCTTCTAAGCCTATTGTGTAGCAAAACCGGTGGCATGGACTTCAAGAACCACTGTATTATCTGTCTCGGCCTAACATATATTCTTCCTTTTATAGACCAATCTGGGCGTCATATATATAGTCGATACAGATATTATATATTTTATATAGCTTATGCTGATCAGCAATTCTTTTAGTTCATCTACACCTACTGGCTGCTATGCATGAGCATTTAATGAGTTGCTCACATTCAGTGACGTAGAAATACGGTTTAAAATTTATGTATATGCAAAAGCAATTTCCTGTGTGCAGTAAGCATATTAAGAGATTTTTATATGTCAATGATATATTTCACATACAAAACATAAAGGTACACTACTGGAGGCTGAGCCTCTACCGAGCGCTAAAAGCGCTCCGTAAAGGCCTAATAACGCTCGGTGAAGGCACTACCGAGCGGCGCTCTCGTACCAGCCCCTTGGTGAAATTTTAAACGGGAAAAGAGTGTACCGAAGCGCTCAAAAACGGCTGGCCCCTCGTGCAACCCGTGCCAAACTGCACCGATGGCTCGGCCCCCCCTCGCAAAACCTGGCGTCACGTCAACGGCGTTTGCCACCGTCGACGTCAACTACACCGAGGGCCACCTCAACTAGCCTTTCGGTGCATTTTATTTTTAAAAAACTTGAAAACATTATCTACCGAGGGCCCCGTCGGAAGGGTGCTCGGTAGACTCAAAATTAAAAACCCCGGACACCGGTTGCACCGAGGGCCAGCTCATCCATGCGCTTCGGTGTAATATGGTCGTTTCACCGAGGGGCGTGGACGCGCTCGGTGAAACGACCATAAACCGAGAGCTGGTTTCACCGAGCGCTACCATCGGTGTACCTCGGAACATTGCATCTCCCAGATTCACCAAGCACTACCCTCGGTATAGCGTCCTGTACCGAGTGTCCTGCTCGGTGCAGTGACCATATTTTTGTTTTTTTATTCCTGTTTTTCCTGTCTACCTTTACAAATGAAACATACAGATCACAAATCACATATATTTGACATCCATGCACTGATACAACTCATTCATCACATATATATCACATGTAGCTCAAATATTCATCAGTAGTCATCTAGTTTAGTTCCACAAGTCATAGTCCACAAATCCACAAGTACCACAAGTCATAGTTCAACAAGTTCCACACAAGCTTATCCAAAGTAGCACAAGTTCCAAACAAAGTACCACAAGTGCACGACTAGCTCATGGAAGAGGGGGAGGGGGCTGTTGTTGCACGCCCGGCGAAGGAGTCGGCGAAGGAGACCCTTGATCAGCATTGCCAGGAGGCGGCGCGTGGTTCGAACCCATCGATGCCGGCTGCACAAAGTATAATATGAGACATGTGTTAGACATGAACCCAGGACATCCACTAATATATGGACTTATTGACAGCACAAGCATACTCACAGGAGTAGGTTGAGGCGGAGCAAACGCTGCTAGCAGGGTTTTGGGCAGGGGAGCCCCCGATGAGCTCTGTTAGCTACTTCGCTTGGGTTTCCTGTTGGGCCCGAAGCGCTGTCTCCGCCGCCTGCCGATGTTGCTCTGACTCATCTAGCCGGACCTACAGTATGACAATCCATGAGAGGTGATGCAAACATATTGTGACAATTCTAAGTCTACACTCTGGAGTGGTCTGCGTTAAACTTGATTCTTGCTGCATCCTTTTTGGGATTTTTCTCAATTTATATTTACCAAATAACACACAAAATAGAGAGAGTCATAAGTAAAGTAAGATGCAGTGCACTTGCCTAAAGACAACAGCAAAAGCTGTGTAGAGAATTCAACTCTTTTCATCCTTTTTATTACAACCCAAACATAGCAGAGCCAGTTGTGTAGGAACTTACTTTTATGGAGCTGAATATGTTGACTGAAACTCTTGTGCTATCCATTCTTGATGTACTTTAGTCAAATCACCCATGATTGACAACAGTGTATGATGCAGACTAGGTGACAACGACCATGTAAATTCATCACAAGATAATCCTTTGAGATCCCTGATCAAGATAGTAAAGGTCCAATTGATGCGCTTGCAGTGCCAAGTACACAGCAAGCAATAGAGAAAGGTGAAAATGCACAAGCTATCCACCATTCAGAACAAATGGAAAAGAAGAGAAGGGCTATTGAGCGTATGGTTACATGGTTCAGAGAAGCTGGCATTCCTTTTAATACTGCTTGTATAGAAAGTTTTGAATTAATGGTACAAGCAATTGCACAATGTGGCCCTGGTTCACTTGGCATTATATATGTAGGATGATGAACTTGTAATCGGCCGATGAACTTGTAATATGTGGCATCATGACGATGAAAACAATATATGCCCGCTTTTGATGTGTAATATACAATTGTATTTGAACTTTCCCTAAATGCGTATATCATTTGTAGTGTACAATCATATTCGAAACTTCCTAGAACGCGTATCATTTGTAGTGTAGAATCGTATTCGAAAACCAAATTTAAAAAGCAAAATATATCATGAAATTAAAAGAAACAGAAAAAAAAAAAAAAAGAGAGAGATTTAGTCCCGTTGGTAACACCAACCGACTAAATCTGCTGGTTCTGGCTCGGGCCTCGGGCCTTAGGGGCATCCCAGTTGGTGTTACGAACCGGGACTAAAGGTTATTATTAATCCCGGTTTGTATTCTCACCACTCGATTTTTAGTCCCGATCGTAATCCCAGTTCAATTTACACTTGTGGAGAACCGGGACAAAAGAGCGTTTGTGTACTAGTGGGGAGAGCGTAGGCAAGAGAGGGAGTAGAAGGATTGACGTGGAAGGGGGACACGTGCGGTGGAGAAGAGTTTGCTTCTTTGTTTGAATTCATTTGTGATTCTTAAAATATGAATCAAGTTCTCACGATTTGGACTCAAATGATTTTGGGGAAAAACGAATCCGAAAACCAAACTTTAGATATGAATCAAGTTCATGGCTTTGTAGTCCTGAAATTATGCATCAAATTCTTGCAATCTGAAATTTAGTTTTCTCAAACGACCTCGGATAGTGAAACGACCAAAAGAAAAAGATCTACGGGAACTATGACTTCTTTCAATTGAATTCATTCAATGCCCAAATACCCATGTCAAATTCTAGAAAAACTGAATACTAGAGAAATGTATATGCACTTTAGATACCAGTAATTTTTGGGTGGAGTGAATAGTGGAATATTAAATATTTGTGTAATGTAACTAATTGAGTCTAGGTATCAATTATCATGGTAGCTCACTGCTGACTGAAATTTAGTTTGACCACCGGTTTGTGTGCAGGCATTATAGATGGTGCGCTAGTCATGATTTAGTGGATCAAACACTAAGAGACAACCAGTACACTTTGTTGGCAGCCATGCATAGTTAAGCTCTTCATTCAGAATTCAAAATTTCGACCTGGGACTGATTTGAAGTTCAATTATTTCTTATTCTAGAGTATACTATTGTAGAGCCAAAACGAAAAACCAGGTTACCTCCAGCAACGTTCATAACAATGAACTTGTTATCTAAACACTCATATGTGATTGTATAAGTTACTTGCATCCGCCATCGCAATGGTAGTGTAGGCCAGCATCTATTTGTTGTCTTCAGTATAATTTGCTAGTGCAGACATCCACGACCGTTTTCAGCTCTCTTTCTGTGGCCTGTGGCCTCGCACAGATATATAATAATCCTCTCCCATTAATCCACCACGCAGCCTTGTTAAAATTTCTTTTGCCTCTGAGCTTCTCGATCAAGGACCAGTGGACAACACAGTGGGCTTCACTGCACACCAAATGCTTGGCTCTACGAGCCAAGTGTGAGATTGTTAGCAGCAGGAACTGTCTTCAACGCACTACACACTTCACCTACAGCTTTCCAAGATCTCCTGATGCCTCCCAACACTATCTACTACAGCAAGTATGCACTCCAAGTCGACTACCATAGCTTTCCCTTGACTTATGTACCTCGCTTCCCGTCAACTTATGTAGAAATAAAGTGTGTCTAATAAATCAAATAACATGATCTTGAAGTCATAGCTTCACCTTGTGGCGTTTATTTATAGCATGGATGGAAAGAAATAAAGAGTCATCGCTCTTGATGATGCTGATGCACCGTTATTGATGAGCCCACCTAACAATCTTATTGGATCTTCTGCATTAAATGCTTACATTACTATTACTAATTAGTAATTGGGGAACTTGGTGTTTCTACTTTTATTCTAGACACACATCAATGGTGATTTTACCATACCTATTTAGCTTTCTAATTTTGTCCTGATTGTTTTGAATGAAGCATTTACCCCTACTTTGTAACACTGTTTAGGATGGGTGGATTAAATGTCAAACAGAAAAGGCACCCCTTGAAAACATAACCCTACTCTTCTTAAGGATTCCTCCCAGGTGCCTGTTCCTGCCGCAGCATGGACAGGCAACACGGAAGTTCTTGCGCGGTCTAGGCGGCATGGCTCCAGGAGGTGATATATCGGTGACCTTGCCTCCCTCTTCCACCAACACCCCCTACCACCTCGACGCGTGTGCAGTCCGGGCGCCGTGCGATGACTTTGCCTCCCTCTCCCACCACAAGCCCAGCCACAGCGATGCGTGAGCGGCCGGGACGCTATGCGAGAAGCTGGGCACCACACCTGCTCACTGCGCTACAAATCCAGCAAGTGGCTGCCGGCGGCACATGCGACTTCCAGCAACTTGGGTGGCCGATGACCTTCCCTGTCCATAGCTCCCCCTCTTCTGTTCCCAGCTACTTCAGAAGCAATGACGGGTAGTCGTACTGCGTGTTGACGGCCTCCAGGAAGTCATTCGCGATAGCAATTTCTAGATTTGTTAACTACATTCATTGTTCTAACTAGCATGATCCCCCGCGCAAATGCGCGGGTTAGGAAGTACTACCATGTACTATGTTAGTTTGATCACTCAATTAACAAAAACAGAAGCTACATGCAAATATTATGCAGTACAAGTGTACAGAAGAGGTAATGCAGAGGTAAATTTGAAATACACAATGAGATAGGATAGATATTTTTTTTTTTTTGAATTTTAGATAGGATTAGATATAATTAGTGATCCTAAAATTTGATCCATCAAGAGTGTTGAGGAGTTTGATGTGTCTGACCATGCTTGAGTGCAGTGGAAGAAGAGGGCACTGATAATGTATTAGAAACATATAGTAAATTTCGCACGCAAAGCACATTGAAGAATAAAATGCATGGACCATAGGGACATTAAGATATCAAACTATTGTGGGAATAGTGTATACCATCCGTTTGATGTTTCTAAAGTGAACCAAGAACATGTATGAGAGATCTGTCTGTATAAGAAAATGACTTTCTCGTCCAGTTGATGTTTCACCAAGATGATGCGTAGAACATCTATATCTGTATAAGAAAACGACGATAAAATTTTTAGTATTGTTGTATACCACTAATTTCCATAAATTACACAGATTAGAGAAGTCTGTTTGAATAAAGCAGGAAAGCAATACCTATCCTAGGATTAAAAATATTACCTGGCCTATCATGCATTCAACACATATCCAGTAGCTATGTTTTTTGGCCTCAGTTAGCTATGACGCCTTCTCACCATGACGGTTGCGCCTTATTCGGTAACGTTTCCTCTTAATGAAATACGGGTAAATGGCCCGTTTGAGGAAAAAAAAAAAAAAAAAAGGAATCACATATGACTGTAGGTTAGTACTTAGTTCTAATTCATATTTCCATCGAACAGAAAGCATTAAGGTTCAATAAATTTGAATTTGCAATTAGCAATGGTAAACTAAAATTGGTATTGCATTGCTAGGCCGACCAATAAATGAGCAGAGTACTAACCTTGAATTGTCTATCTTTGTACTGATCCGTAAGCATTGCATGAAAAAAAACAAATTGCATCTTGTGGCAATCTATCTTAAGGATCCAATTTCAAATTAATGGAATCTATCGTTCACTTGGAGCCCTTCTGATGTACCTAAAAAAACCAATTGCAAATAGAGAGGACAAATTAGTACAAATGAGTTGAAGTAATTTATAAATTTTAAAGTACTACCAAACGTCACTTGAAGTAGACAACATGTATTTAAATCGATGATATAGGCTACTGATATATATTTAGGAAATACAATAAACCTCAGAGACGGAACAATTAAAGGCAAATGATGAACATACCTTTGTAAAGATCAATGTTTTACCAATCCATATCGGCATATCGCAGGTTGACATTAAAGGCAACCACCAAATAGAACAGTTTTTTTCAGAATCTAGCAACAAATGAATGAACATGGCAATGATTCACTGAAGGGTCGAACAGGGCCTGGCCATCTGTGTCCAGTCGATAAAAAGAATCGTAATGTAACACTAAGCAGCCTGTAAACTGACAACTTATATCTAATCAAGAAGATCAGCAGAGACGATGTATTAATTGATCAATAGCCTTAGTGTGCGTGTGATTGTGCCATTGTGGTGTGCGCTAGCATCAAATTGACTGGTACTGATTTAACCAAAAGGTAAGCATTGAAGATCTGGATATGAGGGGGGCTGCATACCATAGGTGTGGTGAAGTCGACGACCGATGGCAGTTGGTGGCAAGAGCCAAGCAGACTTGAGGAGCGGAAGGGAATGTGCACACCTGACGCCAGGCTGAAGGCGGCAGCGGCAAGAAGGTGAGACGCGGAGGGAGGAAAGGCAGGGAAGCGGAGGGGGCCAGGCTTGGCTGTCGCGTGCGTTGGGGGCCGATGGTGCGGTGTTGCAACGGCGGGGCGGGCACGGCTGCTGAAGCGTTGGCGGGGTGCATTGTGGAGAGGGGTGCTGCGATGGAGCGTTCGTGGTTGGATGGCGACGACAGCGTCGTATTGGATGGAAACGACGGCGGCGGCGGCTGCTCCGAGGTGGCAGAGGTGTGGGTCTGCGAGCTGAGGGGATTCTTTTTTTTCGCGGGCAGGAGGTGCGGCGTTTCGCGGCCGAAGCAGAAGGTTCGCGAGGCTGTACAGAGGAGGCCCAGTTGGATCCGGTACTATTCTATCGTAGAATTTCTATGAACAGTTTTTACGTTATAATTGTACCAATAGGATTGCTCCTTTGGTATACAAGAATAAGAGTATATATAGATTTGTAGGCCAAATCACATTGAATTGCAACTTGTTGTTAGGGTTTAGTCATTTTTCGCGTGCCAAATGCTGGTCTAATGTCGCAGCGGTAAGATATAGGTACCAACAATTCTAGTGTGCAGCATGAAACAAATACTGTTGAGTATTTTTTTTCAAACAAAAATCACGTTTATATCATGCTACTGGTTCTTAGGTTCTAAGACACAATGTTTCCTTTTCTCAAAAAAAAAAAAAAAAAAAGATACACCGTTTTCTTGCCCAGTGTTGTATTAGTTGTGCAGTACAAACTGCATGCGTGTTGATGGCATCCAGGAAGAAATCCGCGATACCAATTTCTAGATTTGTTAACTATATTCATTGTTCTGATTTGTAGGAAAAATCACATTTATTTGCATCTTGTTGTTACGGTTTAGTCATTTTTCGCTTGCCATGTGTTGGTCGAAAGTCGCAGCGGCAAGACAGGTACCAACCATTTTAATGTGCAACATGATAGAAGTACTGTGAGTATCTTTTTTCAAAAAAAAATCACCTTTATATCATGCTACTGGTTCTTAGCTTTTAAGACACAATGTTTCCTTTTCTCAAAGAAAAAAAAGATACACGGTTTTCTTGGCCAGTGTTGTATTCGCAGGTTAGGAGAACTTCTTACCATCGCATGTGTGTATCCAACCATCAATTGAAATTTAGCCAAGCAGTAAATGTGTCTCCATTTGAGATTATTTGAAAAATAAAAAACCTAAAAACTATGTGAATTTAAAACATATATTTCAGACACTAAATAATTTCAAATAAAAAACTTACGAACAGAAAACATGTATATTAGGTTGGCCACAACAACTTTGGTATCCATGTGTACATCCAAGGTTGCTTAGGAAAACTAAATTTTTAATTTCAAAATCTATAAAATCAAAACAGATATTTGGACGCCAATCAATTAACTTCCAATAGAAAACCACTAAACTGCAAAGTCGTAGATTGTATTGAAAACAACTATAGTATAGACCAAGGATTGGAGATTATTTGAAAAATTGAAATTTCAAAATTAGTAAACTTACAATAATATATTGGGTCTCTAAATAGTTTCATATTTAAAAACTTTCAACCACAATGCATGTCTTCATATGAAACATTAATGAATTATATTCGGATGCAATAATTTATGGTATCTTGCATTTCCCAAAAACAAGACTTTTAGCGGCTGATTTATTTGTTAATTTCGATTATGAGAGATAGACATTTTAAGCTGGCCATCTCTAAAAATTGATTTATCGTGAAAAAAATTGATTTTTAGACTCCGGTGCCTCAGAATGGCCACTTTTTAAAATTATTTCCGTGTTACATGAGGCCGAAGGACCTGGGCCCCTCCTTGCGCAAACTTTAATGTGCTTCTTTTTCTTTAAATTTCTTTCTGTAGTTCTCAAGAGACGTAAGACTTCATGTTATGAAGGTTCTCAATTCTGGTGGTGATCCAAAATTTACAATAATGACATTTTAACGACACTTGCTGTGGAACAGAATTTGAAAGCCATGACGACTGTTTCATAGGGACAGAGGGAGTACAACCCAGACGTTAGAAACCCAAGGCACAGAAAGTGTGATTCTTGCAGAGTGCAATGAGTGCAGAAGTAATGCAAATGTTCCAGATGCATCTTACTCCAATACGTAGTAACCATAGCATGACTACTGGAGGAGCAAGAGTTAGAAATGAAACGTTAGTCACTTTGTGATACATTGCATTCTCTTTTATACACAGGTTATAGAGAGGGCAACTACAAGTCACGAGGAGGCACAATCTTACTGCATGAACTTACCACCACATGTGAGTGTGTAGCCAACCATCCATTGAAATTTACTAGTCAAGGATTAAATGTGTACAACCAATTCAGATATCAGAACATGTTTGGATATCATGCAACCAGGTCTTTATACGTCAGCACTCTAGTTTGAAAAAAGGGAATTGTTGCCTACTAAGGTCAAGTTGGGATAAAGTTTCTAAATAAATATTGGATAAAGTTTCTAAATAAATATCCCAGCTAACATGCATGTTCACTACGAAGTCTCATGTTTTTCTTTTCATTTTTTTTTTGAAAAGAGCGGCGCCTAGGTTTTTCATTTTGGCAAATCAACTATCAGATCTCGGCAAGGTAGATTCACATACCCGACATTCACACGACAGCCTTCAAGCGCGAACTTTGGGTGGAGATGTCCTCAGAGATGTTGGAACCGTGTGGCATCGACGATGTAGTATAGTGAATCTAGGGAGGAACAGAACCAGGCTTCAGAAACCATGGCGAAGGCATGTGGGACATGAACGGACCGTACCAAAGTAGGTAAGGAATCCTTGTCCACATACACACTAAACTATAAAAACATGACAAGTCACTCCATTATTGTAGCCAAGGTGTTTTTTTTTTGTTAGAAATAGTGCATGTTACACCACTAAATTCAGGCAAAACTAGTGGATTTTTCAGTAGATTTTGAATCACATTGTTGAAGTCGGTTTCAGGGATAGATGCATGGTCACGGTATCAAATTACTTTCTGCAAAACAGAGGTGCAGTCCATGTCCAGTTACTGTCATGCATAAACTCAGTCGATGACTACCTAGCTTTAGTGGAGGGCCACTTAATGTGCTGCTTGCAGAGACATACTTTTTTTTTTCCCTTTTTGGAGGCCGATCGATGCCTCCCTGCATACATATGTGGCACCCAGCATGATTAGTGGACTATATAGAAGCCTAACGTCTATAATGGAGTGTCGCAAAAAAAAATGTCTGTAATGGAGATGATGTGTGCAACACCCATCATATGGACATGATATAGCATGAGCAGAGTTGCATGATGGAACTGGCGAGACCCATGTTATATAGGCACCCTAGAGCTGGAGATCTTCCTATACATGAGATGGAACTGGAGCATCAATTTCGCTCAGTGGTTCCTTGGCTCTGATTTTCTTATTCACATGTGGATCTGTCAGATCTGGCTGTCTGTCTGCACTTTATCTTACTTCCACCCTACAGAATAGTAGGTAATGTAGGTATTCCTGATGCCTCCTACTCTAATCCTATACACAATTTCCATAGCAACATCAATTGGATGGCCAGAGACACTACTGGCATTCTGCTCCATTCCTTTTAGTTTTATAGAACTTCGAATATCTCCCACAAGCTTGCTAACAAACTAAACATCATCCTTTCATCGACAAGAAATTCTCCATTACAGTGCTGCTCTCTCTCTCTCTCTCTCTCGCTCTCTCACTCTGGTTACACAAGCAACTCTGCTCCATTCCTTTCAGTTTTATACTCAGGTTAGGATAGAGATACCAAAATAATTCAATGAAATATAGTCAGGCACTTACCACTCATATGAATGACTCAACAGCAAACTGTCCATTGAAACAGAGTAGTAATTGCTAAATCAATTCCAGTATCAGCAGACCCCTCTGAATGTCCTGCAAGCACAGTACTGGTGCCTTCTTAGGTCAGGTTCATTAATGGGCTATTCTTTTACGAACCAAATACGTAAATTATGGTTTAGCTAACTGCTAAAGGAAGCTTATCTTGGAACTGCATGCATGTATATGTAATGTACTATTTAATTTGATTGGTTCAACACAATTGTTTAGCATAATCAGTTCCGCAAGATTGTGGGCACACGATTACACTGCATGTATTGTACCATCCACTCAAATTCAGACAAAGAAGTGCATGTGAGTAGAGTCATGCAGCTAGGACTTCATGCCATTGAGCTACTGTGCTTCATCCTGTGCATTGCAGAGAATTTTGTAGTTGACAACGAACTTTCTGTCAATTTGTATTGGATTGAACTATCGAAGTTCGAAAGGTTACAGATGACAGCTTCACATGAACATGACATGCATTTGCGGTTACAGATGCTGACAATTTGGCTGAAATTGAGCTCCATCATTAGCTAAACCATTCTCAAAATTCTAGTCACTAAGAGCTGAGCTTGGACAATCCAACTAGCTAAGCCAATGCGTGGTGTCATAGATGGCTGTCGTGTTGTCATATACGTCCATCATGCTGTCCCAGAGAGTCATTCAGCAGAACCAAAACTCCTGATGCCTCTCAAGCAAAACTTTGTAGGTCGTGTGAACCAGCAGGTACCATGAATCCTTGAGCTCTGCCACTCCAAAGTCCCATGAGCTCCTATGTATCACCTCTTATTTATAGGCAAGATGATTTTTGTGCTGCCTGGTTTCTTTTGAACCTTTAACTTCACAAGACGAATTTATGCAGATCATCAGTAAATGCTAGTTGATTCCGAATCATGGTTACTGGTTTCTGAATTATTATATAGACCAAAGACCTATGGCCACACTTTATAGTGAGCAAACTGTTTGTCTTCTCTGGGGTTGTATCTTACAAATGAAGAGGAGCATATAAGTGGTGTCCAAAACACACAAAGAGCATCAAGTAAAAGCCAGACGAACTCACAAAACAAAAGGTCCCAGCTAGAAAGAAGTATGAGGGGAAAGAAGAGAACAACAGACGAATTATTAATTTAGCTATGGGAATAAAAATAAACTGTTTAAGTACGGCGTTTCAATTTGCACTAGCTGCAGCTATGATCTCACCGGTGCATTCATCCCCCAGAGCAAGAGAATCCTTTTTTGCACGAAAGTGAAAGATCCATGTAGAACAACATTAAGATGATTGATGGTTTTGTTGTTGAAAACAAAGCAATTTCGAATTAGCCACAAACTCGACCAGATGCATGCTAAGTTGCTAACAAATTGCAGAGAGAGGAGAACTGGAGCACACTACCATAGACGCTCTGCGGAATATGAAAATATTGAAGATGCTCGTGCATCCGAAGAAAGAATCATCCAACGAGAGCTTATCACATCTAGCAGCTCATACAGGTCATATATCTCTAGACGGAATGGCTGAGACAGCAATTATATTGAGGTGAGCCATTAGATTCCAAACAAGCACAGAGTGGACATTTAATGTGTCTGCCTGTCTTTGCTAAAAAGTGCTTCAATTTAGTTACACCGTTAATTTAAGCCAATCTTACTATAAAAAAACCCAAATGTTATCGTCTGCTTAGCGTTAATCGCTCCACCTGGCGATTTCACCCCGCCCCCCTCGCGGAAGTTCACCCGGCTTCCACCTCGCCTCCACCGCGCGATTCTACCGGCGGTTCCCCAGTCCCCACGCACGCATCTCCCCTCCTCATCGAACCCCACGACCTCTCTCCCTCACGCCTGACTTCCTCTCTCCCTGCGTCTCCCTCACAGCTCCGACGCTCCAGCCGACGCCTCCACCATGCTCATCCCCCACACGTCGTCGCCCCAGTCGCCCTCCCTGACGGTTGTCACCCAAATCCAGATCCAGAGGCGCGGTGTGGTGGCGGTCGAGAATGAGCATGCGGCCGGTGAAGCCCAGGACCACCAGCCCCCTCCCATGGCTGACGCCTGCCACAGGTCCGCCTCCCTCTTCTCCAATAGAATTGGCGCGCTCTCCAGGCTCCTAGCGGCGCCCGCTCGCCGCTCTCCGGCGCTAAGACGCGGCCAGCCCGAACCCCCGCTCCTTCCCCGTCTATGTCGGCGCGGCCACTGCTAGCTGTCCCCTTGATTGATGCGCTCGCTCATCTGACTGGCAGCACCGCCGTCTAGCGGGTGCAACTCGAACTTCTGGCTGGACTACCAACTCCGGATACCACGCATGGAAGTATCGACTCCGCCCTCACCGTCGACAGCGTGGTCAGACCATGACTTTTTCTCTCTGTTTATCCTGCTGCTGCCTTAATTTGCTTCGTTTCTCCATCCTGGTTTCCTTTTTTTCCCATGCACGATCCTGTGTTATCACTATGTAGTAGTAGCATATAAGTTCTTCATTTGTGCGAGATCAACAGGCTCGTAGATTATATGCTTCAACATTGATAAAAAAAACATGTTTATGGATTGTGCACTATGCTCAGGAAGGGATGCTTTGACAAACTATGCTAAATTTTGCTTGCAGACATTTGGAGACGGGGTATCTCATGCAGCTTCGGTCTGCAATAAGTATCAGGTAAAATGCTTACATGGTAATCGCAATCTATTTCAATGGAAGTGTGGACTGCACAATGCAAATTTAGTTCAATTAGGAATCTTATGGTTTTAGGCATAAGAATGACTAAAAGACATATGTGCATAAAGACTTGCAATTACTCAGTAATTTGCCTAACTGGCTGTATAGTGTGTAAACACGAATTTTGCAAATAAAATTAAATACTACCTGAAATATATAAGATTGAACCACTTCAGATGCTAGCTCTTGATTATACTTCACAAAATTCGTTGTGTCCAAGAACAGCACGTTTCAGTTATGCATGAGCTGCAAAGCTGGTTGTGCAGGCTATGGCAAAGTGCTTCTTTCTAGAATTCAGAGGTGCATCACTCACCCGGTCATTAATACTTCATGTTCGGTGAGAAATAACTGTACCTGCAAGAGTGCAAGTGCAGGAGAGCAGATGCAACATGTCCACATGATGTTGATAAATAAATTGATTGTGAAATATTTACAGTGACTTGGGAAAAGACTTAGTATTTGGTGAGGTCTACGCAGGTGTGTCACAAGAATTTCAGCATGGATAGGTAATGGGTGTTTTCTGTAAAGGTATTCTGTAAATTTGAGGAACTTTGTTGTATATGGTAGATATATATTGTATCAACAGATAAGAAAAACTATTTAGATACCTTTTAAAAAACTATTTAGATTGGGTTGTGAAACCGTGAAAAAAAAAAAAAGTTTTGGCTTCCCATTATTATTCACTTATTTCTTGTGATAAATTGGGCTATGGACAGGTACATGAGTGGGATCTGAATTTTACAGAAGTGAAATCTGGTGCAAAATGATATATATCTCAATGTGGCTCCAAATAACATGTTGCTATTGAACAAATTGATTATCGGCTGGAAACCTCCCTTGTTACTTTGAAAATATTTTGACTCCTATTGCAGTTCACGAGCTTATAGTGATGATTAGTTGCATCTTACAAATGCAATGTCAAGGATAATCATGCTTAAGCTATGACTTTTTAAATTTAAATTATCATGATATTATTTTTTTTTTGTTGCAACGCACGGGCATTTACCTAGTAAAATAAAATAAATACACTGGCATTCAGTTCCGGCACTGCTAGCTTATGTATGTAATCTCTTTCAATTTGTTCCAAACCTGGATTACTGGTTATATATGTTCTACAGATCTGTATTATTGATCGTCCTAACGGAATGCGAAGACATTATATTGGAGCAGATAGGTCATCTTTTGTTTTTGATACTTTCGCCTTCAGCGCTTCTATCAGCATATCCGTATACCCAAGCAGTTCACCGCAACCTGCTCCCCAGGTTGAAATCAGTGGTCTCCTAGGCTTCTTGGAAAGGGGAGAACACAAAAAGTGGAGCCGCGGCAGATGGATGGACTGCATTTGGAGATTTCCTGACGCCGCCCATGTCTTTCTAATCTCTCTTTTGTGAAACGACAACCATACTATTCCCTATCTGAAGAAGTTGTAGCTTCTTGTTCCCTTCACCTCCCTCTTATTTACTCCCTCCGTCCTGAAAATATTTTTACATTTGTCTTTGGGCACGCATACCAATGTGAAGACGAAATTATGAAAATGCCCTTGCAAATGTCAGTTCTGGCACCGAGCGAACGATGGACAGGGACGTTCCAGAGCCTCCGCCATTCTTCTTTTCTGTATTTTTAAAACAAAATCAAATGAATGAGTGGACAGGAAGCGTTGGTGCTTTGTTTTTTTGGTTTCTTATTCGGTTATATCTCAGAACTGTTCCTTCGTCAGACAATAGCTCAAGTCCGTCAGATGACAGTGGCCAACATTTGTGGGAAAATTTTTGAATCATAGATGTAGAAATATTTCCGGACGGAGGGAGTATATTGTAGTGAACATGCATGTACTTAGGACTATATAAAAAGTTACTTTATAAGGAAAAATTAAACCAATGCACGTGTGATGTGAACATAACTCAAAAATGAGTTCATATATGATGGATGATTGTCGCAATTAATTTTCTTGCCAAGTAAAATATTATTCTTAACAAAAATATATAACAGAGGTATTAATTTCAATTTTATGAACATAAACTTTTTTATTTAAGCTTAGTTATTATTCCAAATACTAATTTTAATTTGGGCAAAGTGAATTCACTACCGGAATCAGGCTCATTGCCGAGTGTCAAAAACACTCGCAAAGGCCCTTATACACTCGGCAAAGGCCCTTATACACTCGCAAATTGAATTTACTACCAGAGTCAGGCTCTTTGTAGAGTGCCAAGTTTGAATTTTTAATAATTCTCTTTTACCCGTCTTTCTCCCATCCAAACAACAATCCTATCAAGTGTAATATAATTACAAGTGAAAAATGATACTAAGAGTCGATACATGCTCTAAGAGCATCTCCAAATTCAGTTCCCTACTCTAGAGGAGCCCCTAAATTTAGGAGTTTGAGCAAAAACCCAACTCTTGTGGACCCTAAATGGAACCTGATTTTTCATGCCCCATATAATTATAGTCTCAGCCCACAAAATAGGATCCTCCTATCCCTCCGATTTGTGGGTCCCACATCTCTGTCCCTTCCCTACTTCTCCGTCGGGTGACGACCGCCGGAAAAGCCACCAGAACGATCGCCACCGACAACGCCGACGGCAAGCCGCCCAGCGCCTGGTACGCCCGCCCGGGTGCCACGGCTCCGCCCAACAATGGATGCGTGGATGCTCCTAGTCCGGGCCTCGTTGCCGTGTGCCGCGCACCTTCCACTTCGCCCCTCCCGGTTGTCGCCACGCTTTGGCGATGGGCACCGCCCTCCCCTTCGCTGGAATCTCCGGACCTCTCCGCTATGACGGTGTAGGTCTTGCGGCAACTTGTGCGCCTCGAGTCCGCGTGTACCCTCTTGTGTTCGCCAATGGTGGGGCCGGTCGCCGCCGTAGTGCTCCTTGAGAACCAGTGATGAGGGACCGGACAACACCTCACGCGCCATGTGGCACAGCCTTTACCACACCCCCCGGCCCGGCGACCTCGCCGCTCCCCCGCATATGTAAATCTTGGCCATTTTAGTTCAATGAAATTGTGTTTAGGGTTGACAGAATGCCATTATGAATGGTGGTCACATCACTAGTACGGACTTGTACCGTATCACCATTCGCTTGAAATTGTAAGCTTTCACCGAACCAATTGCTCGTTAAGGTTTGCTTTGAAATTGTAAACTTTGGCATCCAAGATGTCTAGTTCCAAAAGAGAGATAGGATGTGGGATACGCACCGCCCCTCCGGCCTTTGCCACGTGGATGGCGTGAGGAGGGGCGAGGGCTTCTCACAGAGTAGGGGCAAGAGTGCCACCGATGACGGGACAAAAGCGATCCCAAGAAAGTATCTTTTCGATTGATGTGTCATAAAAGTTCCCACCAACCGCCCTTCCATACGCCCCGGTCTTCGCCCGTATTTATAGGCGTCCGGTTGGTCATTACATCGTAGTTACATATCGGGGACAAAAGCTTACTTGCCACTTACGTCTAGGGCCCGCGCAGGGGCAATTTGGTACAAGCCCCATCGTGGGTAGGGAAAGTAAAAACACAAGCCCCGAGTCGCCCGGGCTCACTAGGGTTTTCTTTGCTCTGGCCGCCGCTCGAGATCCTCCCGGCCCGTGACCCTCGCCGCGGAGGCGCCTTCTTCCGAGTTGCTCCCCGGCTATGCGCGGTGGTGCTCCTCCCGGGCCGCCGCCTTCCCTAAGCTTGCGACGCCGTCTTCTCTCGCCGCCCCCCTCGCCCGCGGTGCCGCTCTTTGCTCATGCCCCGCGCTGGGTGTCGCTTGTTTGCCGTCGCCCCAGCAGCGGTGCCGCTCTTCGCTTTTGCCCCCGCGCCGCGGTGTCGCTGGCCTTGCCGCGCCCCGCGCGCCCGCGTGCCGCTTTGCCTCGCCGCCCCGCGCCTGGGCGGGGGTGTCGCTTGGCAGCCCAGAGCTACCGGGGTCCTTGGCGAGGGGCCCCCAACAAGAGCCCCTCGGGGTTTGGTCCGGTGCTGTCCCGCCGAGCAACGAACCCCGAGAGGAGACCCGTGGATCGGCCGCGGGCCTCGCGGGGCTATCTCGCCACGACGCCCTAGTTGCTTTCTGGGCCGGTTTTTGTTTTAGCTTGCCACGTGGTGGCTTCTAACGTGATGGACCGGTTGAGTCCTTGCGTTGAATCTGACGTTGGGCGGAACCATCGGTAATGCGGGCGTGATCCTCGCCGCGCCCTGGGTCCGCTCTCGTGAATCTTACGCCCCTATAAATAGCCGTTCCGCCACGCCGCGTAAAAATTTGCGCCACTTTTTTCCCACCGGCCTTCGCTTCAGAATCGCTTGCGCCGCGGCTTGTCGCGCTTTCGTGCTTAGCCGGCTTCCGCCCTCGCTGGCGCGGATTTTTCCTGGGTTTTGACGATGACGCCGAAAGGAGCGAGGCCGGAAGGGCAAGGCCAAGGAGACCGCGCCAACGCCGATGTTCCTTTAAGCAAGATCACTGAGGCGATCTGAAGGAGTTTGCGGGTTGGGCTATCTTGAGCAGGCGGCGGCCCACCCCCGGCTTACCGTGATCCCGGCCCCATGACAATGAGGTGGTGGTCTTCGAGTTCTTCGGGCTAGGCTCCGCTTCCCCGTCGCGGAGTTCGGGTGGACCCGATGAGTCGCCTTGGGCCCGGCTCCACCCGCTTGAACCTCGCGTGCTTCACGAAGATTTCGATCTTCGTGGTGGGCCTCGCCGCTTCGCAAGGCCTCGGTGCCGACGCCGACGCCTTCCTCTACACCATCGCCCTCACCGCAGCCCGCCCGATGGGGAGTGTGCAGTGGTATGCAAAGAACCGGCGCAGTCACGCTTACACTTTTGCCTACCGCGGTCGCACCGCCTGTTCTCAGCCCGTAAGAACAAGTGGTCACGGATCGCCGGGCGGTGGTTCTACTACGAGCCGCCGAGGCGCCGAGTCAGGCGGGGAAGCCGCGAACTCCTACAACCCCCTAAGGGCAATGGCGCAGACTAACGCCCGGGCCGAAAGCAAAGAAGCGACATGCCGACCAACATGTCCCGCTACCCGACGGGGCGTGATCTAGTGGAGGAGTTCGTGGGGGGGTGGTGCCCCCGTCCCGCCTCCCGTGTGTGGCCGAGGTTGAGGATGTGGAGAAGTTGGGGGGCGGATCCGAAGTCCCGGTTGAGGGTCGACGCCGCTTTGGGAGCACCACATCCCGAGGGCTCCTCGCTGCGAGGCGTCGGAAGCGGTGCTCTCGAGGTCGAAACCGCACCGACGACTTGATCGGCGCGCGAGGATGCTGAATACAAGAAGATCCGGCCGCCCTCGGGCAAGGAAACGCCAACCGAAAGTGTTCGACGGCTCGGGTCGCTTATCCGACCGCCCCCTCGCCGGGAGGAGGTGGATGCGGCCGCCCCCGCCGCCGAGGCAGCGAAGAAGAGGGCAAGCACCGCCTCGATGGCTCCCGCTACCACCAAGGGGCGAGGTGCGGGCCGAGGAGCCGGTGGCGTGGCGAGGCCGATGGTGGGCGGCCCCCGCCGCGGGGCCGGGCGCTTGGCTGCCGCCCGATCTCCGGCGGGCCTCCTCCCTAAGGCCGGGTGCTCGGCCTTATTCATAACATCAAGCCTCCAAATGGGAGCGAGGATGACGACCGCACGACGAGTCCTCCGAGGATCGGGTGCCACCCCCGTTCCAGCCGAGGACCTCTCAAGAAGAAGGGAGGAGGTGGAGTCCCCGCTGTGAGGCCGGGAATGCTTCGGTGCGGCCGTTTCGCCGCTTACAATGAGGCGATCGCTCCGACGGCCACCCATCGTGGTGACCCCAAAGTTGGCGATGGTGGCGGCCGCAGGCTAGCTCGATGGCTCCTCGCGGTGACTCCACCGCCGTGTGCCCTGGCCCTCTAGCCCCTGCTCGATGCCATATCCCGGTGGAGGGGCAGAGATCGAGGGGAGCCGGATGGCTATGATGGCGGGGGAACTGGGGCACGGGCCGCCGCTTGCGCCGACAACTCCCCGATTTGCGAGGAGGTGATGCCTGCGGGCTCCTCCGACCAGATACCGGGCCCGAGCCGGGAATGCCGCTTGAGGCGAGCGAGGCCGAGCCGGCGGCCTGGCACGGCGCTTGGCCGGGTCCGCATTCCCGAGGCCGAGCACCGCCGCCTTCCCGGCCGCCGAGCTCAACCAAGACATCGCGGTGAAGGCCGCGGAGATCCTGGAACTGCCCCCCGCGAGGGTCGGGTCGTCGGGGACGCCGGCGGACGACGCCGAGCCGCCCCAAAAGAGGGATGGCGACGCCGGCGCCGGAGAGGCGAGGTGATGCGCCCGCCGAGTCGAAGAGGCAGGTCCGAGGCGCATACCGCGCCGCAGAGAAGCATACGGTGGCGCACGACGAGGTGATGACCACGCCGCAGTCATTAATGTCGACCAGGCACCGGGTCCGCCGTGCCGAGCGGAGGAGGCCGCTCGCAAGAGGGTGGCGGAGCTGAGCGGAGCTTTGGCCGATGACGTGGCGGGCTCTCCGAGATGAGCCTCGCGGAAGGAGCTCCTCGACGGTCCCCCGAGGGCGCGGGAGCAGCGGCCGGGCCTTCGCTGGACCGGGAGCCCGCGATCGTCGGGGAGGCCAAGACCGCGACGAAGCGTGCTCGCCGTGGTACCATGCCGCGACTGAGGTTATGTGTTCGTTTATGGCTCGGGGCACACCTCGCGGTCATGGGCGCCCAAAGCCCGCTGTGATCTCAATGACCCCGGAGGTCAAGTTTCCCTCAAGAGGAGATGGACCGGCAAGCGAGGATGCGGATCTCCGCTATTTGGCGTATGTTCCTCAAGAAGTTCTTCACCGAGACCCGGCACGCGGTGGCGATGGAGGAGGCTCAAGCCGAGACCGCCCGGGTACAAGTTTTTACCGGGCGGCTCCCCTTTTTCGGCCTTGTTCTTAACACGGCACCTTGTGTTGCTTGTCTCTAACGGTGGCTTGTGCAGGCGCTGGCTGCTGTGCTTGAGGCGGGGGATGATGTGACCCCTGACGCCGCGGAGGCCGCCCGGGTCGACGAACAGCCCGGCGATGACGCGGAGAATGCTTGCGCCGAGGACGGCGTGAGGGGGTGAGGGGAGGTTGCCGCCGCCGCGGAGGATGACGGGGGCGTTGGGCTGGAGAAAAGCGCGGGGGATGCTGCGGATGGTTCGGGGTTGACTCCGCCCGGCCAGGTTGACGCCACGCAGGAGTGATTGTTTCCGGGGGGGTGTAGGAGCTAGGGAGCCCCGCTATGGGGTGCTGTGGTATGTACTTGGTGCACTTAACGTGAGTTGCAAAGGTTTTTAAGGTTAACATGTTTTTCCTTCCCCGTTATGCTACCTTTTCAAGTGTGTTGGTTTCTTTTGTCGTGGGCGGGTTAAGTGTGGAATTTTATGGGAGCTTTTTTCTAACTCATGGCTCTATCAAGGGCAGATCTCGCAGGCCTCGCGCTGGAGGTGTTGAACGCCGCCCCCCGATGATGAATTACCAAGATGTTTTTATCTCGGGGGAGACGTGGGTCCATGCGATGATGAAGTATCCAAGGATTGGTTTCGAAGCCTTTTGGTGGGCGCGCACTTGAAAGTACGATGTGAAGAACCAGCTACGGGGGCGCGTTTGGCGCGGTATGACCTCGACGGACCGACAAGTGGAGCGGTGCTATTTGGGGCGGGCCGCCCCTGCTAAGGCGCTGGACGAGGATATTGGGGATGAGGAGGTTGCTATCGCCCCTTGGCGAGGTTGGTTTTGAAGTTGACGACGAGGGTGCCGTGGATTGTTCCTAAGCCGAGCCCGTGGAGTTATGCTCGTGGACTGCGCGAGGGTTTTCCGCCGTAGGGTTCGGGCGGGGCCGCCCCCACTTGTCCGCCCCGCCTCCCCGTGGGGGCCGCCGAGTTTGCCCGACGGGAGCCGCTTCTGTGGCCGCTGGCGGGTGAGGGGGCTAGGAGTGGCCCTCTTGAAGTCGAGGTGGTTGATGTGGGCGGAGTTTGTGGGCGCTGCGGGCGGGATCCTTGCCGATGGTGTGTCGGAGGGGCCGCTTTTAGAAATAGCTAGCGTAGTTTGTAATTGAAGGTTTATATGGCGGGTCACCGCCGCTTGCGGGTTGTTGTAATCTTGTCCCCTTTGCGGGGTTGTTGTAAACCCGTCCCCCCTTCGGGGTTGTTGTAAACCTATCCCCACTTCGTGGGGTTGTTGTAACCCGTCCCCCTTCGCGGGTTGTTGTAAACCCGTCCCCTTCGCGGGTTGTTGTAAGCTATTGTGACGAGGGCGTTATGTTTTTATGATACTTGGCGTGGAATGCTGTGTCGCAGGGTGGTTTGCTGTGCTGTGGCACCCTCTACTCCTTTTGGCGAGGCTCGCTGATTTGCGCGGTTTATGGTTGCGCAGCGACGCCCTCTGCTTCTTTTTAGCGAGGCTCGCTGATTTGCGGAGATTTTAGTTGCGCAGCGACGCCCTCTGCTTCTTTTTAGCGAGGCTCGCTGATTTGCGGAGATTTTAGTTGCGTAATGACGCCTCCGCTTCTTTTAGTGAGGCTCGCCGATTTGGCGGAGATTTTAGTTGCGCGGCGACGCCCTCTGCTTCTTTTTAGCGAGGCTCGCTGATTTGCGGAGATTTTAGTTGCGAGGTTTCTTGTTTATCGTTTGTGATGACGAGACGACAGTTTTTCCATTGCCTACTGGCGGGGTTACATACTTTGTGCGAGGTGTATCAGCTATCCGCAATGCTTTCCTTGCTTGCGGAGAAAGGAAACCGACTAGCTAAGCTTCTCTACTAGGTAGCCCAAGGTTACCCTGGGTTTCTAGGTTAAGCAGGGTTGCCTGCTAGTTGGCTTTTCCTGAGACCTCCTATTCCTATCTATGTAGGATCGGGGTTGCTCGACTGCTCCGGGGCGCCGAGGGTTCTCCGAGTTGGTCGATGTGGTGTCGAGGTGACGGTTCGAAACTTGCGCCAATGCCCTTCATGCGGAGGGGTGGTTGGCGCGCCCGCCCGCCGCAGCCTCTCGTGTTGCGCCGGTCTTCTGAGGGATTGCGCCGCAGCCTCGCGCTGGCGCACGGGTTCTTGCGTAGGCGTGTTCTCTGAGCAATCGCTGCCGGAACTTTGATTCCTTTGGCGCCTTGCCGCCGGGAGGATGTTACATTCTCCACGTGCCCGCCCGAGGTGGGGTTGCGCCGAGCGATGGATTCTGCCGAGCGATCGGCCGGCCGGCTCGTGGTCGCGGCGCTGGGAGACCTTGTTGCGCCGCTTAGCCGCCGCCGCTTTTACATTTTCCATTGGCGTGCCGGAGGTATGGGTGTTGTGCCGGGTGTTGGGAGGTTTGTGACGCCTTGCACCAGAGGAGCGCGGGTGTTCTAATTCCGAGCATTTCTTGGTCGTGGTGTCTTTCCTTTTGGCTTGCCGCTCGTGATGTGTTCGTGTTGCGGCGGCGGGTTTTATAGTGGTGCGGGTTGTACGGCGGGTGTGGCTTTTAAGTGGTCTTTAAGGAGGTAGGTGGGTGTACTTGGCCGCCGTGGGTATTGACGTGGGGGTCCTTTGTTGGTGAAGGTGTTCAATGCGCTGTACTAGGTGGCTTTTATTTTGGCGCCCTTGTTGGTACGTATATTTTTTTTTTGAGTCGGGTTGTTTTGTCCGAGCCTCCGCTCGCCTTGCCGTGGTCCGCTTGGGGTTGATTCCGCGAGCCCTCCGGCGATATTGCCAAGGTGCTCGCTTTTTGTACTCCGCTGCCCGTATTCGGGGTCCGTGTCGGGGTTGTTTTTTGCGAGCCCCTGGCGTATGTTGCCAGGGTGCGCGTCTTTTTTGCATCTCCGCGCGGCCCATGCTCGGGGTCCGTGACGGGGTTGCGTTACGCCCGGGCGATGTTGCCGTGGTGCTCGTTTTTTGTACTCCGCTGCCCGTATTCGGGTCCGTGGTCGGGTTGTTTTTGGCGAACTCGGGCGTGATGCTGCCGTGGTGCGCGTTTTTTGTATTCGCCTATGCCTGGTCCGTGATTGGTTGCGTTATGCGAGGCCCGCGAGGCCGCCAAAGGTGCGCGCTCTTTGTGTATCTCCGCTGCCCATACTGGTCCGCGGTTAGGTTGGCGAATGCCCGCGGGCGTATGTTGCCGTGGGTGCGCCGCCTTTTTGTATCTCTCCGCGCGCCCATACCTGGGTCCGCGGACGGGTTGCGCTTTTTACAGCCCCCCCGCGATGCCGCCAGTGGTGCGGCTTTGTTTTGTATCTCCGCGCCCATACCGGTCCACGTCCACGGTTGCGCTTTGCGAGGCCCCGGGCGATGCTGCCGTGGTGCGCGCCTTTTTTTGTATCTCCGCGCGCCCGTATTCGGGTCCGTGGTCGGGTTGTTTTTTGGCGAGCCGCGCGTATGCCGCCGGTGCGCGCCTTTTTGTATCTCCGCGCCCATACGGGTCCACGCCGGGTTATGTTTTTTATGAGCCCCCGCATATGCTGCCGTGGTGCGCTGCCTTTTTGTATCTCCGCTGCCCATACTGGGTCCGTGGACGGGTTGCGCTTTTGCGAGCCCCCGGCGCATGTTTGGCCCTACCCGCACGGGTAGATGCCGAGCCCCGGCCGGGTCAATCATCCTTGTCCTGAGTCCGCCGATGAGGGCGAGGGGCGCCGCTTCGCCCTTTCGCGCTTGTTGGTCACGCTGTGGGGGTGAAGACAAAGCTTTTATGGGAAATACTGCATATATTGATGAGGTGGGGCCGCCTCAAAAACCTCGCGCCCGCTCATGGGAAAAAAAGAGTGCAACCCCTCGCTACATGACACCGCTTTTACAAGATACTTGAAGAAAAGTGCAAAAAGAAAATCTAGAGGAATCTTATATACCGCGAACGCCGGGAGCCGCGCCGCTAAGGGTAGTATTTGGCGAGGTCATCAATGTTCCAAGCGCGCCGTAGGTCATTCCCATCGAGGTCTTGCAGTGGTACGAGCCGGTCTTGTCGATTTCGCGACCGTGAAAGGCCCCGACCACTTGGCGACAAACTTCCCCGCCATTGGGGCGCTTTTGCTTTCTCGATGAGCGCCAAGTCTCCGACCGCGAGGTTGCGGGCTTGACCTTTTGTCTCGCCATTTGCAAGTTTCTTTGTTGGTATGAGCGAGGTTGAGGACAGCCCGGTTATGACTTCTTCGACAAGGTCATCGGCGAAGGGGCATCCACTTCCATTGGCGCGAGGGTTGTTCTTGGGGAACCGTGGTGTTAGTTCCTCCGGGAGTACAAAATTTTTCTCCAAACAAGAGCTTGAACGGGTGAATTTTGTTGCTCGCGATTCGAGGTGTTGTGTGACCGCACTTCACCGAGTGAGATGCTCCGCCTGTGTGCCCCTTGGTTTTCCTTTGAATTTTTGAGTCGATGCCTTGCAAAATGGTGTCGCTGGGTCCTCTCCATGAGGCCATTCGACCGGGGTGCTGACAGAGGCGAAGTGTATCTTAGTCCCGACCGAAGCAAAATTGCTTGAAGGCCTCGCAGTCAATTGTGTGCCGTTGTCCACTGCGGATTTCTCTTGGGACCCCGGCGGCAGATGATTTGCTGCCGTAAGAACTTCCTCGACGAGCGCGAGGTTATTGTCGCAAGGGGTCGGGCTTCAATCCACTTTGTGAAGTATTCAATGGCTACAATCGCGCAGCGTAGGTTGCCCGGGCGCCGCCGGCATTGGCCCGACGAGGTCTATTCCCCACCTTTGCAGGGCCATGTTGGACGATCGGGCGAAGTTGTTGCCCCGGAGGTTTGAGTGGTGGGCTGTTAGCCGGCATCCTTCGCAGCCGCTTCACGAGGTTTTCGCCCGCCTAGAGCGGTGGGCCAAGAGGAAACCCCGCCCGAACACCTTTCCGACGAAAGTGCTCTGGGGCCGTTGTGTGAGTCGGCAGATGCCCCTCGCACCTCCACGAGGATTGTTCTTCCTCTGGGGCCGAAACGCACTTGAGCCATGGTGTCAGAATCAAGCCTTGTATAGCTGCTTCCAATCATTCCTCAGATCCCCTTACTTTTGTGCTATCCTTTTTCTTCTTCTTTGAGCTCGGGTTCGGTGGCCTTTATGTAGGCAATCATCTGGGCTCTCCAATCCTCGCTTGATATGGCATGCACAAACTTGGTCGGGCCGGGGGGATCCCTCGACGGGGTCGGGCTTTGTGAAGGTTTCATAGAATACGCCCGTGGTAGCGGGCTTGTGTTATGGGCTGCCTTTGCTAGCTCGTCGGCCTCGCCGTTGTCCCCGCCGCTATGGTTTTTGTTGTGATGCCCGTAAAGAAAGCCTCTCGCTTTGGCGGACCCCGAGAAGATACTTCGAGCTCCGTGCTTCGCGCTCGCAACTTTTTCGACGTGGGTTTCCCGACACGACTTCGAGTCCGCCCCGATGATGGCCCTCCTTGCCGATAGAGCCCTGAGCTTGTTCAAGCCGTGGATGACCGCCTCGTATTCTCGCGATGTTGTTGGTGCATGGGAATTCCAGCCTTGCGGCGTAGCGGAGCTTTACCCGCATGGCGAGATGAGAATGGCTCGCGATCCTCGCCAAGAGCCCCGTGCTCCATCGCTGTATGCTATCCATATTGGGTCCAACTTCGCAGCCGTTGTATACGCCGGGGTCCAATCTCCGCGACGGTCCGCGAGGGGGCTTGGGACTTGATTGCTGTTCTTCCCACGAATTTGATCGCATGGTCGCCCCTTGAGCCTCTGATGCCCAAATGGGCTATCCTTCCTACCGACTCGGGATTTCTGAAAATGTTCTCCAAATCCCGAAGCAAGACGGTACCGCGATCTCATGCGACCGAAAAGTAGTGTTTGAGTTTTCTTGCAGCCATGACCACGGCGTAGGCTACCTTCTAGTTCGCTAGTTGGCTTTGGGGCCCCTCGAGGACTTCCTCGACACGTAGTAGATGGGGAGTCGCCGCATTTGGTGCTGATCGGTGACCTCCTTTGGCGAGGACTCTTCTCCTCGCGCTTTACCGCAATCAAGCGCGGGATGCCGCTACGTAAAATCATCTTTGCAGAGGCCCTCGCCAGTTCCGTGTTGCGAGGGTTGTCAAGTTGAGGAGGTAGTGCTTTAGGTCGCCGAAAGCTTGCCGCTGATGATTTTGGCCCTAGTTGAAAGGCTTCGATGCTCTTAGGATCTGAAAAAGGTAGGCCGGGCCTCGCGGACCTTGAGATGAATCGCTTAGGAGGCCATGCGGCGGGAGGCGCTGCGCCAATTTTCTCGCTTGTCGGGGTTCCATCTTGGTGATTGCTTGATCTTGGTTGGGTTTGCTTTCGATGCCTTTGTGAGACTAGGCACCCCAGTAGCTTTCCTTTGCCGACCGAAAACGCATTTTGCGGGTTTAGCTTGAGCCCCATCGCCCCGCGAGTTTGAGGAATGCCCTTCGAGGTCCGCTATGTGATCCGACCTCGAGCTTGCTCGCTGCACGACAATGTCGCCCACGAGGGCGAGATTGCCTTGTCATCCGCGAACCTCCGCAGCCATTCGTGCAAAGGTGGACTTCCGCATTCCGGCCTTCGCCATTCTTCCGCGCAATACGCGTTTGGGGGGGTTATGAAGCTTGTCTTCCCTCGTCTTCCTTGTTCATCCAGATTTGGTGGTAGCCCGAGAAACAATCAAGCAAATGATAGCATCTCGCACCCCGCTGCCGCTGCTTTACGAAAGTGTGCCGATGCGGGGTAAGGGAAAATCATCTTTGGGGCATGCTTTGTTGAGACCGGTGAAGTCCACACACATTCTCCATCTCGGTGGTTCTCGCTGATGTCCCCGAGAGGCTTGGTTTCGACGAGGACCACGCTGGATAGCCATGTTGGGTACTTTATCGCCTTATCACCTGGGCGCCTAAGAGCCGGCTGACCCCGACCTGCGCCGCTGCTTTCTTTCCTGACATCTAACGGAGTTTTTGCTTACACGGGGTTGTCCCTCCCTGACATTAAGCTTGTGCTCGATGATTTTGCGATCAACGCCTGAGATTTTCTACCGACCATGCGCGAAAACATCGCAATGGTCGCGAGGAAGTGGATGAAATTGGCCTCAAGTCGGGTCCAGCATTGCGAGATGGTCACTACCTTGGCCTCGCCATTCGAAGAGCCCGATTTGTTTGGTCTCTTCCAATCGGCCGGGCACGCTGAGGTTTATAGTGGTCCTCGCTGGGGTCCTTGTTTTCTTTCTTTTTTTTCCTCCTTGGCTTTTTGTCCCGCTCGAGGGCGGGACGTTTACCGACCGGGCGATCGCCTCTTCTCATGGAAATCACGTCTTGCGAGATCCTCGGTCTCCGAAAAATACGCTATGACCTCCGTGATCGATGGCATTTTCATGCGTAGATAGCCTCGGGTGAATTACTACCGCTATTGGAGATGTTTAATGATGCCCCTCCCGAAGATCGCATTGTAGTTGTAGTGCATGTCGTATTTATTGCGAGTCAAAAGTACATCGAAGGTTATGTTTTCGGTTCGTGGGTGAGGTTGGTCCCCGAATGTGACCGGAGGGTTATCTTGCCAATCGCTCGACTTGCCGCCCCTCCGAATCCGAAGAGGGGTTTCCAACAATTTTAAAATTATGGCGGCTCCGTGAGGTTGCGGCTTGATCAAGCCTCATGCGGTCGATTGCTATGTGGATGTAAACAAGATGTATTTTGAAATAAATAATTCTCCAAAGACGGAGCTTCCTCGTTCTTTCTCATGTCGACCCAATGAGTGATTTTGTTTTACAATCCATCCTACGCCACGGGTAGTTTTGATTACCATCGGCCGGTATGAGGGAAGTCCTTGAGCCTCGCGTCACCGGCTGAACGTGATCGGTACATGGGACCACCGGTTGTTCTTGTGTGGGCCTTCCGCTTACTAAAAATTAAAGCCACGTGATGCACCCTACGTAGTGCTCCTTTCTTTGTCGCTTGTTGCCGTGGGTCTCGTTGGAACTCCCTCCCTCGAAATGGCGGATAGGATCTCGCCATACGCCTTGCAGGTGGGGTTGTTTAGCGTGGTTCGCATTTCTTGCTTTATTGGTGGTGGCGGGGGTGGTGGTGGTAAGGTTGGGATCGTGCGAGGCGGGGTAGTGCGGGTTAGGCCGGAACGGGTTCGGGGTCTCCGGGGGTGTGTTACCGTAGGCTTGTCCGCCGTAACGGGCCGGGTGGAACAAAAGGCGGGCTGTAGTGGTATGGGGGTTGATTAAAGGCGGGTAGTCAAAAAAAGAGACCCGGTATGGAAGGGGCCGCGTAGTTTGGGGAGGTGTAGGGAGTAGTGATTATGCCGCTGGGTTTGCGCCGCCTCCCGGTGTGGTTGATCTCGACGTTGGTTTGCCGAGTGGCTAGCCGGCTGTCCATATACTTTGCCCTTTGGCGGCATGGGCACCGAACTCACCACCTTGTACCTGAAGTGGCCTTTGTCCACTCCGCACGCAGTGGCAATAGGGTTGTTTTTTTGTAGATTTTGGCCGTGGACGACCCCGATCGCCGCTGGTTGGTTCTATGGGCCGCTGGTCCCTTGGCCGTAGGTGGATCCGGCCGGGGTGTTTGTTTTGTCGCCGCTGGTGGCGCTGGTGCCTATGGTCGCGACCTCGAGCGATCCGGTAGCCGGGTGTTCTCGATCTTTGTGGTCTCACAAGGGGTATGGGGCTGCGAGGGTTGAGGGACGGAAAGCGCCGACCTTGGCCTTGTGATGTATCTGCCCGCAAAGATTGGTTGTCATTTTTCCATTATCTCGTGGAGTTCGGGCGAGGGTTTTGGGCTGCCTCCTTTCGATTTTTTGAGTGGCAAGGCCCCCGGCCGGTGATGGCAAGCGATCAGGGTCCATATCCCGCCATGATGACACTTTGGTCGGATATCCCTTCCGTTGTTTCTTGCCTTGGTATGGAGGAACCTTCGCCACCAATTTCTTAGGGGCTCGGCCGGCTTCTCGGATGACGCTCCGAGGAGCTCGCATAAGGAGTTAGCTGTCGCTGAGTCCACTCCCTTAAAATTTGTTTGCAGGCCGACCAAACGTAGCAAGCATCCAAATTCAAAAAGAACCCAAGCGCATGGTTGCGGGGGGGGGTTGAGTACCAAGCTTGTGCAAGCTCCCTTGCCACTATGACGAATGACTTCGCCATCGTGGATTCGCTTTCCTCCGACCGACATCATGCATCGGAAGCGGCCTCGACATTCTATGACATGACATGTAAAAGTGGTTTTGCTTGATCACTGGATGAATTGGGGTCCCATCAAGAAAACAAAAGAAAGAGTGTGTCTAACATTTCATCAATGTACCTTGGGGTCTAGGTGTTGGTGGTCATTTTTAACTACTTTAGAGGGCCACTCGCCCAACTATGAATATAATCCCTGGCTTCTTTTTTACTACATCTTTCATCGAGCTTCGGGATGGTGGAACATCATCCTCAGGGATCGTGCCTTCAATGGAGTGGACCGGGGTTGGTCCGTGGGTCCGATCAAGGATTCGGTCATTTGCAAAAAGGCATTCTAAGACCAAAAAGTTTAAGTTCAATGGGAGGTCTCGAGGTGGGGTTTAATGAGGCCGCAGCCGCTATAGATGCTTCTTTCACCTCTTCCATTGGGTCGGGTTGATGCCCCGCATGAATTGAATGTGCGGTAAGGTGGAGGGTTCGTGGCCTTCTTTAAGAGTCTTTTCTAAAGGGGTTGGGTCAAACCTCCCACGTCAAAGATATATCTACATGTCGGGAATAGGTAGGGGGAATTTTAACGGACAATTTACCTGCTCGTGCTTAATAACTTAGTAGTAGGAGATAATGCCTCTAAATTGCGAAAAAGGATAAAGCCATGTTATCTCTTATAAAGTGCTGTGATTGCATTAATTATGCATTCAGGTATAGAAGGTGATTCTAAACTGATCACATCGAAGAAAGTTCTCCATTCAAGACTCATGATAGATGCAAGCCCCTAGTTGTGTTGTCTTGAGCTGCCCGCGATCACTTCGCTCCCCTTCTTGATGATAATTCGAGGTGCGCATTCATAAAATCAGAAAGAATGTTTTCCTTCGATGATTCTATAGCGTCTTGATTCCAATTTCTCGGAATTTCTTCTGATTCTGGCGCCTAAGATGGTTCTAGCTTCACTAGATGTAAGATGGATGAAAGATCCATGTGAAGAGGTATTCGCTTCTTTATTAAGACCAATATAAAATGTCCCCGGTCTTGAAGGCCTCTCCGGTCCCGTGCGAAGTTCCTCGGTGAGCCCCTGGAAGGATATGATCCGAAGCCCTACTTTAGAAACGCCCGAGGACGCCCTCGCCTCGAATGGGAGCGGCTGCCGGAGTGGCTCGCCGCACCAAGAAAGTGTTGGTTTGGACCATCTCTATTAATCATGGCCCGAGGGATGATGGTCCGGCTAAGCGCTTAATGGATGGTCGATAAAGAAAAAGATAAGAATTTAAACTAAAAAAGAAAAGATAAATGTATACTCAAGCCTTGGGGCGCCGCTTGTTGGTATTTGTTAAGCCTCGAACACATTCGATCAGCTCCTACCGTCCCCACGCCGAGGCGGTGGGGCTTGCCCTGGATTGCGAGGGTAGGCGCAGCAAGTAAATCATTTGCAATATTATTCTCCGAGTCTTGAGCGGGCTGGGTTCCCCGGCGGGGGTTGATCACCGCTCGAGAGGGCCCGCCGGCCGATGCCGACCCTAATTCAAGAGCGGGTAAGATCGGGCGGAGTGCCGAGCCCCTCGTGCTGGAGGCGCCAACTCGGTGTTTGCGGGCATGGCTTTTTGTGTCAACTTATCCCCCCACGGACGGCGCCAATCTGTGGGATACGCACCTGCCCCTTCCGCCTTTTGCCACGTGGATGGCAGGAGGAGGGGCGAGGGCTTCAAACCGACAGAGTAGGGGGCAAGAGTGCCACCGATGACGTGGACAAAAAAGCGGATCCCAAGAAAGTATCTTTTTCGATTGATAGGTCATAAAGTTCCCACCAACCGTCCCTTCCATACGCCCCGCCCTAATAAGGCCCGTATTTATAGGCGTCCATGTTGGTCATTACCGTAGTTACATATCGGGACAAAGCTTACTTGCCACTTACGCCTAGGGCCGCGCGAGGCAATTGGTACAAGCCCCATCAGGGGTAGGAAAGTAAAAACACAAGCCCCGAGTCGCCGAGTGGGCTCTCACTAGGGTTTCGCTCGTCGCTGCTGCGCGGCCAGGAGATCCTCCCGGGTCCTCCGTGACCCCGCGAGGTAGGCGCGCGGTCCCGAGGCGCCCTTCTTCGAGTTGCTCCCCGGCTATGCGAGGTGCTGCCGCGTGGATACGCACCGCCGCCTTCCCCGAGCTTGCGGGACGGGACGTCCCAAGTCTTCTCGATTGCATAAAAGTTCCGCCCCGCCCGCTGCATGGTAGGCGTCCCGCCATTACTGCATATCGTCTTTCGCCTTACGCTGGCCGCGCTTGGGGTGTCACTTTTGGCCTTGTCGCCCCCGCGCCCGAGGGTGCCGCTCTTGCCTTGCCCCCCCGCGCGCTGCGGGGGTGTCGCTTTCGGCCTTGCCGCGCCCAGCTGCTGTCACTTGGTGCCGTCTTTGCCTCGCTGCCCCCCGCGCTTGCCGGGGTGTCGCCCTTGGCAGCCCCAGAGCTACCGGGGGTCCCTTGGCGAGGGCCCCTCCCCAACATAGGACTTGTGTCTTGTGCCTACAGTAACTAGGATGGTTGTCAAAGATGTAAACATAGATAGTAAATGAGAACTCTGGCCATATTAAATACAATAATAACTAGGATGGTTGTCAAAGATGTAAACATAGATAGTAGATGAGAACTCTGGGCAATGTAAATTGTATGATGTGTGTTACAAAAAGTTAGAGTTTTAGTCAATCATTTAATGCTTAACAATTTCTTCTTCAAAACAAAGAAACTAGTCGGCACTGAACATGTTTGACAATAGTAGTTTGACATAGTAGGTTGTTTAGTAAACAAAAAAACTGCATGTACCATCAGCATGGGCATCTTATGGTTCTATTTTATAATCTGCAATTGTGCTCTTTTGCTTTTCAGTGGATGCTCTTGCTTCCTATGTTCGTTTAACTACCACAACCATGTGGTTGTGACCTTTCTAGAACTCATTCAGAATGTCATAGAGACGAAGATCATCAGCCGCCTGATATGTTGTTGAAATTAGATAACAATCACCTGCAGATTACTGCAGATTTTTAGTTCCTGACTGAAATCTAATATCAGCAAACAATACTTTGACTGCTGCAGCCTACAGGTGGCCAAATGCTTCACAACTGAACATTTCAATTCTAACTATACTGAACAAGATCAGTTCTAACTAGGTATTTTTCTGGCATTCCAACAAATTGTCAAGATCTCTTTTTTCCACATAATCAAAAGATAGTAACTAAAGGCCGCTGGATGTTCCGATCGCAGATGTACAATACAGAACACTAATAAAAAGATAGTAGTTGTGCATAGTGTGTGCGCCTAGCTAGTATAGAGACTGCCAACTGGCAACTGGGCTCCCGAGCTCAGCATGACACACTACTAGTAATAACTGAGACATCCCTGTCGGTAGAGGTTAAACACGACAGGGACATTAGTTTTCACAATATTTCATATATTTCCTAGTCGATTTCTTTCCAACAAGGAAAATTTGGTTTCTAAAAGTGGTAGGGGCCAAGCGTGTTGGATTGTTATGGGTATAAATTGGGATCCATCTTTGCCTCCTTTAGACATGGTCATCCAAGCAAGACCGGAATTTGACAAAGTTTTCTTCAGAGAAATTGTCATAGCTGCTTGCTGGTCTATTTGGTGTATGAGGAATGAGTTGATCTTCGATGGAAAGCCTTGCACCTATGCTAGATGGAAGAAGCCTTCAAGGAGCAAATTGGCATGATTTGTATCAAAGCCAAGCCGGGACTTGCTGGTCCATTAAAATTGTGGTTGGAGATTATACCTTAATGTTTTCTCTTTTTCTTTTGAGCCTACGGTGCTCCTAAAGTTGTTTATTTTTAGCACCACTCGTGCTCCTGTACTAAACTCTTATTATCTTCAATGAAAAAAAGATTAAGTGGGGAAATTTCCCCACTGAATCCCTCAAAAAAAAAAGTGGTAGGGGCCCATCCAAGGCACAGCCCGAAGTAGCCTGGCTGGCATGACAGGGCATGCCATGTCCATCCATGGGATGGGCGATCACACACAACTAGACGCCGCTGGGCACCTATGTCTACAAATCGCCAATTGGAAGTCATAAAATTAAAGGTGGCTATGACAAATCTATAGAGGCATATGCCAATTTGCACATTTTCTATATTACAATATATTATAAAATATATAATAGTCTAAAGGGGCATTTGCTCTGACTTCGCCAGAGGGTCCTCAAAATCATAGGGCCGACACTGGATATAGATATAGATATAGATATAGATATAGATATAGATATAGTCACCAAGCAATTAATTTACGTGTTTACTAGTGAAGATATGGATACGTTGATTCTTTATCCTTCACTCACCCTCATACTATTGCACAAGATAGTCAAACAGTAAATTTATTAATCCTTCCATCTTCTATCAGTCCATCCATCAATATATATTTGCGCACACAACCACAGAAGGCTGATAGAACGCATCATTCCCTTCATACTAACACTGCAAAATAGAACTGTGATAGTAAAATAAAATGAGGATTGTGTACATGGCAATGGTTATGTTGTTGGTTCTCGCAACCATGTCTTCTACCTCTCCATCATTGTGCCAAGCTGGGAACTGTAAGATCTTCGACTTTTACGTATCCAGCATTGACTTTTGTAATGTTCCCTTGCAAAAATCTTGCTTAGTCTATATTATGTTGCCTACTTGCATGTTTATAGGCATTGGTGGCGGCTGCAAACCGACTCCACCACTGCCGTCCGATGAGACATGCTACCAGGACCTAAAGTGTTCAGCTTCGAGGTGCCACTTGGGTTGCATACATAGGGGCTTCGTGGGCAACGACAAAGGTGCTTACTGCCGTGGGAAGGACTGCTGCTGCAAACATTGATGCACTATAATGCATCAATGCATTTCATGACAATTCAATAAAGCTAGCTGTATCTCCTTTGCCTCTGATTATAAATAAAGTACTACTAAGGCTCAGCTTATGATCGAGACTTCCTGAGATGCAACATTTAAGTTATAATATGTTGAATCTCTTCACTCTAAAACACACAATAAGAGAGAATTGAATGATGTGGGTAAGCTAGAATCAGAGTTTACAAGTTCCCCTTAACACAAAACATCATTGTCAACTCTGATCTCAACAGCAAAAAAGCAACCCTGATCACTACCACAAAAGATCCTCTGTAAATGGTCAACCGACCCCTATTAATCATTTATAGAGACAAAAGATATAATATGGATACTCCTGTTAATCATCTAATTATTGATTATCATCTAATTATTGATTATCAGAGGTGGTCGCCTACCAGTGAAAATTCCTGTGTCTAAAAAGTACTATTAATAGTGATGGTCATTATAAGAGGCCGTCTCTAAAAATTCATTACAAGAGTTGGTCATTCTAAGAAGGCAACCTTATCTCCGATTTATCTCATCTAGCTCATTATCTAAAAAGAAAAAAAAAAAAAATCTCTCATATGGTTTCTCCTGCCTTCTCCCATCTCTGCCTGTTCCATGGTGAGAGGGATGATATATTGACTGTGCATCTAGGCAGGTGGCATCCATGGCCATGCTACAGAGTGAGCGCATGTCCGGGCAGGTAGTGCACAGGTTAGTGCACAGCCACACAGCGAGTGATTGCGACAAGGAGTAAGCTCAGGCACGTTCTTGGTGACCGCACATGTAGCCAAACACGAGAGCTCACTAGTGGGAGGGTTGGGGGGTGGGGGTGGGGGGGGGATTCTCTTTCATATCATTCTTCATGACACTTATCTAGAGAGCTCACTTCTATTGATCAATGATAAAATGATTGACTTTGTCGCAATAAAATGGAAACATCAGAATGGTGGAGTTCGTTAGGCCAATAACTTCTTATTCACTTATATTACTGGGAGTAATTCCTCACTATATATACTGATCCATATATTACTTGAGCCACACAAATTTGGAACAATCATGAGCTCTCATTGAATAAGAAATTCATACAGGCAAAGGACAAACTGGTAGCCAAGAAGTGGGAAAATTAAAACTGGATCGGAAAGATAAATTGGATTTTACTGTGCATCTAGAATTGGATTAGCTACACCAATTTTTAGAGGCCGCCGTAACAGCTTCTAAGAATCTATTTATATTTCATCAAAAAAAGAAGAATGTATTTATAGAGACAGGTAACATTTCGAACAGCATCTAAAATTGCCTCCATTTCTCGTGGCAGCTCAAAACCAAGCAGCCAATAGAAATGGTATTTTTATAGCGTTGGGATTTTCAGCTACCTCTAAAAATTAATTTTAAAGGCAATATGAAAAATTAGGACTATCATATTCCCAATAATATCAAGCTGCATCGTAGTTCTGAGCGCACCATTTGATCTCCCAATAATTAGACTCGTTATTGAAGCACTTTGATTGTGGCAAGGACAAAGTTGGCTATAAATTGGGATCCTAGCCTCAAAAGTTTGTAGGTCAAGATCTACAAATTATTCATCTCTTTTCTTCAATAAATGTTGCATCTACATTTCACCCTCAAAAAACACATGCCCATATATATAAGTAGCTAGCTGCTGCCTCAGAGGTGTGCCCAGAATCATGTATCAATATGGAACAACTATGAAAATTTTTATCTGGCCGTGTACAGACTACAAAGGTTATATTGAGAAGGAGAGGCACCAGGAGAATGCCACCATATGCTGCGCACAGCCGCTGAGATTATCTCCAAAGCCCGGATGACTGGTTAGGCGTCGATTGCACCAGGTGGTGTCCTAGAGGTGGCAGAAGAACGGGAGACTGAGGTGAATAAGCTCCTCTCAGGGCCCTTGCGTTGGGAAGCACTGAAGATGTCTGAGAAGGAGAACATTGATGCTGATATTCGCATGCTTGAGACAAAGGTGGATTCTTGGAAAACTAGGATAAAAAAGGAATAGTTGTTGAGGGATTTGGATAAAGATCTGGAGGCAAGAGTGTAGGACACCCTGTGTGCTGCTACTGAAATTCAGGATCTGTTGAGAGGCTTGCTGAGCAGTGCAACCAGGCCTTCAAAAAAGTACGAATGTGCTGCAGATATCTCCTATACTTTCTTAATTTTATTTTCTCTCAATTCTAATAGAAATTGAGTGTAGCTACACCTAGGAAGCAATGTTAACCATACCATTCTTATTTAACTCCCATTTTTGGTAAAAAATAAACCTTTGTGTTCCGATAGGAATGACTTATATATTTTTCGTTTGAATATTTTTATAGTCAAGTGCCATGCTCTAGATTCTCGTCTCTCTGTAGACTGTGGTAACCAAAAAATTTATTAATTTTCATAATTATTTTTCCTTTAGTGCTATTTGTACTCATCAAAGTTGACATTGTTACTCTTGTTGTTGCCATGCCCCTTTATTTCTGGTCCTTGTCTGTATAAATTAGTGTAGGTTAGAGTGTTGTCGTTCACTTCTATGTATGAATCTGAAATTTCTTGAGTGGTTTCATTCTACAGTTGAACACCTAATTTTTCCTTTGTCCTTGAGATTCAATTGGTTTAAATTTTCAGTGCTGCTATCTATCTGCAATAAATCAGAGAACTATAAAGAACATAAAATTAAAACCATTGTAAACAAAGTTAATGCACAATGTGAAAAGTAATTTATGTACAGAGTATGTTATGTTATATATTATCTTGTACCCAGACCTTCTTGGTCAGAAATCTAGAATTGTGAGTGTTTAAGGAATTAAAACTTCCTTGCGAGTTCAGATAATAGGTGGAATTGGCCATTTCACACCGTACCTGAAATGGTCAAACTCCTTACTACCATAGCGAAAGATTGTTTGTTTGTCGTGGGACGCTGAAACGAGTATAACATTATTTTCACTGCTTTGAGGGTGGAGAAAACAGTAGAATTGTTTTTTTTTTCATCATTTTGATTTTCTAACCCCATGCCCTACACCCCCCCCCGTCCGTCACCCCCGCAGTGTGCTTCATCTCTGCTTCTCACCCGCTCCGAAGATGCACGAATATGATTCAATTAATGTTTCGAAACGTATAGAACCAGCTGCTTGTTAATACGTTTAGCGTGTCCATGCTCCTGGTGCTTGCGATGATGGCGCCATGAGTGCAGCGGGCCAATGGATGAAAGGTTTGGAGCAGTGAAGGATGAAGGTCATGCTGTGGCCTCGGACGGTTCTTGCATGGAGCCAACTATCACTACTCTGACTTCCGTGCTGGTGGAGCCACTGAAGAGTGGAGAAGGAGGTGGAGAGGCTATACATTAATGACACATTGGTGGTAGTCGTCGCCATGATGGCACTGGCCGTTGCATGGTTTCACTTGTGTTCACATAGGGTGCTGAAAGAGGCAACATGGTTCCTCAAAAAGAATTCGCTGGATAAATGATTTTCGTTGGACACTTTCGCTGGATAAGTTTGCAGGCTTCTAGTTTGTTTGCAGGAGATGCTGCTAGATGATGAACCTGACCTGCGCCTGATGAAGCTGAACAGCAAACCTTATGCTGCTAGAGATGCCTACCGTGCTCTGACCATAGAGATTTTTTTTTTAATTTTAACCCTTTTTTTAAAGAAAAACTATTTTTAACCCGGGTCAACAAGAAAATCCAGAAATAACCCTTTTGGCCGCGCCATAGGGTAGCGCGCGGCATTTGCATGTTGCCGCGCCATGCATGTGCGCGCGGCGGGGCGGCACACGTGGCAAGTTTGCATGTGGTCCATGCTGACGTGGCCGGTCCTGCCGCGCCGCAGATCATGGCGCGGCAAGAAAATCCGCCCTGATCTGGGGCGCGGCAGTGCCAGACTGCATCTACTGCTCAGCGCACTTTACGCTGGGATAGAAAGAGAGAAGCGTAAGCTGTTTCCTGCCGTACTGCATGTCTTGCTAGCTGTGCCTGTGCGTGTTAGCCAATTATGTTTGCATGCATGCTGGTCATTTCATTGCACAGTATCGTACTAGCAAGGTAGGTGGTAGGTGTAGCCAGTGCATGCAAAAAGCAAAAAGTAACAGAGGGAGGAGAGAGGAGATGTGATGGGCTGATGTGTGTGTCGCAAGATGCTGTAAGTAGGGCTACTAATTATACTCCCTCCATACCAAAATAAGTGATGTTTTAGCTTCGAGAAACAACAGCTAGTAATTATATATTAAAATATATTAATATTTATGTTAACCAATTAGTATCATCATAAAGATCTTTAAGTCTAGTTGTTAACAAATTTATTTAAAAATATAAATATTACACGTATTTTATACCTAATCGAGTCAAACTTGTGGCGTAAAAATCTAAAACGCCATTTATTTTTTGGGATGGAGGGAGTACATGATATACTCTGTACTCCCTTCGTTACGTGTCATTTGTGTTTTTTGAGAAATATTTATGATAAAATATATATATATTAAAACATAAATATTTGTGTGACATAATTAAAGTAAAAATACTTATTTAATTGTATATGTAGAGTACTTTACTAAAAGAACACTTGTTTGTAAAAGAAAATGAAAGAAAATGGAAAACACAAAACTCACGCACGCACGCCAACACCACAAATCACGGTCACACAGGCACCGCTGGGCGCTGGCCTGCCGCCTGCCTGTCCTGATGACCACCTGCTCCGTCGTTGCGCGCCTGCATGCTCATAAAAAAAAAAAAAAGAATCCTTAAATTAATAGCCCCTGGTACTCCCCTACGCCTGCTTCTCCTCTTGAGTCTATCACACACGCGTACCATCCCACGTCCATGTTTCGTACTAGTAGCAGCATGACATCAATGCCTGAGACCTGTCACATGCATATCCCACCTCCACTCTCTTACGTCAGCAACTCTGAGGGTGGTTTCGCAGATTATTGAGGGTGGTGTCGCGCCCCGCATCAAGGCGTGGCACCGCCGCGCCATGATCTCGGCGCCGCGACAGAGGCGGGCACGCCAGCCGTGAACCGCATGCAAACTTGCCACGTGAGCTGCCTTGCCGCTGCCACATGCAGGGGCGCAAGAAGATACAAATCCCGCGCATTGAGCTATGGCGCCGCCAAAAGGGTTATTCCTGGAATATAAGTTTGACCCGGGTTAAAAATAAAATTTTTTTTAAAAAAGGGTTAAAATTAAAAAAAAAATTCACCATAGACGGGGAGGCTGATCTACACGGTCAGCGTATATGGGCCTCCAAAGTTCCAAACAAGGTGCAGATTTTTGTGTGGCTATACTTCAGAGATCGACTGAGCACACGGGCTAATCTCCATGCTAACCACATCCTTGATCATGCACGATGTGAGCGCTGCGATATGAGTACAGAAGACAGACATCATGTGTTCTTTGGCTGCCCCACAAGTGCTGCTGTCTGGAGTAGACTCGGATAATCCCAAGTATCAACTCTCGACGATGTGGATGTCTGGAACGCAGGGGCTGCCCAAGCTCTAGATGCGATGCTGTGGCCCTTCATTCTACGAGCCATCCTGTGGACAGTGTGGAGGCTCTGAGATGCCCGGAATGGCGTAATTTTCAGTCATGAGAGCCCTAGCCCCTGCTCTGTTGTTTCTGTAATTTGCGATGATCTTGTAACCTGACATGGTAGACTCAGATCTGATCAAGCCAGCAACCTGAAAGCATGGCGCTTGTATTTCCTATCCTGTAATAACGTACTCTAGCTTCGGTCCGAAGCCCTGGCTTTCAAAAAAAAAAAAATCAATCATATCATGAATTGCAATCGATGCTTAATTAGATATAAGCACGTGAGCAGGATCTAAGTTCGTTGACATGGAGTCTGGCTATTTGGAAGAGAAAACAGAAGGTCCAGGTAGCACTCTTCCGAAGGTAAAATTGCAATCAAAAAACAAGTTGTGCTCTGTTTTTCAAAAAAGGAGTACTCTGTATTGCTTGTGTGCAACCACTGTTAGAGCCCAAGAGACTGGCTACTGAAATGCAGTGTTCTATAAAATTTCAATCATCCGTGGACGTCCAGTGTAAAATACCGAAGCTCAAGAAAGGCTTACCATGCTTTCGATTTTTTTTTTTTTTGCGACAAGGAAAATTCCATTGATACTAAAACAAATTACATCTTCTCATTACAAAAGTAAACCAAGCTACTCCATCACTATTGATGGAAGACAAGAAACCTTGAAAAAAGCCATAAATTCCACCATATAGGATCATCATCCCAAACGGATATGCCACGGACGCAAGCTCCGATCTGAGCGAACAGGGCCATCTCACCATCCACCGCCATCCTCACCAAAAAGAGGAGTAAATTGCTAAAACTCCACATGTGAACATGATGAAATTGGCGCCGCCGATTATGTCATCGAACTCATCGCCGTTGCCCTCACCAGATTCGTCATGAGAGAACACAAGTCCAACCGACATCCGATAGATATCGTTGGAAAACTAAATCTCACTAGCCCATCGCCATGGCTGCAAAGAACCACAATGAGACAAAAGAAGGGCTGAGTACCTTATTCTCCATCAATGGTGATGCCTTCGCCTTACTATCACCGCTGAGAAACGACATGCTCCATTGCTCCATCGATAATCTTGACAACGCCTTTACGCCGTGGTCAATCTCTTCGATTAGATCTCCGGAAGAACCTTGAACCCGACAAAACCTAATTAAACGAATATATCAAAACGAGGGTGGATCCCCGCTCCCCCTCATCTCCGTTGAGATCGCGGGGGCTCATCTCCGTTGAGATCACGGGAGAAAAGGAGGAGCGGGACCAAGCGGCGAGGGACTCCTGGCGCTAGGGCACGTGCTAGGTCCAACTCTTTTTGTTTTTCAAAACGAGGGTGTTCTTTCGACTTGTTTTTTGTAGCCGTGATGTCCATTAATTGTAAACATGGGTTTGAAGTGTCCTCCCAGGCCATACGCGGCGTTGTGAGCCAACGTGTGAGGGATTTTGGGAAAAATAATGAACCGAATTAGAAAGTTTCCAGTTCCAGGGATCAATAATCAATGAACTTCACAGACCATTTTTTCACTCGAGTTCATGTTGCATGGCCTGCCCTTTTTGCTGCAACTGTTGAGACTCTGTCCACGGGGACCCTGATTAGTCTGTACCTGCTACAGAAGTACAGCAAGTCGATGGCGTGGAGAGCTTCATGTTAGTTCTCGATCTCCAATCATGGAGGTGAGAACTTTCACCACCCGAGTCATCAGAATCAACACCAACCTTTCCATGCTATCTGACCCTAGTGGACTGGTGCTCAGGCACCCCGGGAAGACAGCCAACTTCATCAACTGCTTAAGTGACGGCATCGACAAGTTCTACCAGTTTGTGCTGCGCCCCTAGTACTCGCTCATGATCTCTCTTCTAAACATCCCAAAATGATGGCTTATGATGTTCTAGACGATATTACTACTCTGCAACATATTTTATTTGTGTTTCCAAGGTCTGTATTGTGAAACAAATGATGTAAATTACCGTTCACACCAATACATTTACTACTTGAAATCATTTAGTAAAAGAGCAGTAAAATGCCGTGCTGACTGTTTGCACATTAGTGTTGTTTGTTGTAAAATTTGCACAGTTTTGTCTTTAAGAAGAATGTTAACAATAGATTAGACCATGCGAAAGAGTAGGCACAGTGAATCTATATACATGGGCGAAAGAGATAAATGCATCTGGATTTGGATATGCCTCTTGTAGCAAGTAGAGAGAAAAAAAATCGAATTTTATTGTGCTAATCCTATTTTTAGTGGATGCTCTAGAAATTCATTTGTAGAGGTGGCGTTGCATCCAAGAGTGGTATTTAATTTGGGGTATTTGTAGATGTGTCAAAATAGTTGGCGCCCCTACAAATGCATTTATAGAAATACATTGTCGCTCCTTTAAAATCCCAAGTGCAGACATAAATGTATTGCTTGCATTTGTCGATAAAATAGCTTGTGTCATTTTCCTTGAATGTCTATATATATAATAGGAACCAGAAATAAATAACCAAACACACTGTGCGGAGCGAGAGCATGGAAGAGTGTTCCACTAAGGAACATCCCAAACCATCCCGGCAGGCACTGCACGTAGGATTGATAGACATCAGGAATAAACGAAACACCACCAAGCATTTTCATCAGGGCACCACTGAACTAACGTTAAGTTTCAGAAACATAGAGTTAGAAACGGGTGGAAACATCTCCGCGGATAGATGGTCTGAGAGATTGACTTTGGCCTTGTTGGGAATTACTTGATTTTTGTGGTTAAGGCTGCTATCCGAGCAGATGCAACCACGTGGTGTATTTCAGGTTCTTGTTTTCTCTTTATCAGCTTCAATTGGATTCTTGGCTCCTTGCAAGCCGCCACAGGCATGGTACAAAAGCCCCTCATAGTTTTACAATTCATATTTGTGTTAATTAAGCCCTACAACACCATCATATCATGGCATAAAAGAGAAATGAGGGTTTCAGGTGATAAAGTATATATAAGAGAAAGAAATAAGTGGACAGAGTAGAGTAATTTTTGAGTAGTCTGGGTTTCTCATTGCCAAAAAAAGTCTATTAACCAAAGCCCAAATGTAAGTTCCATAATGCATAAGAAATGACAGAAAATTTTAAAAATAGCGAAGTAAATTTTATTAGGCTTATATTAACTAGATCTACACAGCAGAATTCAAAAGTTATATGTCACATTCTTCATAGCTCTTTTCTAATTAGATTTATAGTTTCCTTATCATACAAATAGTAAGATCTAATTGTTAGCATGGCCACAAGGGCAGTGGCAGTGCTACCGTAGTCATGCTAGCTCTTGCCTTTGGCCTCCGTTGCCCCGACACAACGGTTGTCATACCCGGTGGGCTGCGTTCCTGCATATTCACGGTTCGGGACTAGGCGGCTCCAGATCCCGAATGGGCCCTGAGCGACTCAAGAGAGGTGTTTTGGACTTTTATTTCATCATTTCTATTTGACTTTCCACAACTTTTCTCCATGATATGCATGTAGGCAAATTATATGTTTTTTAGCCAAAAGTTGTGTAGCCTAACTCCGTAATTGGAATTTTGATACAAAAGTACATTGTGACGTGTGACCATAGATCCAATTAATAAATCTCATCTTCTGTGACATCAATTTTTTGTCCTTTACATTATTTGAGCTAAAATATCCTCTCAATGATAGCTTATAATAATATTTTGTCTTGCTTTTGATAATAAAAATACATAAATATAGACGCCTGGTACCTCTTAGGCTGTAATATGTATTCTTAGATATTGAGATCAACAATCGATGATTATTTTCGGAGTGCAGTAGGAAAACCATGAGATTATTATGGCAATCTATATATGTGAATTTTATGGAAACGAAATATGTTGCTTCTTTAAAACCCATGTGCAAACATGAATTCAATGGTGGGCCAAGGACATAAGTTTTTTTTTCCATTTTCCTTGTTTGGACATACACAAATGTGTGCATATATAGGGCAAAAACAATATGAACTAGAAAGAAACAACCCAACTCGTTGTGGAGACCAACATGGAACTGCAAGTGCCAGTGTTTCACGTTGGATCAATGTGCATAACATCGCACGAGGATTGGTAGGCGTCAGGGAATAAACCTTATGCAAGGTGTGCCTCATTGTCACGCGGTAGGCAGGATTTCTTTGAGCCTTGCCAGGAATAGCTTCTGTTTTGCGTGGATGAACAGACACAGAGCCCATACCTATCATCAGCGCATGGTGCTAGGCTGCTAGCCATCCGGATCCACTCGCAAGATCTTACCGGTGTTCTTGACCCTATCAGTTCAGCCTCAGTTCTGGTTAGACATTGACTCGGCTTTGACGTTCGACCCTTGCAAGCAGTGGAAGAAAGTCGGCATTGCTCGATGAGAGCATCAATTCATGAAGCCCCCAGAGTTCTGCATTTTTTCTATGTGCCAGGTTTTTGTACAAGCTTATGGTAGACTGGTAGTGGTGTAAAGATATTATTGATGATGTGAGAATATAACACCACAGCACTGGGAAGTCTTTAGCTAGACTAAAATTTTGTGAACCTTCTCGAATCCTAAAATCATTTTTTGAATTTATAGCTAGATAAGTCTTAAAAAAGAGATGAAATTTTGCAATGCTTAGAAGGAAGAAGAATCATCAATTTAGATAGATCTAATAATGGCTACAAAATAGGAAGTTGTGGATCGGAACCAAAAAATAGTTGGGCAAGAAACTAGTTTCCATTCAAATTGAAGGGTAGAACAATAGCTTTATGTCGGGATCTACTAATGAACCCCCACAATGTGTTCGTTCTGATTCCAAATTTGGTGTTCTGTATTTTGAACCGAATTTGAATTTGTTCAAAAAATACGAGTTTGATCGGATCAAATGTAGAGAATGATGCGGTTCTGTTCTGGATATGTCGGTTCAGTCTTCAACCTTAATGTTCTCTGTCTCTCATTCCTAAAGAGTCTCCCACAGCTCCCTCACTGTCAACCCACTAGCACTACTACAGCCCCCTTGCCGTGCACCATGCCATGTCGAGCTCGTGCTCCCCGGCATGTGCAGACTCTAGTTGCAGTGACCCCTTGCAGGAGCACTCTCCGTGCACCGGCTTCCAAATGCATGCGCCTCCAGTGGGAGAATGTTATAAATCTGCCGCCAAACGTTAAGATGTGCCGAAGTTGTTAAAAGGCCGATATTCAACAAATGTAGGCTATAAATCTACCGCAAAGCGTGAAAGGACTGCTGAAGGTTGATTGATAAACTGGATGATAGTGAAATGATTGATCATTGTCGTGAGAAGCAAGTTCTGGCTGCTCAATTATAAACTGGAGGCTCTGGAAATTGAAACCAAACTTGTTTTGCATTCAAACTCCATGTCTTGTTCACGTTATAGTTGAACAGATAAACAGCATGCACTCTACCAGATAGCCATAATGGATATGTCGAATATATGTACAAGTTATAGTTGAACTTGAGTTGTATCACGGGCTAGAATAGGGCTATAGTGGAACACAATATTCTATGGGGCTTAAATAGGGCAGTGTTTTGGTGCCACCTTTACTTGTTAGGAGGACATATCTTAAATAAATCTTACACCTTGATTTCATTTGAGTTTCTAAATTAATTAATTAATAAATTAACTTTGGAAATAAAAAAACTAGCTTGTTGAATTCCCTCTTCATGGAGATAGGCGCCAGCGCACGATCCTTTCTTTCTGTATGTGCAACTGCTAGCGTCCGGACGTCCAATCAGGGCACTAGTGTTTGTGTTGGGACCAAGCTCGACAGCGGCGAGCCTGGCGACGGCGCCGCCCCGCCGAGTGGTAACCACGGCAACTAAAACCCTACCTATGCGCTGGGCGAGAGAGAAAACACAAGATGTCACTGTGAATGGCGCAGTTTGTTCTGGATGCATTGCTTGAACTATGACCTCCCGCGCCAAGACTGGCTACTGTACAGTGATCCTTGTTTTCTGAACCTGTGCGTCAAGCACGTCAAACCAGTCATGGCAGCGGTTACAAAGTGGGGTCATGGCGCGGTGTGTGCAAGTCTTCGCACCAGCCCACGTTTCTCCGTGCTGAACAAAAACGTGCTTACAACTTATTTGTAACACTAGCTAAAGCAACTCTCAGTCGGGCTAGCTGGCCTGACCATGCACCCGCCAGCACACCTGCGTGCTTCACATGGTGGCCTATGCTGCTCCTTTTCCTGCATTTGCCTCGATCTGTTCCCGCTCTGCTCCCACACACAAGCATGCAGAGCCAGGAGCTATAAACATGGTGGCTGTGGCATGTGTCCCAATACAAAACATGGTAACACCAGAACATTCAGACCCTAACATTAATTGACAATTTATGTGAACTTTATGAAAAGGAAACGAATCGCTTCTCCAAACTCATTTTCTTTGTTTGGAGATACAAAACGTGTGCATATATAGTGCAAAACAATAGGAATTAGAAAGAAACAACCCAATACATTTTGGATATGAACATCAAACTGCTAGAGCGTTTCACATAGGATCCAATGTGCATGGCATTGGTCATAGGATTGGTAGGCATCAGAAATAAACCATATGTGATCTCTGCTCCGTCATCGGACATGTAGGAAGGAATAATTTGTTTTCTGGCTTGACATACACAGACCCCTAAACCTATCAGCTCCTGGAGTGAGGATGCCAGCCGTTGTTCTTGACCCTATTGGATCAGCTTAGACCTTTGATTTAGTGGCTTCTCGGCTTTGATCCTTGACTTTATTAAATGGCTACTTGGCTCCTCGCAAGCAGCAGCAGCGAGTGGGTTTGTAGTGGTAGAAATATCTCATACAGGTGGAAGAAAGCGATCTTGCTCTGATGTTGGCATCAGTTAATAAATCCCCTTGTAGTTCTGCAATTCGTGTTGGTGGTGTCAGGTTTTACCAGCTTATAGTACCCTGCTAGTGGTGTAAAGGGAATCGATGAAGTGAGAACATAGCATCATAGAACTGACAAATGTTCAGCTAGACTAAAATATCTCGTAAACGTCTCGAAATCCTAAAATATTTATTGAACTTATAGACTTTTGCTACATAATGTTTAACGTATGTGATATTTTATAGTGCTCCAAAAAGAACTGTTGGTGTGGCCCTAAAGCAGGCCACCCCTGGTAGGGACGAATCGCTCAACTAGACTAAAGATGACACACCTAAAGTAGACATGAAACTGAAACACTCATTCTATTAATCTTCCATCTCTTTTACAATGACCCTCGGGGGGTCTATTTATAGTTCGTAGACTCTTACAGTTCCAATTTTGCCTTCCTACCAACCCCGGACTCCCCGTGCTTCCCGTCGGCGACCAGGGGTACAAGAGTATTTTCTTGCCTTGCGAACTCACCAACCCTCCTAGGGCCCATTCGGCGTTGGGTCGAGAGTACCTGCATGACAAACCGGGTAACATTCGGAGAGAGATAGAGAAAAAGAACTCTTCTTGGCAAGGCGGCCGAAAGCGGCTGCGTTCCTTCCGCGCCAACCGAAACCCCTCCGCTCCAGGGGACCAAAGCCTGGGACAGGCATCAAGGACGAAAATATAAGCATTCGGCAAATCATGCTGAATGTCGATGCCTTCGCCTTCCCTTGCGTGGTGCCCTTTGCGCGGCGCCGAGGGGCGAAAGTTGTAGCATTCGTCCCCGTCGCCGAATGCCTTCACCTTCGTCCCCGCACTCCCGGCGCCCATCCGTGAAACTCAGCGAGTGGACGGGTTCCAGCCCCCTCAAACCGAATGCCTTAGCTTTCGTCCGTGGGTCACGAAACTCCCCGGCCTTCGTGGGCTCCGTACCCCCTGCGTCCTGACTGGAGGAGAATTGAAATCTTACTTGTATCTTTAATTAATTCTTTCTTCCCACATCAGCAACCAAAAAATCCTGAGGAAGGAACCCTAGGCAAACCCAGCGCAGAGACCCCTTGCTGCTAGTTACATATATAAGTAGTCCAGAAACTATTGATATATGTGACTTCATTTGGCACCTTGTACCGAGAACTGACCACACTTTTATTTATCGGACTACGAATCAGATTATTAAACATCTTGCTTTTATATATTCATTTCACTTGAAGTATTCCTCATGTTTAATCACACCTCATGCCAAATGTTGGTCATAATAAATTGGGAACTCATCCTGAACATGTCTCTACTGAAGGCCAATAATAAAAGCTGTATTGAGGCTGGAGTTTTAAGTTGGAATGACAATTGGAGAAGTTTGATCCTTTCACGAACCAACTTAATCAATAAAAAATATGTCAGCACAAACAGAAATGTGATGCGATAGGAATGCAAACGAAACTTCATAGAATGCGTAGGGACTCTACGCATGTCTATATAATTCAAGCTTGCAGCCTCTACAGGCCAGACTTAATTTCTGTAGGGAGTATGATGGTCTTGAAAGAACCCTGTTGGCATTGTACTCCGTACTTACCATGGGAGGCAATTTATTCAGATCAAAATGGCTTGATTAAGTCATGTTGTGTGCACCGATTCTAAACCAATTACCATGTACCACACAGAAGAAGAGAAGAGTACGTACACAAGGGATATCTTCTTTTATTTAATCACTGTTGTAGAAAAATAATTACTTGTTCATCAAAGTTAACAGTTAGATGCACAAGTTCAGGATTAAGGTGCGGTGAAACTAACAACTAAGAGTACATAAATGACAATCATTCCTGTTTACAGGTGCCTATCATTACACCTGATTTAATCTTTGTGCCACCTAGTGTTGACATAAGTTGTGTATATCCATGAAGTGAAAAATACAATACTGTGTGGAACCTTGTAAGCATGGGTTAGACTCAGTAATCATAAGGTGAGATCTCCATACCAGCAGAGCCGTGGAGTCTGACTGGATCTACTCGCCGGCTAGAACCTGTGTGCGTGTCTATGTGTTCCTCGTTTACAATACATGCAATTTTATTTGACCAATGCATCTAGTAGTGTCCCCAGATAGAATAGTAGAAGACATAGATTTCCAAGATTAGATCTAGAAGATTTTGGTGATCTTCTATACATTCAGACATTCTCAAGTCTTGTTT
>JADLZK010005244.1:0-44292 GCA_015847255.1 Hyparrhenia diplandra | reverse complement strand
GATATTGTAACACTTTCACAATAGCTTATATTCATCAATGTGTTCTGTGAAATCTCATAGTAACACAAATGATGTGTTACTAACCGATTGTAACACAAAATACTTTTCTACAAAAATGTGTGTTATTCTTGACAAGTAGAATTATAGTAACACAAAATTAATGTGTACAAGCAAAGTGTTGCAAAGTGTACTATATTTGTAACACATAGATGGAACATATGAAATGTGTTACGAAATATATGTCTTGTAGTAACACAAATAATGTTACGGTTGAAGTGTTACAAAGAAACATATATATATGTGCGCAAAGTCTTCCCCATCATAAACGACATATGAGCATGTCGCGCAGGTGTCACCAAGACTCTTAGTCAATTATGTTGCGGTCATCACTTGGCGAGAACAAGTATGATAGAAATAGTCGCATGCATTAAAAGGTTAGTTTGATTCAAAAGCCTGTGTCAATTTGACTAGGGAGGCAGCTATAAGAATCTTAGATTTTTAAACTGACTAGGTAATGGCCAGTACCTATTTCTGCCAGCGACAGCCCATAGTTATGAAGTGAATGTCATCCATGAGGTGCCTCACTAACCAAATTGATTCTATGACCACTGAGTGGACATTTGCCATTGTCTGTGTCACTAACTTGTCTAGGGGCTAAACTGAGAATGAGAACATAATGCAAATAGAATGTCACCATGATTTATATTTAATTTTGGTGACCAAAAACATAATTTTTAAAAATTTGCCTTGAAGGCATTTGGTCACGATCTTAGAACAATATTGGAAGCAATTTTGAAATATGCCTTCACAAAAAGAATCTGGTGATTTTAAAACACCAAAGGAGTGATATTTAGTGTAGCATGAATCATGATATATAGACTCAAGCTAAATAGACCATAGGTACAATCTCTAGAGTGACAATTACCTATGGACCAAGCAAATTCAAGCGGTTGTGTCACATAATAGTTTGTTTCCATAGATCATTTGCATACATCCTTAAATCTATAAAAGTTCTTAACATGTTTACATATACAATAGTATCACGGTAAAACACACATGTTGGAATCCACGTCCACGACCCATTTTACTTGGCTTACATAACTAGGCTAGATCTTCTTACACAAAGCACGGACTACTTAAGAAGCATGAGGGTTCCAATTACGGCTAGCGTGTACATAAAACAAAACATAATGAATTAGCATTATCTTATCATCCACGATTCCTCAAAACTCAACCAATGCGAGGTAGAAAAACAACTTGAAATGCATCTTATGGCAATAAATTTGTTAAAATCTTTCAAACATGGCAAAAGCGGGGGCTGCACTAGTGACTTAGCTGAGGATTCTTGACTATGGGATTAATAAGATGGACTCTGGTATTCTCACTTGTGAGAAAAACTATCACGATTTAGCGGTCATTGAGCATCAATGGGTAGCGGTGATGGGTGCCTCTCCGGTGGTACCCGATTACTTTTAACATGCAAAAATTAGTTGATGACAAAGGAAATGCAATTACGATTGGAAGAGGTAAAGCCCTAGCGGCAATCATGGAGTAGGAAGCAAGGCCATTAGCGGTGACATCCTAGCAAGTAAAACATTTATATGCACGTAGAGATAGAAATACTTTACATCAAGAGCGAGGTTTACTCAATTTCTTTATAAGCGTACGCTGTACATAAAATAAAAATATTGTCTTTGTTACATTTTAAGTTTCACAGTACAATTTCAGTCCACGTAAGGCCGGGGAGACTAATTGAGTTCATAAGCAAAAGCTTTCCGGGGAATTATATTATCACAACAAGTTATCACTTATCGATGGAGTGTATCGATATTGTCACAAGAGCATAGGACCCAAAGGCAATATGCATTTTGCAATAGCTCATGAATGAACAAAGGAAGGCATCGACCATCCGGGCACCGCGAGGGGGCACATAGGCCGATAGGACCACCACCACCACCCACCGCACCGCAAGATGCAGGGTATAGGGCTATGGTACATGATTTGACACCTCGGACAATTGATAACTTAACAACTTTTATATTTCATTGCCATGAGGTAAATGTGTTAATTTCATTACCTTCTAAGGCCCTTTGGCCGGACGGATAAATGAGCATGCACTTCAAGAGTCAGTCTTTGCACGACATGAACTAAGATTGAATTCATTCAATTCATTGCCACTAGCATACGCAACATCACTAGCATCAGAGTGGTTCCCTCAATGTCACTTCTCGTCCATTGATGTCTTACATTTGCATTATTGAACATATCTCAAGGTGTGTGACATGGAATGGCTCATTTTCACCATCATCTTCCCATTCATCAAAACTTTGTATCATATATATCTCTTGGTTTCATCTTCATATTCCTGAGACCACCGGGATTTTCTTTGCGTGCTTGATCTTGAATAAAATGCAGTGATGACGAGTTTAGGAAAAATGTACGGTTACCATGACTAATATTTTTTCTCACTGTGTATCCAAGTGTGAGAAATTAACTAGTGTGTAGCCAAAAATCCCTTGTCCTTCTTTATTCCTCTTTTGGTAATAACATCAACCCATTCACATTTGAAAAGTACCAGAGGCTGAGGTAGTTTAGCTCGATAATATCAATGAAAATCCTCCCATAGTAAAGTCCGCATCACTAAAAGCGGCTTTGCCATCACTTGCCCGGCATAGCGGATGTTTTTGCTGATTTACACCACTACACCACTATTTTTGTGTACTCATCAGTCGTTTTAGGCCTAAAACTGAGAAACCTCATTTGATTTGAAGCCGCGATACCTTTTTTGGAAGCTTCAAAATTTGGGCCCACTTGACTATACTAATGTCATCTATAACACTATGAATGCCTTTTTTCACTCTCTAGTGCATTATACGTACAATTATACACCGCGTTAGGTTGCACATTAGTGCTACATGTAAAAACATTTTGAGTTAAAGGTACTTACATGACTTCTAAACATTTTATGGAAGTCTCATTTTGGGGTTTTTCTCAACATCTCTTTGACCCGGCTCTCTACGTCTAGTACCTTTTCAGATGATCTCTTAGGCATGAGCCCTACAATTTATGTAGGAAGGAGTATGGAACATCAAAATAAATTTTATGTTTCTAATTTTGAAATATTACTAAGGTATAGGATGGACATGAGAACAATTGAATGAAGCATATACGTATTGCTTGTACTTTAGCCAAACCTCTGAACATAACTTCATTGGCTTTCAAGTGGTTCCCGAGGATGAGGAAAAGAGGGGATTTGGTACATATCTAGTAGAACATTGAGGGTGATTCATCATTTACATCTTCATTCCATGAAAGACTATTAGACGAGATGCGAAAACCATCAAAAAGAAGTAGTGAATAAAAGTGCATAGCCTCACTTGCTAGAAGTGATTACGCAATGCTGCGACCCACCCTCTGGATGAGCTCTATTTCTCACGGTTGACTTCCCCTAAAACGCCAAGGTACACGCACAAACTAGTATTAATTAATAAAAAGAAATACTCAAATTTAGCATCTGAAGAAGGTACCAAACATGGATCTTAATTTTTATAAAGGAGAACATACCTTTCCACAAAATACATTGACGATAACATACAGGACCACTATTTTTGCCTCATTTGCTAAGAGTGAAGAACAAAGATGCACCATGATAGTGAAAACGGTGGGAATATCATCTCCCATCAAGAACATAATGTCACAATGATTAAGGTTCCTCTAACTTCTCAAGTTCATTAGCGTGGAGGCATTAAGGTTCTCTAAAATATCCACATAGATCCAGTATGGTGATCTAACTTCATCACGGAAGAGGAGCCTCTCAAAGCAAGTGGCATGAGTTTGTTGCATTTAGTATGTGGCTGATCCGCTGACTCTTTAAGCTCCTGAAATTTTGCTTGTTGACCAACATTTTACACATCTAGAAGTGTTTACTAAAGAATAACCATGCGGAACTTTATGTCATGAAGGGACTTTCTGAGAATTGCTTCCTCTCTTTAGACATATTTATTTCATGAGGGGAGGCAAGTAATACCCCGCAAAACTAGCCGCTTTTGTGGATGTAGATGCGGCACGATGTTCATTTCTTCAAGTCTTTCCTTGCACGTAGATTGTCCTTTTGATTTTAGCCTCCTATTTCTAAAGATTAGTAAGCTACGTATTCTCACACACATTCGCCGATATGTACTTAAAGTCAAGGGTATTGTAGAGTATGATTATACTTCGATGGAACAAACAATAATATAGGCCACTAGCACTTCCGGGTTTTAGACTTCACCAAAATCACTAATTGATTTTATCTTTTCAAAGAGATTCTCGAATAGAAATAGGCCTAGACCCGTGCTCTTGGTTCCATCAAAATGAACTAGCATCATAGCGAACTCATGATTGCGGCGGTGAAATGCGTGGAAGGTGTTCACATGAAACATTGCTTGAAACCATGTTTTAGTAGCGGTGAACTGTTTCATCATCCGCAGGGGACGCACGGCGGTACATTACGTAACAGCGTACTTTGCTAGTAGCTTTGTCGAGGTAGTCACTCCTGATATGCAATAAGCGCTTTTAAAGCGCGAAATCTCCTCTCTAAGATGCATCATAGCTGGCGAAGACATACGGCCTCAAAACAACTCATTTGGCTCATCATAAACTGGTACGCATAAATGTAGCCAGGTCGCTTTCGAGGTGCCGAAATTATTAAGTGAGCATAAGAAGAAACTTTCATGCATAACCATGATGGAAAGTTGTATGAGTACTAATACCTCTTGCATATGCAGCTATATTCATTTGGAGTTCCCATATGGAGTTTGAAACCATCATTGCTATTGCAAATCATGTTTTCGAGAATGATGCAATGTGAGGGTGGAAAGTGATGATTTTTCAAGCGAATCCCACGTGAGGATGGCGCCAAAGCACCATCCTTTATCGCAGCTCCCTCATCAATGCCATCTAGTTAACAGCATTTTGTTTCCTTGTTCATAAAAGCCTTTTTAAGTCTAGGTTTGGTGGAAAATAGCGCAATACCTTATTTAGGGGTTTGCCTTTTCTTCTTTTCCTTTTTGTTAATATTTTCATCGGCTTATTTTTTCCATCTTGAAGCTTTTTGCATTTTTGAGCGAAGTCATCATCTTTCTTTGTCTTTCAGATAGAGGCTGGCAATTATTTGGACATACATGAATCGCTTCTCATATTTAAAGGCCAAGTTTTTCCAACAATCTTTGAGCCTCCGCGAAGTTTTTGGTATCTTTGAACCATTTGGGATAGCTACATTTGTAGATCTGAAGTAGATCATTAAGCGATTTATTTACTCCACTTGTTGGTTGACTTCACATGAAACAATAAGACGGAAAGAAGTTTTGATAGCTCACATCCTTCCCATAATGGTATATGTCGGCATCCCTAAGCAAATCAAGAAAGCTTACGACACCGCGCCGGTCCATCTTCAGGTGATGCATGAGGGTCCATTTGTGTGATCTCCGGTCTCTATATATCAAAGGCTTCATGAACTACTTGGCGCGCTATTATTGTTTTTAAACTTGGATAATGGCGGCTACGAGCCTTTGAACGCTTTCTTTTGGACATGACTCCGAATGCTTTGTTAGCGAGAGATATATAAGATGCTGTTTCCATGACAGCCCATATAATGTATCACGCAGCATTCCATGACACACTAAGTGATCATACAACATTTCTTGTATGCGCCCAACTTTACTGTTGTTGACACATTTGACACATGGGCATTGAATCTTTGCATGCAGGACCTTTTCCCACTATAAGGCAAACTCAATAAAACCATGTACTCCGGCTATATGTATTCATCACTTACGGTCTTTTGATTGTAACAACCTCTTAATGGCATGAGTCCATTAATTGGTAGAAGCGAGAAATACTATCAATGCATTAGTTTGTTTATCCTTGTTATGAGTGATATGAAAATGTGCTTATAGCTGATAGCAATAAGAAAACATATTAGTCGTTTACCTTGTTTGAACTTTAAGAACCAAAATAGCCTTGAGGATGGGATTATTCGATTATGATTGGTGATGAAATGACACTACAACACACCATTTCGCGGTGTTAGATATGTTGCATATAAAATAATAGTATTTGAATTGTAGTGGGAAGCGAGGAATGACAAGAAGATTTAATTGGCCAAACAAAATGATTGATTAGCCATCGACTGAAACAAATAGACATGGTTGAATCATGTCATCTTCCGAGAATACAATATTGTGTTTTACGAGATCTTAGGAATATTAAGCATGGCCTTTCCTTTTTGCTACTTCACATAGATCTGCGGCCGGACTTCGGTACATGCAATTTATCTTGAGAGTTCTTTGTGCGGTAGAATTACCCGAGAAAAAGTTAAGATTTTCTACGAGAAGAGTGATCATACCATCGATGCTTGATGAAATTAGATCAAAAGTGATGAGATTGAGTCCTTAGTTTGGTGGGAAAAGAAAGAAAAGGCAAAGAAAGGACGAGCGGCGATAATATGCACCTGGGAATGTAAACGCTTTCCTGGGTGTAGCTCTATTTTGCTCACCTTGACCACTATGATTGTTGTCAAAGGTTAGGATTCAGGAGGATGGTTACCGCGGTGCAATGAGGTCGATTGGTTTAGTCATGGCTGTACACTTCTCTTCCTCTTAATGAAACGTGAATTAATGAAAGAGTGAATGGGCGTGGCATTAAAAGCGAGGAATTCTTACTTGAGGATTTAGCTGGGAGATTGTTGTGCATTTGTACTGGTGTTAGGTTGTTCATATTCGGTCATGAGATTGACTTGGAGAAAATGTCTTGCTTTCGACTTTTATTTTTCTATCGACATGGGTACATCTGAATTCCTGCGGCCTTTTGGGAGGGGAAGCAAGTATTTCGGTTAGGGAGAACTTTTTTAATGGGGGTCACTTTAAAGCATTTCTATAGAAATAATATTTTCATATCACGTGGGAAGTGATTCCTTGATTATTTTATGGACTCACAGAGTACACACGAACTACCAAATAAAGGCGAAGTTCTTGTAGTTCCGTAGGTTGGTTTGGGGGCGGCATGAGCTGAAATCACGAGGAACATGTTAACATATCACTTTGGCATTACGCGAAGCAGGCATGAATTAGAAGATAATAAACTAAATAAAGTGATCTTTGAGGTACCTGGCGTGTAGGTTTGTGTTGGTGTTGAAATTTGTCACGGTGGGGCCCCATGTGGCCGGTGGTGATGGAAGGGTCGAGTGGTGTGGGCGCGCGTGTGTGGCCAGGGGGCCGGCGGCTATAATGGGTGTCGGCCCGGGCAGCACGGTGTTGTTATCCACCCGGTTATTACCGGCGTCGGCCTCAAATGGAGGTGTCGAGCTACTTGGCCGTAGGAGGCGTCCCGAAGGTACTTTCTGGCCCGTTAAGGTGCGGCGTGGAGTGGGCGTGAGTGCGGCCTATGCGAGGTGAAGGCGGGGGCAGTGCGGGCGAGGAGCAGCGCTCCGCGGCGTCGATGGAAGCGGTCTAGGCGATCGCGAACACTATACTTGGCCAGCGGGATGATAGGGAAATCGGTAGATGGACGAGGAAGCGGGCGGGGTCACCCGGTGGGCGCGCGAGAAGTGGGTGCTTAGGCCGCGGAGTGCGGTGCGTGCATGGCAGCGGGGATAACAAACCTGGTACAAACTTCCTAATCTTGCATGATGTCGGTGTCATAAAGATGGCGTCGGTATACCACATTTTCCTTTGAAAAATAAAATCTTGATTACACTACAAATACCGACCGCAATGATAGTCCGCGGTCCATACCGTACTTATCTCTTCCACCCCACTTTTCGGTCTGTCCCGGTATTGAGTTTTTATATCATTTTTTAAAATATTATTTCCATCATAAATGATTATGCTACATCTGAAGAAGGACGACTTACAAAGTCCCATCATAAAAGTTTGAAACCATTTTAATGAGGTGAGACTTCTGAGACCCATCATAAATAGTTGCATCTCTCACAAAGTCCCATTGTCGATGGGCGGCATGACATTTGTGAACAATGTGTAGCTACTTTCTTGAAACCTTATGAATTTTTTTGAGTGATGATACATGAAAATCATGATATCACGCAAGTTTGTAGATTTTTGACCAAATCTACATATTGTATTACGATTTATTAGATAGTAATTAGACAAAAAATTCTAACAATATCTAAATGAAGTAGGATAATTCGTAAACTCACACAACAACATATTTTAGGTCAGTAAGCATGCCAAAAGTTTCAAAGCCATTTCAGCTGAAGTGAGACTACGGACCCATCACAAATAGTTGCATCTCTCACAAAGTCCATTGTCAATGGAGGCAACATGACCCGGTATGAACAATGTGTAGCGCTACTTTTAGAAACTTACCCATAGATTTTTTTGAATGATGGTACTTGAAAATCACAGCGACATCACACATAAGTTTGTAGATTTTTTTGACCTAGTCTACATATTATTACAGGTTTATTACATGGTAATTCAACTTAGTAATTATAATAATATCTAAATCAAGTTGAAAAATTCCGTAAATTGACACAACATCATATTTTGGGTCCATAATCATGCCATAAAAGTTTCAAGCCATTTCAATGAAAGAGTGAGACTTCTGAGACCAATCACAAATAGTTGCATCTCTACAAAAGTCCCACAGCCGATGGAGCAACATGACGGTATGAACAATGTGTAGCGCTACTTTGCGAAACCTTATAGAATTTTTGAATGATGGTACATGAAAATCATGATATCACGCAAGTTTGTAGATTTTTGACCAAATCTACATATTATTACCGATTTATTAGATGGTAATTAGACAAAATTCCTGGCACAATAATATCTAAATGAAATTAGGATAATTACGTAGCTCACACAACAACATATTTTTAGGTCAGTAAGCATGCCAAAAGTTTCAAGCCATTTCAATGAAATTTGGTGAGACTCTGGGGACCCATCACAAATAGTTGCATCTCTCGAGAATCATATCGATGGAATTGGCCAAGACCATATGTGAACAATGTGTGTAACATGGGGTCGGTGGCGAGGGGCGTGGAAGCGCCTTAGGGTAGCATGACATACGGGAGCGAGGCCGAGGTTGCAAGGAGCGCAGGGGTCTGCAGTGAGTAAGCGACACCCGGTATGACACGAGACATCGCAGTGGCAAGGAGCATACCGGTCGCGAGTGAGTAATTTCTGGCCCGACGCGTGTTAGCGCCAGCGGTACGGCCAATAATCGGACCTCAGTCAACACATCGACCGCGAAATTACCTCGGATGGACAAACTATCAAAACAAAAATTATAGATCATGAAAAGTTATGCAAAATAGTTTCATTTTGATTTTTACAATCCCAAATACTTCATTATCAAAAAAAACTATTTTGCAATATACATGTCACTACTCATAATGTGTGGTACTACGTAGCCAAATTGATTAGTATTTTTTTAAACATAAGGACTGATCGGATGTCATCAATCTTTTTAACTATAAATACTTGAATATAACCCGAAAATTGATTCTAATAAAAGGAATTCATTAGTTTCCCTAAAATTCAGGAAAAATATTTCCCGCAAAATTCCCACACTCTAACTTATACATGCGCCAAAACAATCCGCTTTACTGGCGACTTCGGTCATATCCACAAAAATGGATCTATTCCCGCAATTTGAGTAGCCCTGACTCCCTCTAAAGCGGTATTGTGGCTGGCGTGGCAGGCAGGCCCGAAGCGGCCCAGCTAGCGGCGAAACTAGCTTCGTCGAGTTACCCGATCCATGCGGAGAGGACCGACCCAGCCGGCCGAGGTGATCCATGCTCTTGGTGGCCGGGGATGGGTTACGTGCGTCAGTACGGGATTGCCCCAGATGCCTTTTGCGCTGCTTCGTCTCTTTCTTACGTCTGCTTGTTAAGTTTCCCGCTTTCTCGGCGCATTTAATGGCGGCCTCCCTCCGTCCCTCCGTCTGGCGCCTTAGCCTACGGAAGTCCGATGCCGATGTGCTGCTGCCGGCAGCCCTAAATACTACCTACTGGCTCCTGTGATTCCGGGTATGATCGGCGGATTTGCGGTATTCGTGAATTTGCGAGGCAATAAACAACCCAACGCGATTGCGCGTGCCTGCGCCCTGCGGCCGTAATTACCGCACGTCGGGGACAGCGTACAGCCCGGCGTGGATTTGCAGCGCGCGTCGCGACTTCGCGTCGCGAGACCATCCCGATCCACGTACTTTGCCACGCCGCTTCGCGAACTGCGGCCGCTAAGCCAAACCGTCGGCGAAGGCAGAGTTCTTCGGCGATATTGCCGTCCTTTCCACATAGGGAACGAATGTTGAGGGAAGGATAAAGTATACAATATAATGATGCACCATCTTTCATTTAACAACATACATAGTTAAAATTGGGGATAATACAAAAGCTAGGCGTTACATACAGCGTTTGAATGAGAACTGAATATATCAAGCAAAAGCGAGAATCACGCATAAAATTTTGTAGCACTTAGTCATCTGTCACGCGGTGACTGCATATTGAGGGCGAGAAGTACAATATGCGATGCATGTTTTAATGCGCTACAAATGTTGTGACACTTTCGACATTTCGAGGAAAATATGTAGATTGTAGTAAATAAAACATGTTTATGGCTAAATTGCATGTTGCATGGATGGTGTTTCGACAACCTAGTTCATCTAATAAAATAATGGGTGGTAACATTTCAAATGAAAATTCATTCAGGGAAAACAATATTCAAACTATCACGCCAAATTGGCTTGTAGTCACTCGCAACTTGTAGGGAGTGAACATTTGGGAGGCGGAATGGCGAGGTACAATATATAGATGCACCATGCGAGATGAACTACTACTACATAGGTAAAATGGGAATTCCCCATGGTGAATTGATTTACTGGAGTCTGCTTGCGAGGAAACTATAACGGACCCTCATCTATCTACGTAAAACCCTAGTAGAGGAGGGTCAATTTTCATCGGTGTTTCCTCATCATCATTGTTTCCATATCTCCGACCATCTTCAATGTTGTGCCTTCTTCTTAGAGGTCTCTTTACACTATCAATGGTGATTTACTTGTTGTAGGCAACTCTTGAGGTAATATATGAAAGCGCAGTGCATTTTTTACCAGTTATTGGTCCGTTAGGCAAATATTTCAACTGCTTTCGAGGGAAGTGAATAGAGATTTTGGTTATAGTGTGTCATATGAATAGGCGGCCCATTTACTCCAACAAGTCAAAGTACATATAAAATTTGCACCGTTCATAGCGATTGGCTGGCTAAGAATATGTGTGTACTCACGATTGTGTTATCACGAAACGACAATTGTACATATGGTCAGATGAACCTACGATTAATTACTTACTCATATGGAAACGTAGTTGTATTTATCCTTATGGCACTTTAGTCTAAGCATTACTAAATACACATTTATCTTTTATTCTAATTTTTCTCTTTGTACGCTATATTTTATTTAGATTGAGCAACCATGGCGATTGGATAATTGGACCATAAATCTTAATTTCATGGGCGGTGAAGAGAGAAACATGTACAAATGGAAATGGATAGAGATAAAGATTTGCTACTTGGAAGCTTGATTGGTTTGTCGGCGGTATGGGTACTCCATCGAAATCAACTATATATCTGCAAGAAAAAGATAGCTTGGTTTGTAATAGAACAAGATCATGAAGCTGATGATGAAGATAGTTACTTGAGTGTGAGAAAAGATGAGATTAGCTTGTTTTGTGACAAAGGAGAGAGGTAGCCACTTTAAGCCTACGGGGTCAACAAAAGAACCATCCCAAATCTGAACCAAAAAACCTAAAGGTATTAGAATAGACATATAATTTACTCTTCTATATACAATAATGGGATTATTCCAAGTACAACTTAACTATTCCAAGTCATAATAGTCATCAATGCTTTTATTTTCATCTAGGATTAACTTTTGTTCACACATTAGAAAGTGACTTAGTATACTACCTTGACAATACATGATAAAGGTATTTTGTTTTAATATAAAGATTACATATGTGCTTTATTATATTCAACATTTGTTTTAGCGGGAAGAGGAGGAAAGAAGAAAAAGGATTAAACTTAATGCATCTTGAAACCATATACTAATGAGGTTGAGCAATCTCGATGATGAAAGAACGAGAACACATGGGAGTGCAGGATGTAGTTAGATCAATTTCATTCATATGGGCATGTCTTTGGATTCTTGGACATCACTATCATTCTATTTTTAATAGGTGATGGTGATGAAGTACCCGAATAGACGAAAGGAATTTGTTTTAACACATATTTGGGATCTACGTGGAGATAAAATAGTGGTAAAATGTAATAAGCTTTGGACAGCCCATAGGAAGAAGGTGGACTTTTAGGACAATTTTTTGGGCACAATAGCAAGAAATGGTGGCCTCTTGTCGGTTGGTACCAAAGATTGGAGAAAAAGTAAGAAGACACAATGGGGACACCATCATTCAAATTTGTACGGAGTTAGCTTTCCGGAGGATATAACGTGGTGAATTTAAGTACTTGTTATCATGTCATGAAGTCAAATTCATTAATTGGTGACTTCCTATTTATTTTAGACAAAGTTCCTATATCCTCGTTCATGAGAAATGGATATTCAAATCAATTGGAGAAAGTACAAGGCAACGTTAAAAAGACACTATTTAATCCAAAGAAGAAAAGATGCGTATTGAACAGCGTTGTCGAGATGATTGTTGTTGAAGATGAATGGAAGGCCCTAGTAAGCTGTGGAAGTCAAAGAAGGAAAAGTAAAGGCACCACTATTTACAACTGTTTGATGATACTTTTACTACCATTATCTATACTATTGTTTATTTGTACAAAGTATAATGGTTCATTATTCATTAATTTACTTTTCTTGTAGACCCTTGAGTAAAGAAAGAACAAATTAAGTATTGAAATGAGAAGACAACACATCACAGTACAAAGAGTTATGCTCTACCGTTGGTGCGAGGATATGAGGTGAGTCATCTATTCTTAAAAGGTATATATGATTCTTCTTACATTTAACTTACTACTATTTCTCTGAGAGGCAAGGCGATCACGAAAAAACGACCACATAGAGGAAAGGTTTACCTAGCCACTCCGCGGGGAAAAGGAAAAAAGGGATAAATGAGCGGTATGCTACATGCACATAGGAACTTTTTATGCAATATACAATTATTTAAAGCTTTATAATGTGTGGATTTCTTGGTTTTTTAGGTACAATTGGAAAATCTCCTAGACACACAAGCAGGAGTTAGCACAAAATAGTGAGGAAGAGTTGCATGGGAAGGTGGCGCGTACATGCGGTGTTGGGAGAAAGAAAATTTGGACAAGTGCATGGCATGGGGTTGCTTCGGTTCCTAAACAAGTTTATGGTTAGAAAAACAAAGCATTTTAAGGACATTGATATAGTTTAATTTAGGTGGCTCATACATTTGATGTAGAGACTCACATGTTGGAAGAAATAAGGCAACTCAAAAGGCATTGTAGTATGCAAGACAAAGTTATTGAAGGAATAAAAAACAATCGAGGCAGGCAATGAGAATCAAGAGCAACAATGGTAAGAATGTATGCGTTTTAATTTGGAACTCCATATTGAAATGTATCACTCTAACTTTATATCTTTTCTAGGAAAATTATTGCTAGGAGTGACCATAACAATTCCTGAGAATCAAATAGTGAATTCTAAAAAGGGTATTTGCTCTACTTTCTATGTTTTCACCTTATATTGTCTTTTTTTGGCTTTAATATTGTTTTCAAAATTTTAGAGAGTTCGGTGTCTTTTGCAACCAACGAGAATGAGGCGATTCCTCAAACACATGGATGGATTGGTAAAAGTCACTAGCTTGTTTATTGATACTTATTCATCCATAAAGGATTTTGTATCAACTAATGCTACTTCTTTTACGTCTACTAGAATAAAGAAACATATGAATACGAGATTTAGTGATGATGACAATCTACTTTTTGCTCGATAGAAAAGGTTAGTTTCTTTGTATTTAATAACAACAATATACTCTTAGTTTATTACATGTTAGTAACTTTACCTAGTGATTATCATTTGAATGAATTTGAATTGGAATCGGGGGCCAAAGTGACAATAATGATAAAAATAGAACAAGCGGATGCCGCGGGCAATATTGGACGGCCTCAATAATGATTCTAGACCAATAGAATTTTTACACTATCAATGTACATTTTGAATGAAATATATTAGACTTATGGCTACCCACTTATTCAAGATGTCTAATATTGTAACAATGTATAAATACAATTGAAATATCTTTGGTTCAGTTTGATTCTTGTCAAAAGGGTTCCACCACAAGTAGAGGCTATCAAATAAACAAAAAGGTATCTATGAACCACACTTTCTTTGTAAAAATATTAGATTTTTGTCTGTTATTTCATACTTTATTTAATTTGTAATTTAAGGGGTCATCACCCGTGTCTAGAGGAGACTAGAACCATTGCACACCGGGAGGTAGCTAATGACAAGGCTACAAGCTCTGAGGGAGTCAAACCCCTAAACAACTTTTCTCTAATGAAGGTAGATGAACATAATATCACTAGTTCTAATTGCATGATCATGATGTGCGGCCAGGGGTTGTTGGTCACTAAGAGATTATGTCAAATTAATGTAGGTTGGGTCCGCGGTTGCTACTAATGACTTCAAAAATATCCTAATAAAGGCAAATGTGGCCTATCTGACTCTCTTGAGCACTAATCCGGAAGACATTGTTGGGTGGAGTCAAGATAGGGACTCAATTCTACAAAGTGCGTATCAATCATCTTTACGTATCAAAAGATGAGCCATTAGTGAGGCCTATGCACAGGTGCAACAATATTGGTGATGCTCAAGCTAAAGAGTTCCAATTGCTTGGCCTTTGATGTTTTATGTTGAAAACTACCTTTCCTAACTTTGCATCCATGTATATTTGTGGCTTAATTTGCGGTGTTACAACTTACATTTTTCTTTGCTTGAGGTTGAAATGATTAATGGTTGAATTCTACATCCAATGTGTACAAGAAGAAAGAAATGGACTTTAGGGATCCTAGCTAGAAAATGGACTTTAGGGATCCTAAGCTAGTTCTTGAATTTTTCTTTCTAGTATGAACTATGTGTTTTCCTCTCTAGAACCACATGCGTTATGTACATATACTATGATTTGTTTTGAAAAGAGACATATGATAGAAATCATTTCTATAATACATGGATCATGTATGATTATGGAAATGTGTGAACATCTATGACTTCACAATGTGTCATATTTGTGATTATATAATAATCCGTGTGCTACATGTATAAAGCGAAAACAAACTATTTGGTCCATAATCCAGAATATGTTCTGATGGAAATAAAAAAGTGTTACAATAGATATAAAAATATGTTTACAATCGAATATGTTGCAAAACCATATTGTGCTCTACATAACATACATGTGTTACTAGAACTAAAAAGTGTTACAAAGCGAGATCCACTGTAACACAAAGAATATTCAATAGATAAAATAAATGTGTTCTGCGAACTATGTACTCTATCATTGTGAGAAGTGTTACTAGAGAAAAGAAAAAAGTGTTACAATAAAAATCATTTGTAACACTAAACAAGAATATTCTTTATAGAAAGAAAAAGTGTTACAACAAAAATCATTGTAACACTAAATAAATTATTCTGTAGAACTGAAAAAGTGTTACAACAAAAATCATTTGTAACACTAAAAAAATTATTCACGTGAACAAGTATACGTGTTACAATAAACTTAGTCTATAGTAACATAGGCATTGGAACACAAAATAAAATGTGTTACTATGAGCTAGTAACACTTTTTTTCAACCTATAAAAGTAACACACAAGTTGGCGTTACTATATCCCCTGCTTATTTGTAGTAGTGCGAGGTCACTTTAAATGGCGACTAGATCTATCTTGTCAAAAAATCTACCAATGGAAATACGCACGAGCGAGAGGCCAAAAATGGCATCTTTTGTCTCTTCAAGCGCCCGCACGTGATACACAAGAATTTTACTTTTCGATAGCGTTAAGTACATCCTGTTGGGCTTCCACGGGTCACTTTCGTGGTATTTGGATCTATCTTGGTCAAAAATACGCCAATCTCCATAAATGTTGTGAGAACCCTACGAGCGGAGGCGAGAATGACCTCGTTTGAAAACCGTCAATTTGCGAGCCTTAGCGATGCCCCTATCGAGACATGGACTTGTGGATTTCAAAAATATCTTTCTACTACCTTACGCACGGGTCGGAATCACTACGATTGGGTTTTACGGAACTCAAAAAATGTCACTAGGAATCTTGGCCGAAATTTCCCTAAATGGAGGCAAAATGGCATCTTTGGGCTCCTTAAAAAGCCCTTACGTGATAGCGTAAGAATTATACTTTTTCGATCCTCTAAATTAGGTCATGTTGGGCTTCAGCGGGTCACTCTTCATGGCGACTAGATCTATCTTGGTCAAAAATGCGGCAATCTCGAGAAATGTTGGCAATCTGCTTTCGAGCGGGAGGCCAAAATGGTATCTTTTTTTGTCTCTTGGTGCCCGCGTGATACACATGAAATTTTACTTTTTTGATCACGTTGAATTACATCTATTGGGCTTCCAACAGGTCACTTTTGTGGCAAATGGATCTATCTTGGTCAAAATCACGCCAATCTCCATAAATGTTGTGAAATCACGCACGCGGAGGCGAATAATGACCTTGTTTGGCCCGTCAATTTACTTTTTAGCCTTAAATTACATCTATCGGGCTTCCATGGACTTATGGATTTTTGGTCAAAAATAGCTTTCTACTAACTTCGCGCGGAGTCGAAACACTTTGGAGTCAATTTTGGATTCCCTGCGGAACTCAAAAAATGTCACACTAGCCATAGGAATCTTGTAATTTCCTAAAGGCCAAAAATGGCATCTTTGGGCTCCTTTTGCCCTTTGAAATGATAAGCTGTAAAAATTATACTTTTTTGATCCTCTAAATTAGGTCATGTTGGGCTTCCAGCGGGTCACTTTTCATGGCAACTAGATCTATCTTGGTCAAAATCCGCCAATCTCGAAATGTTGGCCAATGCACCGAGGCGGAGGCCAAAATAGCATCTTTTATCTCTTCATTTGCCATGATACACAATAAAATTTTACTTTTTTGTCACGTTGAATTACATCTTGTTGGGCTTCCAGCGAGGTCACTTTTATGGTGGTGGATCTATCTTGGTCAAAAAATCTACCAATTGGCGAAATGTTGATATAGAAATACTTGCCGCGAGGCGGAGGCCAAAATGGCATCTTTTTGTCTCTTCGGTGCCCGTGATACAGCATGAAAATTTTACATTTTGATACATTGAATTACATCTGTTGGGCTTCCAGCAGTCACTTTTAAGTGAATTTGGATCTATCTTGGTCAAAAATACGCCAATCTTTCATAAATGTTGAAGAAATGCGCGCGCGGGGCTAGAATGACATCTTTTGTCTCAATTTTTGCGAGCCTTAGCGATGCCTATCCGGACATGGACTTTTGGATTTCAAAAATAGCTTTCTACTAACCTTCCAGTCTAGAAACACTACGATTGGAATTCACGGGAACTCAAAAATGTCACCGCTAGGAATCTTGGCAATTTCCCTAAAAAGAGGCCAAAATGGCATCTTTGGGCTCTTAAACGCCCGATAAATGTAAATTATACTTTTTGATCCTCTAAATTAGGTCATGTTGGGCTTCGGCAGGTCACTTTTCATAACAAGCTGGATCTATCTTGGTCAAAAATCCGCCAATCTCCAAATGTTGGCAAATGTCTTGCTTCGAGCGGAGGCCAAAATGGCATCTTTTGTCTCTTGGTTTGCCCGCGTGATACATGCAAAATTTTTTTTTTGTCGTTGAATTACATCAAAATGGGCTTCCAACGGGTCACTTTAATCCTCTGGCTAAGATCTATCTTGGTCAAAAATATGTCGCGGAATGTTGGCAAATTCCCACGCGGCAGGAGGCAATGGCATCTTTGTCTCTTGTTTACGCCATTGATACAAGAAAATTTTACTTTTGATCACGTTGAATTACATCTGTTGGGCTTCCAACGGGTCACTTTTCATGGCGGCAGGATCTATCTTGGTCAAAAATCTACCAATCACCCGGATATGTTGTGAAAATCTACGAGCGAGGAGGCCAAAAATGGCATCTTTTGTCTCTTGACTTGCCCATGTGATACACGTAAGAATTTTACTTTTGATACATTAAATTACATCTGTTGGGCTTCAACGGGTCACTTTTAAATGGCGACTGGATCTATCTTGGTCAAAAATACACCAATGTTGGAAAATATTGCCCGAGCGAGGCAAAATGGCATCTTTTGTCTCTTGACTTCCCCACGTGATACTGTAAAATTTTACTTTTGATAACGTTAAATTACATCTGTTGGGCTTCCAGCGGTCACTTTTCATGGCGACTGGATCTATCTTGGTCAAAATACGCCAATCTCCATAAATGTTGAAAATGAAAAATGGCATCTTTGAGCGGGAGGCCAAATGACCTCTTTTTGTCTCTTATTTTTCCAACGAGCCTTGGTGATGCCTATCTTGGTCAAAAATACATGGACTTATGGTTTCAAAAAATGCTTTCTACTACCTTTGCCGCAGTCTAGAATCACTTTTACGATTGGGGTTCTATCAACTCAAAAAATGTCACGCTGCTAGGAATCTTGGCGAAAATTTCCCTAAATGGAGGCCAAAATGGCATCTTTGGGCTCCTTAGGCGCCCGTGATAACTGTAAAATTATACTTTTGATCCTCTAAATTAGGTCTGTTGGGCTTCCAACGTCACTCTTCATGGCGACTAGATCTATCTTGGTCAAAAATCCGCCAATCTCGGAAATGTTGGCTTAGAAATGCGCTTTCGAGCGGAGGCCAAAATGGCATCTTTTTTGTCTCTTCGGCTGCCCCGCGTGATACACATAAAATTTTTACTTTTTGATACATTGAATTACATCTGTTGGGCTTCCAACGGGTCACTTTTAATGGCGGCAGGATCTATCTTGGTCAAAAAATCTACCAATCGCCCGGATATGTTGTGAGATCTACGCGAGCGGAGGCCAAAATGGCATCTTTTGTCTCTTGAGCTGCCCGTGATACTGTAAAATTTTACTTTTTGATCACGTTGAATTACATCCTGTTGGGCTTCCAACGGGTCACTTTTTCGTGGTTATTTGGATCTATCTTGGTCAAAATCTACGCAATCGCCATAAATGTTGGCCAATACGAGGAGGCCAAAATGGCATCTTTTTGTCTCTTCAATTTTCCATGTGATACTGTAAAATTTTTACTTTTTAGATAGCGTTAAAATTACATCATGTTGGGCTTCCAACGGGTCACTTTTAAGTGGTGGCTTGGATCTATCTCAAAAAAATCACGCCAATCTCCATAAATGTTGAAATCTCTGCGAGGAGGCGAAAATGACCTCTTTTTGGGCTCATCCAATTTTCGATAGCCTATCTTGGTCATGCCTATCGATCCTGGACTTATGGATTTCAAAAATATCTTTCTACTACCCATGGCGGACTAGTCGGAAATCTTTCTATAGCTTGATTGGTCAAAATGGAGTTATACTCAAAAATGTCACCTAGGAATCTTGACGAAATTTCCTAAATGGAGGCCAAAATGGCATCTTTGGGCTCCTTAAATTTTGCCACGTGATAAGCTGTAAGAATTATACTTTTTGATCCTCTAAATTAGGTCATGTTGGGCTTCCAACGAGGTCACTTTCATGGCGACTAGGGATCTATCTTGGTCAAAAATCTGCCAATCTCCCGGAAATGTTGGAGAAATGCGCACGAGCGGAGGCCAAATGGCATCTTTTGTCTCTTCAGCTGCCCGTGATACACAATAAAATTTTACTTTTGATACGTTGAATTACATCTGTTGGGCTTCCAACGGGGTCACTTTTCATGGCGGCCGGATCTATCTTGGTCAAAAAAATCTACCAATCGCCCGAGAAATGTTGATAGAAATGCCTGAGCGGAGGCCAAAATGGCATCTTTTTGTCTCTTCCGGTTGCCCACGTGATACACGTAAAATTTTACTTTTTTCGATACATTGAATTACATCTGTTGGGCTTCCAGCGAGGTCACTTTCATGGTGGCTGGATCTATCTTGGTCAAAATGCGCCAATCTCCATAAATGTTGAAAAAAATGCGCGCGAGAGGAGGCTAGAATGACCTCTTTTTGAAAACCATCAATTTTCTTGCGAGCCGTGATATATATCAGACATGGACTTATGGATTTCAAAAATAGCTTTCTACTAACCGCTTTTCATGGCGTCGGGAATCACTCAATTGGTTCACGGAACTCAAAAATGTCACGCTAGGAATCTTGGCCAATTTCCTAAATGGAGGCCAAAATGGCATCTTTTGGGCTCATATTTGCCCACGTGATAAGCTGTAAAATTATACTTTTCGATCCTCTAAATTAGGTCATGTTGGGCTTCCAGCGGGTCACTTTTCATGGCGACTGGATCTATCTTGGTCAAAAAATCGCCAATCTCGAAAATGTTGGCCAGAAATGCACGCTCGAGCGGAGGCCAAAATGGCATCTTTTGTCTCTTCAATTTGCCCACGTGATACACGGAAGAATTTTACTTTTTGATACGTTGAATTACATCTGTTGGGCTTCCAACGGTCACTTTTTCGTGGCGGCGGCAGGGATCTATCTTGGTCAAAAATCTACCAATCGCGGGGAATGTTGGCCAATCACACCGCGATGGAGGCCAAAATGGCATCTTTTGTCTCTTGACTGCCCACGTGATGCACTGTAAAATTTTACTTTTTGATCGTTAAATTACATCTGTTGGGCTTCCAACGGGTCACTTTTAATGGCGGCAAGGATCTATCTTGGTCAAAAAATCTAACAATGTTTGCGCTCAAATACTGCCGCGAGCGAGGCCAAATGGCATCTTTTGTCTCTTCGTTTGCCCATGTGATACATGAAGAATTTTACTTTTTTGATAGCGTTAAATTACATCTGTTGGGCTTCCAACGAGGTCACTTTTCATGGCAACTAGGATCTATCTTGGTCAAAATCGCCAATCTCCATAAATGTTGATAGAAATGCACCGCGCGCGACGGGAGGCCAAAATGGCATCTTTTGAAAACGGAGTCAATTTTGCCAGCCTGATGCCTATCAGAATTTTGGACTTATGGATTTCAAAAAATAGCTTTCTACTGGGCTTCAACGGGTCGGAATCACTACGATTGGATTCTATCTTGAACTCAAAAATGTCAATAGGAATGTTGGCCAAAAATTTCCTAAATGGAGGCCAAAATGGCATCTTTGGGCTCTTGTTGCCACGTGATAAGCGTAAGAATTTTACTTTTGATCCTCTGAATTACATCATGTTGGGCTTCCAACGGGTCACTTTTCATGGCGGCGGATCTATCTTGGTCAAAAATCCGCCAATCTCGAGAAATGTTGGCCAATCTGCCGAGCGGAGGCCAAAATGGCATCTTTTTGTCTCTTCAATTTGCCCACGTGATACACAAGAATTTTACATTTTGATACGTTGAATTACATCTGTTGGGCTTCCAACGGTCACTTTAAATGGCGGCGGGGATCTATCTTGGTCAAAAATCTACCAATCGCCCGGATATGTTGGCCAAAAATGCCACTTACGGAGGCCAAAATGGCATCTTTTGTCTCTTCGGTTGCCCATGTGATACAGTAAGAATTTTACTTTTCGATCACGTTAAATTACATCTGTTGGGCTTCAACGGAGGTCACTTTTAAGTATGGCGATTGGATCTATCTTGGTCAAAAATTTGCCAATCTCCCGAAATGTTGGCTGCGAGCGAACGGAGGCCAAAATGGCATCTTTTGTCTCTTTGTTTGCCCGTGATACACTGTAAGAATTTTACTTTTCGATAACGTTAAATTACATCTGTTGGGCTTCCACGAGGTCACTTTTCATGGCGACTAGATCTATCTTGGTCAAAATCGCCCAATCTCCATAAATGTTGGCCAATGCCGCGAGCGGAGGCCAAAATGACCTCTTTTGAAAACCGTCAATTTTGCGAGCCTTCGCGATGCCTATCGAACATGGACTTATGGATTTCAAAAATAGCTTTCTACTAACTTCCAACGGGTCGACTTCACTACGATTGGGATCTATCTTGAACTCAAAAAATGTCACCGCTAGGAATCTTGGCCAAATTTCCTAAATGGAGGCCAAAATGGCATCTTTGGGCTCCTTAGCTGCCCCACGTGATAAGCTGTAAGAATTATACTTTTTATCACTCTAAATTAGGTCATGTTGGGCTTCCAACGGGTCACTTTTCATGGCAACTGGATCTATCTTGGTCAAAAATCTAACAATCTCGAAATGTTGTGAAATCGCTCGAGCGGAGGCCAAAATGGCATCTTTTGTCTCTTAATTTGCCCATGTGATACTGTAAAATTTTTACTTTTTGATCGTTGAATTACATCTGTTGGGCTTCCAACGGGTCACTTTCGTGGCGGCTGGATCTATCTTGGTCAAAAATCTACCAATCGCGGATATGTTGGCCAATCTTACGCACGAGCGGAGGCCAAAATGGCATCTTTTGTCTCTTCGGTTTGCCCACGTGATACACTGCGTAAATTTTACATTTTGATACGTTGAATTACATCTGTTGGGCTTCCAGCGGGTCACTTTTTCATGGGCGACGGGATCTATCTTGGTCAAAAATCTACCAATCTCCATAAATGTTGAAAGAAATGCGCACGAGCGGAGGCCAAAATGGCATCTTTTGTCTCCGTCAATTTTTTACCCTTGATACGATGATACATCCTAAACTTTTTACTTTTGAAAAATTGAATTACATCATGTTGGGCTTCCAGCGGAGTCACTTTTCATGGCGGCCCCGGATCTATCTTGGTCAAAAAATACCAATCTCGAAATGTTGTGAAAAATTTCCCGCTAAAGGCCAAAATGGCATCTTTTTGTCTCTTGGCTCCCTTAGCCCACGTGATACAATGTAAGAATTTTACTTTTTGATCCTCTGAATTACATCTGTTGGGCTTCCAACGGTCACTTTTCATGGCGGCGGATCTATCTTGGTCAAAAATCTACCAATCTCGAAAATGTTGGCGAGAAATACACACGAGCGGAGGCCAAAATGGCATCTTTTGTCTCTTGACTGCCCGTGATACACTAGAAGAATTTTACATTTTGATCGTTGAATTACATCTGTTGGGCTTCCAGCGGGTCACTTTTAAATTAGCGGGATCTATCTTGGTCAAAAATCTAACAATGCGGATATGTTGTTGAAATCTGCACTGCGAGCGGAGGCCAAAATGGCATCTTTTGTCTCTTCGGTTGCCCATGTGATACTGTAAAATTTTTACTTTTTTTCGATCGTTAAATTACATCTGTTGGGCTTCCAACGGGTCACTTTTAGGTGGCGATAGATCTATCTTGGTCAAAAATCTGCCAATCGCTAGAAATGCCCGAGCGAGAGGCCAAAATGGCATCTTTTGTCTCTTGACTTGCCCACGTGATACACGTAAAAATTTTTACTTTTTTGATAACGTTAAATTACATCTGTTGGGCTTCCAACGGGTCACTTTTAAATGGCGGCTGGATCTATCTTGGTCAAAAATCTGCCAATCTCCATAAATGTTGGCCAAATGCGCGCCGAGCGGAGGCGGCGAATGACCTCTTTTGAAAACCGTCAATTTTCGCGCCTTCCCGCGATGCCTATCGGACATGGACTTATGGATTTCAAAAATAGCTTTCTACTACTAGCCGCACGGAGTCGAGAATCACTACGATTGGAGTTCGCAGGAACTCAAAAAATGTCACGCTAGGAATCTTGGCGAAATTTCCTAAATGGAGGCCAAAATGGCATCTTTGGGCTCCTTAGCTGCCCCACGTGATAAGCGTAAAATTATACTTTTTTGATCCTCTAAATTAGGTCATGTTGGGCTTCCAACGGGTCACTTTTCATGGCGGTTGGATCTATCTTGGTCAAAAATCCGCCAATCTCGAGAAATGTTGGCGAAAAATGGCATTTCGAGCGGAGGCCAAAATGGCATCTTTTGTCTCTTGGTCAAAAATGCCCCCATGATACACCGTAAAAAATTTTACTTTTTGATACGTTGAATTACATCTGTTGGGCTTCCAGCGGTCACTTTTAAAATTGGCGACGGATCTATCTTGGTCAAAAATCTACCAATGCGCCGGATATGTTGATAGAAAATGCGAGCAGGAGGCCAAAATGGCATCTTTTGTCTCTTCGGTTTTGCCCATGTGATACACAGCAAAATTTTACTTTTTGATGCGTTAAATTACATCCTTTTGGGCTTCCAACGAGGTCACTTTTCGTGGCGGCCCGGATCTATCTTGGTCAAAAATCTGCCAATCTCCATAAATGTTGCCAATGCGACCGAGGCCAAAATGGCATCTTTTGAAAACCGTCAATTTTACGAGCCGATGCCTATCGGATTTTACTTTTGGATTTCAAAATAGCTTTCTACTGGCTTCCAGTGGTCACTTTTCACTATTTTGGATCTATCTTGGTCAAAAATGTCACCGCCAATCTTGGCGATAAATTTGGTAAAAATCCTACGAGGCCAAAATGGCATCTTTGGGCTCCTTTTGAAAACCCCCAATTGAATTTTCGCTTTAGATTATACTTTTATGGATCCTCTAAATTAGGTCATGTTGGGCTTCCAGCCATACTTTTCATAGCATCTGGATCTATCTTGGTCAAAAACTCAAAATCTCACGAGGAATGTTGGCAAATTTCCGAAATGGAGGCCAAAATGGCATCTTTTGTCTCTTAAATTGCCCACATGATACTGTAAAATTTTACTTTTGATACGTTCAATTACATCTGTTGGGCTTCCAACAGTCACTTTCATGGCGGCAGGGATCTATCTTGGTCAAAAATCTAACAATCGCGATATATGTTGTGAGAATCTGCCGCGAGCGGAGGCCAAAATGGCATCTTTTGTCTCTTGACTTGCCCATGTGATACTGTAAGAATTTTACTTTTGATCGTTAAATTACATCTGTTGGGCTTCCAACGTCACTTTTCGTGGCGACTAGATCTATCTTGGTCAAAAATCTACCAATCGCCCGATAAATTGGCTGCGAGCGAGGAGGCCAAAATGGCATCTTTTGTCTCTTCGGTTGCCCATGTGATACACCGTAAAAATTTTACTTTTGATAACGTTAAATTACATCTGTTGGGCTTCCAACGGTCACTTTTAAATGGCGGCTGGATCTATCTTGGTCAAAATCTACCAATCTCCATAAATGTTGGCCAATCTCTGCGACGGAGGCGAATGACCTCTTTTGAAAAGGAATCAATTTTTGGCTTAGTCAAGCCCCTTCCACGATGCCTATCAGACATGGACTTATGGATTTCAAAATAGCTTTCTACTACCTTATGCGGAGTCGAGAATCACTATGATTGGAGTTCTGGAACTCAAAAATGTCAGCTAGGAATCTTGGCCAATTTCCCTAAATGGAGGCCAAAAATGGCATCTTTGGGCTCCTTAGGCCCCCACGTGATAGCTGTAAAAATTATACTTTTCGATCCTCTAAATTAGGTCATGTTGGGCTTCCAAACGAGGTCACTTTTTCATGGCGACTAAGATCTATCTTGGTCAAAAATCCGTAATCTCGAGAAATGTTGGCCTTGCCTTTCGAGCGGAGGCCAAAATGGCATCTTTTGTCTCTTCGGTTGCCCACGTGATACACTAAAAATTTTACTTTTTGATACATTGAATTACATCTGTTGGGCTTCAACGGGTCACTTTTCATCGGCGGGATCTATCTTGGTCAAAAATCTACCAATCGCCCGAAATGTTGGCCAAAAAATCTTTTGGATACGGCATCTTTTGTCTCTTGTTTTGCCCAGCGGAGGCCAAAATGGCATCTTTTGTCTCTTCAAATTGCCCACGTGATACACAAAATTTTACTTTTTTGATACGTTAAATTACATCTGTTGGGCTTCCAGCGGGTCACTTTTCGTGGCGGCTGGATCTATCTTGGTCAAAAATCGCCAATCTCCATAAATGTTGGCCAATCTGCGACGAGGAGGCTAGAATGACCTCTTTTTGAAAACCGTCAATTTTGCGAGCCTTCGCGATGCCTATCGGACATGGACTTATGGATTTCAAAAATAGCTTTCTACTAGCCGCGCGAGTCGAGAATCACTACGATTGGATTCTGAGGAACTCAAAAATGTCACGCTAGGAATCTTGGCAGAAATTTCCTAAATGGAGGCCAAAATGGCATCTTTGGGCTCCTTAGCTGCCCCATGTGATAAGCTGTAAAATTATACTTTTCGATCCTCTAAATTAGGTCATGTTGGGCTTCCAACGGGGTCACTTTTCATGGCGACTAGATCTATCTTGGTCAAAAATCCGCCAATCTCGAAATGTTGGCCAATCTGCTCGAGCGGAGGCCAAAATGGCATCTTTTGTCTCTTGACTGCCCACGTGATACACAGCAATTTTACTTTTTGATCGTTGAATTACATCTGTTGGGCTTCCAATAGGTCACTTTCGTGTGGTGACTGGATCTATCTTGGTCAAAAAATCTACCAATGCGCCGGATATGTTGGCCAAATCTGCGCACGGGAGGCCAAAATGGCATCTTTTGTCTCTTGGATTTCCCAAATGATACACAGTAAGAATTTTACTTTTTGATACGTTGAATTACATCTGTTGGGCTTCCAACTCAAAAAAATGGCAGTGGATCTATCTTGGTCAAAAATCTACCAATCTCCATAAATGTTGGCGAAATGGCATCTTTGTCCCGACGGAGGCCAGAATGACCTCTTTTGAAAAACCGTCAATTTTGTGAGCCTTCGTGATGCCTATCGGACATGGACTTATGGTTTCAAAAATAGCTTTCTACTAGCCGCAGGTTACGGAGGTCGAAAATCACTACGATTGGAGTTCTTGAACTCAAAAAATGTCACCGCTAGGAATCTTGGCCAATTTCCATAAATGGAGGCCAAAATGGCATCTTTGGGCTCCTTAAAACTTACGTGATAAGCTAAAATTATACTTTTGATCCTCTAAATTAGGTCATGTTGGGCTTCCAACGGTCACTTTTCATGGCGGCTGGATCTATCTTGGTCAAAAATCTACCAATCTCGAAAATGTTGATAGAAATCTGCTTTCGAGCGGAGGCCAAAATGGCATCTTTTGTCTCTTCGGCTGCCCGTGATACACAAAGAGAATTTTACTTTTTGATACATTGAATTACATCTGTTGGGCTTCCAACGGGTCACTTTAATGGCGACCCCGGATCTATCTTGGTCAAAAATCTTGTCGCCCGGAAATGTTGGCCAATGCACTTTTAAGCGGAGGCCAAAATGGCATCTTTTTGTCTCTTCGGTACCCATGTGATACATAAGAATTTTACATTTTGATAACATTAAATTACATCTTGTTGGGCTTCCAACGGGTCACTTTTAAATGGCGGCAGGGATCTATCTTGGTCAAAAAATCTAACAATCTCCGAGATATGTTGGAGAAATCTTGAAAGCGGAGGCCAAAATGGCATCTTTTGTCTCTTCGGTTGCCCATGTGATACACCGTAAGAATTTTACTTTTCGATACGTTAAATTACATCTGTTGGGCTTCCAACGGGTCACTTTCAAATGGCGACTAGATCTATCTTGGTCAAAAATCTAACAATCTCCATAAATGTTGGCAAAATGTCGCACGCGACGGGAGGCCAAAATGGCATCTTTTGTCTCTTGGGCTTGCCCACGTGATACACGTAAGAATTTTACTTTTTGATGTCAAAAATTACATCTGTTGGGCTTCCAACAGGTCACTTTTTGAAATGGCGGCAGGATCTATCTTGGTCAAAAATCTAACAATGCAATCCCGGATATGTTGGCGAATCTGCCTGACGCGGAGGCCAAAATGGCATCTTTTGTCTCTTCAGAGCCCCATGTGATACACTGTAAAATTTTACTTTTTTGATCACGTTGAATTACATCCTGTTGGGCTTCCAACGGGTCACTTTTTCATGGCGACCACGATCTATCTTGGTCAAAAATCTACCAATCGCGGATATGTTGAAAAAATCTGCCGCTGAGCGGAGGCCAAAATGGCATCTTTTGTCTCTTCGGTTTGCCCATGTGATACACGTAAAATTTTACTTTTTTGATCGTTAAATTACATCCTGTTGGGCTTCCAACGGTCACTTTTATGGCGGCATTTGGATCTATCTTGGTCAAAAATCGCCAATGTCTCCCGATATGTTGGCGAAATCGCGAGCGGAGGCCAAAATGGCATCTTTTTTGTCTCTTCAATTTTCGCCACGTGATACCTATAAGAATTTTACTTTTTGATAGCGTTAAATTACATCTGTTGGGCTTCCAGCGGGTCACTTTTTCATGGTATTTGGATCTATCTTGGTCAAAAAAATACCAATCTCCATAAATGTTGGCCAAAATCTGCTTGCGAGCGGAGGCGAAAATGGCATCTTTTGAAAACGCCGTCAATTTTCTACAGCCAGCACGATCCTATAAATTATGGACTTGTTGGGCTTCAAAAATAGTTTCTACTTTTCATGGCGGAATCACTACGATTGGATCTATCTTGGTCAAAAAATCTGCCAATCTCGGAATCTTGTTGAAATTTCCGAGAATGGAGGCCAAAATGGCATCTTTTGGCTCCTCAATTTGCCCCATGTGATACAGCTGCCTTTTACTTTTTGATCCTCTAAATTAGGTCATGTTGGGCTTCCAACGGGTCACTTTTCATGGCGGGATCTATCTTGGTCAAAAATCCGCCAATCTCGAAAATGTTGCTAGAAATCCTTGTGCCGAATGGAGGCCAAAATGGCATCTTTTGTCTCTTAGGCTGCCCCATGTGATACTGTGGGAATTTTACTTTTGATCCGTTGAATTACATCTGTTGGGCTTCCAGGGGTCACTTTTCATGACTGGATCTATCTTGGTCAAAATCTACCAATCTCCATAAATGTTGGCCGAAATGCACTTACTGACGGAGGCCAAAATGGCATCTTTTGTCTCTTCAATTTTTGCCCTTGTGATACCTATAAAATTTTACTTTTTGATTTCGTTGAATTACATTCTACTGGGCTTCCTGCGGGTCACTTTTCACTCTGATTGGATCTATCTTGGTCAAAAATGTCAATGCTAGAAATCTTGGCCAATGCGCGCGAGCGGAGGCCAAATGGCATCTTTTTGGCTCTTCAATTTTGCCCATGTGATACACGTAAGAATTTTACTTTTTATCCTCTAAATTACATCTGTTGGGCTTCCAATAGGTCACTTTTCATGGCGATTGGATCTATCTTGGTCAAAATCACCAATCTCCCAGGAATGTTGTGAAATCGCTTTCGAGCGGAGGCCAAAATGGCATCTTTTTTCTCTTCATTTTACGTGATACTGTAAATTTTACTTTTTTTCTAGCGTTAAATTACATCTGTTGGGCTTCCAACGAGGTCACTTTTCGTGGCGGCCCCGGATCTATCTTGGTCAAAAATCTACAATCTCCATAAATGTTGGCGAAATGCGGCGGGAGGCCAAAATGACCTCTTTTGAAAACCGTCAATTTTTCGGGAATTTTACATTTTGATGCCTTGAATTACATGGACTTATGGTTTTAAAAATAGCTTTCTACTATCTTGGCGGTCGGATCTATGCGATTGGAAATACGGAACTCAAAAAATGTCACGCGCTAGAGGTCTTGACCCAATTTCCCTAAATGGAGGCCAAAATGGCATCTTTGGGCTCCTTAAAAATCACCCCATGTGATAAATGTAGAATTATACTTTTCGATCCTCTAAATTAGGTCATGTTGGGCTTCCAGCGGTCACTTTTCATGGTAAAATGGATCTATCTTGGTCAAAAATCCGCCAATCTCTCAAAATGTTGTAGAAATCTTGGCTTTCGAGCAGGCCAAAATGGCATCTTTTGTCTCTTCAGCTGCCCATGTGATACGTAAGAATTTTACTTTTGATACGTTGAATTACATCTGTTGGGCTTCCAATAGGTCGCTTTTCGTGGCGGCCCCGGATCTATCTTGGTCAAAAAATCTACCAATCTCGAAATGTTGTGCCGAAATGCGCGCGAGCGGAGGCCAAAATGGCATCTTTTGTCTCTTCGGCTACCCGCGTGATACACCTAAAATTTTACTTTTTGATACGTTGAATTACATCTGTTGGGCTTCCAACGGGTCACTTTTTCGTGGCGGCAGGGATCTATCTTGGTCAAAATCTGCCAATCTCCAAAATAAATGTTGTGAAATTTTACGCAATAACATTAAATTAGCGGTTGGCCAAAATGGCATCTTTTTTCTCTTGTTTGGTCAAATGATACCTGTCAAATTTTACTTTTCGATCGTTAAATTACATGGACTTATGGGCTTCAAAAATAGCTTTCTACTACCTGGTCACAGTCACTACGATTGGATTCTATCTCAAAAATGTCACGCTTGGAATCTTGTGAAATTTCCCTAAATGGAGGCCAAAATGGCATCTTTGGGCTCCTTAAGCCCCCGCGTGATAAAAGTAAGAATTATACTTTTGGATCCTCTAAATTAGGTCATGTTGGGCTTCCAGCGGGTCACTTTTCATGGCGGCCCCGGATCTATCTTGGTCAAAAATCCGCCAATCTCGAAAATGTTGTGAGAAATGCGCTTTCGAGCGGAGGCCAAAATGGCATCTTTTGTCTCTTCAATTTGCCCACGTGATACACGTAAGAATTTTACATTTTGATACGTTGAATTACATCTGTTGGGCTTCCAACGAGGTCACTTTTAATGGCGGCTGGATCTATCTTGGTCAAAAATCTACCAATCTCGAGATATGTTGGCCAATCTGCGAGCGGAGGCCAAAATGGCATCTTTTTTTCTCTTCTTTTGCCCATGTGATACACTGTAAGAATTTTTTTACTTTTTATCGTTAAATTACATCTGTTGGGCTTCCAACGGGTCACTTTTCATGGCGGCGGATCTATCTTGGTCAAAAATGCCGCCAATGTTGAAAAGCCGAAAAATCTGCGAATGAGGAGGCCAAAATGGCATCTTTTGTCTCTTGGCTGCCCACGTGATACACTGTAAGAATTTTACTTTTTCGATAATGTTAAAATTACATCATGTTGGGCTTCCAGAGGTCACTTTTCATGTATTTGGATCTATCTTGGTCAAAAATCTACCAATCTCCATAAATGTTGGCAAATCTGCACGAATGGGAGGCCAAAATGACCTCTTTTGTCTCTTCAATTTTGCGAGGCCTTGATGCCTATCGGAATTTTGGACTTATGGATTTCAAAAATGGCTTTCTACTACCTTCCATGCGGGTCACTTTCACTACGATTGGAGTTCTATCTCAAAAAATGTCAATCACCTAGGAATCTTGGCCAATTTCCCGGGAGGCCAAAATGGCATCTTTTGGTCTCTTCAGCTTGCCCATGTGATACCTGTAAGAATTTTACTTTTCTATCCTCTAAATTACATCTGTTGGGCTTCCAACGAGTCACTTTTCATGGCATTTGGATCTATCTTGGTCAAAAATCCACCAATCTCGAGGAAATGTTGGCGAATCTGCTCGAATAGAGGCCAAAATGGCATCTTTTGTCTCTTCGGTTTGCCCGTGATACACAGCAAAATTTTACTTTTTTTGATAGCGTTAAATTACATCCTGTTGGGCTTCCAACAGGTCACTTTTCGTGGCGGCGGATCTATCTTGGTCAAAATCTACCAATCTCCATAAATGTTGGCCAATGCGCGCGACGGAGGCGGAATGACCTCTTTTGAAAACCGTCAATTTTTAACATGTTACGCGATATCAGAACATGGACTTATGGATTTCAAAAATAGCTTTCTACTAGCTTCCATACGAGGTCGCACACTACGATTGGATTATCTTCAACTCAAAAATGTCACGCTAGGAATCTTGTGAAATTTCCTAAATGGAGGCCAAAATGGCATCTTTGGGCTCCTTAATTTGCCCCTGCGTGATAAGCTGTAAAATTATACTTTTCGATCCTCTAAATTAGGTCATGTTGGGCTTCCAGCGGGTCACTTTTCATGGCGGCCGGATCTATCTTGGTCAAAAATCCGCCAATCTCGGAAATGTTGTGATCATCTGCTCGAGCGGAGGCCAAAATGGCATCTTTTGTCTCTTCATTTGCCCACGTGATACACAGCAAAATTTTACTTTTTGATCGTTGAATTACATCTGTTGGGCTTCCAGCGGGTCACTTTTCGTTAGCGGCCCCGGATCTATCTTGGTCAAAAATCTACCAATCAAAATGTTGGCTAACAAATGGAGGCCAAAATGGCATCTTTTGTCTCTTCGGCTGCCCGCGTGATACTAAAAATTTTACATTTTGATACGTTGAATTACATCTGTTGGGCTTCCAAACTTTTATGGCGGCAGATCTATCTTGGTCAAAAAATCGCCAATCTCGGATATGTTGTGCCAATGCTTAAAATGGCATCTTTTGTCTCTTCATTTGCCCATGTGATACACAGTAAGAATTTTTACTTTTTCGATACGTTAAATTACATCTGTTGGGCTTCCAACGGGTCACTTTTCGTGGCGGCTGGATCTATCTTGGTCAAAAATCTGCCAATGTTGCGAAAATCTGCTGAGCGAGGGAGGCCAAAATGGCATCTTTTGTCTCTTCGGTTGCCCACGTGATACACCTTAAGAATTTTACTTTTCAATAACGTTAAATTACATCTGTTGGGGCTTCCAACGGGTCACTTTTCATGGCGGCCAAAATCTATCTTGGTCAAAATCTGCCAATCTCCATAAATGTTGGCAATCTGCCCGAGCGGGCGGAATGACCTCTTTTTGAAAACCGTCAATTTTGCGAGCCTTCGCGATGCCTATCGAGACATGGACTTATGGATTTCAAAAATAGCTTTCTACTAGCTTAGCGCGGGTCTAGAATCACTACGATTGGAGTTCTGGAACTCAAAAATGTCACCGCTAGGAATCTTGTGAAATTTCCCTAAATGGAGGCCAAAATGGCATCTTTGGGCTCCTTAGCTGCCCCATGTGATAAGCTGTAAAAATTATACTTTTTTGATCCTCTAAATTAGGTCATGTTGGGCTTCCAGCGGTCACTTTTCATGGCGACAAGGATCTATCTTGGTCAAAAATCCGCCAATCTCGAAATGTTGTGAAATGCTGCTTTCGAGCGGGAGGCCAAAATGGCATCTTTTGTCTCTTCACTTGCCCGCGTGATACACAGTAAAATTTTACTTTTTGATACGTTGAATTACATCTGTTGGGCTTCCAACGGGTCACTTTTAGGTGGCGGCCCGGATCTATCTTGGTCAAAAATCTGCCAATCTCCATAAATGTTGATAGAAATCTGCACGCGCGAGCGGAGGCCAAAATGGCATCTTTTGTCTCTTCAATTTTTGCCCCTTTGATACACAGCAAAATTTTACTTTTTGATACATTGAATTACATCTGTTGGGCTTCCAGCAGTCACTTTTGTTGGCGGCAGGATCTATCTTGGTCAAAAATCTACCAATCTCCATAAATGTTGAAAAAATTTCCTGCGAGGGAGGCCAAAATGGCCTCTTTTGTCTCTTTAGGTTGCCCATTTGATACCTTGTAAGAATTTTACTTTTATCGGAAAATTACACTTATGGGCTTCAAAAATAGCTTTCTACTTTTCCAAAAGTCGAGAATCACTTTTGCAAGATTGGATCTATCTTGGTCAAAAATCTCACAATCTCTAGGAATCTTGGCGAAATTTCCGAAAAAATGAGGCCAAAATGGCATCTTTTTGGCTCCTTTTGCCCACGTGATAAGCGTAAAATTATACTTTTCGATCCTCTAAATTAGGTCATGTTGGGCTTCCAGCGGTCACTTTTCATGGCAATTGGATCTATCTTGGTCAAAAATCCGCCAATCTCGGAAATGTTGGCCTTGAATCTGCTCGAGCGGAGGCCAAAATGGCATCTTTTGTCTCTTGTTTGCCCACGTGATACACCGTAAAATTTTACTTTTTGATCGTTGAATTACATCTGTTGGGCTTCCAACGAGGTCACTTTCGTGGCGGCTGGATCTATCTTGGTCAAAAATCTACCAATCGCGGATATGTTGTGCAATCTGCGCGAGCGGAGGCCAAAATGGCATCTTTTGTCTCTTCATTTGCCCACGTGATACACAAAAAATTTTACATTTTGATACGTTGAATTACATCTGTTGGGCTTCCAGCGGGTCACTTTCGTGGCGGCGGGATCTATCTTGGTCAAAAATCTAACAATCTCCATATGTTGGCCAATCTGAAATCTGCGACGAATGGAGGCCAAAATGGCATCTTTTGTCTCTTTTCTGAGTTTGCCCATGTGATACCTGTAACATGGACTTTTACTTTTCAATAATTAAATTACATCTGTTGGGCTTCCAACGGGTCACTTTCGAGAATGGCGACTGGATCTATCTTGGTCAAAAATCTACCAATGTTGTGAAATTTGCTGAGCGAGGCCAAAATGGCATCTTTTGTCTCTTATTTGCCCCCGTGATACACTGTAAAATTTTTTACTTTTTCGATAGCGTTAAATTACATCATGTTGGGCTTCCAGCGAGGTCACTTTTCATGGTATTTGGATCTATCTTGGTCAAAAATCTGCCAATCTCCATAAATGTTGGCCAAATCTACCCGAGCGGGAGGCCAAAATGGCATCTTTTGTCTCAATTTTGCCCAGCCTTACACGTAAGAATTTTACTTTTTGGACTTTGGATTTCAAAAATTGGGCTTCTACTAGGTCACTTTTCGTGGCACTACGATTATCTTGGTCAAAAATGTCAATCGCTAGGAATCTTGGCCAAATTTCCTAAATGGAGGCCAAAATGGCATCTTTGGGCTCCTTAAATTTTCTACCGTGATACACTGTAAAATTTTACTTTTTGATCCTCAAAATTACATCATGTTGGGCTTCCAACGAGGTCACTTTTCATGGCGGTTGGATCTATCTTGGTCAAAAATCCGCCAATCTCCGAAATGTTGGCCAATTTCGCGCGAGCGGAGGCCAAAATGGCATCTTTTGTCTCTTCGGTTGCCCATGTGATATACTGTAAAATTTTACTTTTTGATCACGTTAAATTACATCTTGTTGGGCTTCCAGCGAGGTCACTTTTCATGGCGGCGGGATCTATCTTGGTCAAAAATCTGCCAATCGCTCGAAATGTTGTAGAAATCTGCCGAGAGCGGAGGCCAAAATGGCATCTTTTGTCTCTTCCATTTGCCCATGTGATACCTGTAAAATTTTTACTTTTTGATAGCGTTAAATTACATCTGTTGGGCTTCCAGCGGTCACTTTTCATGGCTTTGGATCTATCTTGGTCAAAAATCTGCCAATCTCCATAAATGTTGAAAATCTGCCCTCCATGACGGAGGCCAAAATGACCTCTTTTTTGAAAATGTCTCAATTTTTGCGAGCCTTCCGTGATGCCTATCGAACATGGACTTATGGATTTCAAAATTAGCTTTCTACTGGGCTTCCAGCGGGTCACTTTCACTACGATTGGATCTATCTTGGTCAAAAATGTCACCAATAGGAATCTTGATAGAAATTTCCTAAATGGAGGCCAAAATGGCATCTTTTTGGCTCCAATTTGCCCCCCGTGATAAGCGTAAGAATTATACTTTTTGATCCTCTAAATTAGGTCATGTTGGGCTTCCAACGGGTCACTTTTCATGGCGGCCCGGATCTATCTTGGTCAAAAAATCGCCAATCTCGAAAATGTTGGCCAAATCTGCTCGAGCGGAGGCCAAAATGGCATCTTTTGTCTCTTCGGCCCATGTGATACACCTAAAATTTTACTTTTTGATCGTTGAATTACATCTGTTGGGCTTCCAGCGGTCACTTTCGTGGCGGCAGGATCTATCTTGGTCAAAAATCTACCAATCGCCCTAGATATGTTGGCCAAATGCCTGAGCGGAGGCCAAAATGGCATCTTTTGTCTCTTGCTGCCCATGTGATACACATAAGAATTTTTACTTTTTGATCGTTGAATTACATCTGTTGGGCTTCCAGCGGTCACTTTTCATGGCGGCGGGATCTATCTTGGTCAAAAATCCGCCAATCTCGGAAATGTTGTTTTGTCTCTGCCCGAATGGAGGCCAAAATGGCATCTTTTGTCTCTTCGGCTTGCCCACGTGATACACAGCAAAAATTTTACTTTTTTGATACGTTAAATTACATCTGTTGGGCTTCCAGCGAGGTCACTTTTTCAACGGTTGGATCTATCTTGGTCAAAATCTGCCAATCTCCATAAATGTTGTGAATCTGCGCGAGAGCGGAGGCGGAATGACCTCTTTTGAAAACCGTCAATTTTCGGCGAGCCTTCACGATGCCTATCGGACATGGACTTATGGATTTCAAAATAGCTTTCTACTAGCCTTCCAACGAGGTCGAGAATCACTACGATTAGATTCTATCTTGAACTCAAAAATGTCACCAATAGGAATCTTGTGAAAATTTCCTAAATGGAGGCCAAAATGGCATCTTTGGGCTCCTTAGCTGCCCGTGATACATGTAAAATTATACTTTTTGATCCTCTAAATTAGGTCATGTTGGGCTTCCAGCGGGGTCACTTTTCATGTGGCAAGGATCTATCTTGGTCAAAAATCCGCCAATCTCGAAATGTTGGCCAATCTGCTTTCGAGCGGAGGCCAAAATGGCATCTTTTGTCTCTTGGTTGCCCATGTGATACACACAGTAAAATTTTACTTTTTTGGACGTTAAATTACATCTTTCTTGGGCTTCCAACGGTCACTTTTAGGTGGCGGCCGGATCTATCTTGGTCAAAAAAATACCAATGCTAGAAATGTTGGCCAAAATTTCTTGCCTGAGCGGGAGGCCAAAATGGCATCTTTTGTCTCTTGCTGCCCATGTGATACTGTAAAAATTTTTACTTTTGATACGTTGAATTACATCTGTTGGGCTTCCAGCGGTCACTTTTCATGGCGGCTGGATCTATCTTGGTCAAAAATCTGCCAATCTCCATAAATGTTGAAGAAATGCGCGAGCGGAGGCCAAAATGGCATCTTTTGAAAACTCAATTTTTTGCCTTGTGATGCCTATCGGGAATTTGGACTTATGGATTTCAAAAATAGCTTTCTACTTCCGCCGCAGGTCGAAATCACTAACGATTGGATCTATCTTGGTCAAAAATGTCAATCTAGGAATCTTGTGAGAAATTTCCTAAATGGAGGCCAAAATGGCATCTTTGGGCTCTTCAATTTTGCCCCGGCGTGATAACTATCAAAGAATTTTACTTTTGATCCTCTAAATTAGGTCATGTTGGGCTTCCAACGGTCACTTTTCATGGCGGCTGGATCTATCTTGGTCAAAATCCGCCAATCTCCAAATGTTGGCCAATGCTCCACGCAGAGCGGAGGCCAAAATGGCATCTTTTGTCTCTTGTTTGCCCACGTGATACACCGTAAAATTTTTACTTTTTTGATCGTTGAATTACATCTGTTGGGCTTCCAGCGGGTCACTTTTATGGCGGCGAGATCTATCTTGGTCAAAAATCTACCAATCTCGCGAATATGTTGAATAAAATTGCCGAGCGAGGCCAAAATGGCATCTTTTGTCTCTTCATTTTGCCCGCGTGATACACAGTAAAAATTTTACTTTTTGATACGTTGAATTACATCTGTTGGGCTTCCAACGAGGTCACTTTTCATGGCGGCCTGGATCTATCTTGGTCAAAAAATCTACCAATCTCCATAAATGTTGTGAGAAATGCGCTTTCGAGGGAGGCCAAAATGACCTCTTTTGTCTCCATCAATTTTGCGAGATACAGCGTGCCTATCGGACATGGACTTATGGATTTCAAAAATTGGGCTTTCTACTACACCATACGAGTCGAAAACTACGATTATCTTCACGGAACTCAAAAAATGTCACGCTAGGAATCTTGTGAAATTTCCTAAAGAGGCCAAAATGGCATCTTTGGGCTCCTTAATTGCCCGCGTGATAAGCTGTAAAATTATACTTTTTGATCCTCTAAATTAGGTCATGTTGGGCTTCCAGCGAGGTCACTTTTCATGGCGGCTGGATCTATCTTGGTCAAAAATCCGCCAATCTCGAAAATGTTGATAGAAATGCACGCTTTCGAGCGGAGGCCAAAATGGCATCTTTTGTCTCTTGTTTGCCCACGTGATACACGTAAAATTTTACTTTTTTGATCGTTGAATTACATCTGTTGGGCTTCCAACAGGTCACTTTTCATGGCGGCCCCGGATCTATCTTGGTCAAAAATCTACCAATCTCCAAAATGTTGGCCAATCTTTTCCACGAGCGGAGGCCAAAATGGCATCTTTTGTCTCTTGTTTGCCCATTTGATACACGTAAGAATTTTACATTTTGATCGTTGAATTACATCTGTTGGGCTTCCTTCCTCACTTTTATGGCGGCGGCGGATCTATCTTGGTCAAAAAATCTACCAATCTCCGGAAATGTTGTGAAATCTGCCGAGCGGGCCAAAATGGCATCTTTTGTCTCTTCGGTGCCCATGTGATACTGTAAAATTTTACTTTTTGATACGTTAAATTACATCCTGTTGGGCTTCCAGCGAGGTCACTTTTTCATGGCTATTTGGATCTATCTTGGTCAAAAATCTGCCAATCTCGCCCGTTGTGAGAAAATGCGCGAACGAGCGAGGCCAAAATGGCATCTTTTGTCTCTTCGGTTTTGCCCGCGTGATACACAGTAAGGAATTTTACTTTTTCAATAGCGTTAAATTACATCTGTTGGGCTTCCAACGGGTCACTTTTCATGGCATTTGGATCTATCTTGGTCAAAAATCTGCCAATCTCCATAAATGTTGGCAAAATGCGCTAAGCGGAGGCGGAATGACCTCTTTTTGAAAACCGTCAATTTTGCGAGCCTTCCGCGATGCCTATCGGACATGGACTTATGGATTTCAAAAATAGCTTTCTACTAGCTTCCGCGCGGAGTCGAATCACTACGATTGGAGTTCACGGAACTCAAAAATGTCACCGCTAGGAATCTTGGCCAAATTTCCTAAATGGAGGCCAAAATGGCATCTTTGGGCTCCTTAGCTGCCCCGCGTGATAAGCTGTAAGAATTATACTTTTTTGATCCTCTAAATTAGGTCATGTTGGGCTTCCAGCGGGTCACTTTTCATGGCGGCGGGATCTATCTTGGTCAAAAATCCGCCAATCTCGAAAATGTTGGAGAAATGCTGCTTTCGAGCGGAGGCCAAAATGGCATCTTTTGTCTCTTCATTTGCCATGTGATACTGTAAGAATTTTACTTTTTGATCGTTGAATTACATCTGTTGGGCTTCCAGCGAGGTCACTTTTCATGGGCGGATTTGGATCTATCTTGGTCAAAAATCTAACAATGCGAGAAATGTTGGCCAATTCTGCCGAGCGGAGGCCAAAATGGCATCTTTTTGTCTCTTCGGTTGCCCCATGTGATACTGTAAGAATTTTACTTTTTGATACGTTGAATTACATCTGTTGGGCTTCCAACGGGTCACTTTTAATGGCGGCTGGATCTATCTTGGTCAAAAATCTGCCAATCTCGAAATGTTGGCCAAATTTCCGCGCGAGCGGAGGCCAAAATGGCATCTTTTGTCTCTTGACTGCCCATGATACACTATCGTAAGAATTTTACTTTTTGATAACGTTAAATTACATCTGTTGGGCTTCCAGCGGGTCACTTTTCATGGCGATTGGATCTATCTTGGTCAAAAATCTGCCAATCTCGATCTGTTGAAATAAATGCAAATGGGCCAAAATGGCATCTTTTGTCTCTTCAATTTTGCCCGCGTGATACCTGTAAGAATTTTACTTTTTCGATAGCGTTAAATTACATCTGTTGGGCTTCCAGGGTCACTTTTCGTGGCAACTGGATCTATCTTGGTCAAAAATCTGCCAATCTCCATAAATGTTGGCCAAATCTGCGAGCGGAGGCGGGAATGACCTCTTTTGAAAACCGTCAATTTTGTGAGCCTTGCGTGCCTATCAGAACATGGACTTATGGATTTCAAAAAAGCTTTCTACTACCTTACGAGGTCACTTTCACTCACGATTGGATCTATCTTGGAACTCAAAAAATGTCACCAATCTAGGAATCTTGGCAGAAATTTCCTAAATGGAGGCCAAAATGGCATCTTTGGGCTCCTTAGCTGCCTCCGTGATAAGCCTAAGAATTATACTTTTTTGATCCTCTAAATTAGGTCATGTTGGGCTTCCAGCGGTCACTTTTCATGGCGATTGGATCTATCTTGGTCAAAAATCCGCCAATCTCGGAAATGTTGTGAGAAATGCCCTTTCGAATGGAGGCCAAAATGGCATCTTTTGTCTCTTAACTGCCCATGTGATACTGTAAGAATTTTACTTTTTGATAACGTTGAATTACATCTGTTGGGCTTCCACGGGTCACTTTTCATGGCGGCTGGATCTATCTTGGTCAAAAATCTGCCAATCTCCATAAATGTTGACAGAAATCTGCCCGAGCGGAGGCCAAAATGGCATCTTTTGTCTCTTCGGTATTTTGCCCATGTGATACATGCCTTTTTACTTTTTGATTTCGTTGAATTACATCTGTTGGGCTTCCAACGGTCACTTTCACTATTGGCCGGGATCTATCTTGGTCAAAAATCTGCAATGCTAGGAATGTTGGCCAAAATGCGCAAAATGGAGGCCAAAATGGCATCTTTTTGTCTCTTGTTTGCCCATGTGATACACTGTAAAATTTTACTTTTTTCGATCCTTAAATTACATCATGTTGGGCTTCCAAAATGGGCATCTATCTTGGTCAAAAAATCACGCCAATCTCGAAAATGTTGGCCAATCTGCTTTCGAGCGGAGGCCAAAATGGCATCTTTTGTCTCTTACGCCCACGTGATACACCAAATTTTACTTTTTGATAGCGTTAAATTACATCTGTTGGGCTTCCACAGGTCACTTTTCATGGCGGGCTGGATCTATCTTGGTCAAAATCGCCAATCTCCATAAATGTTGTGAGAAATGCGCGACGAGGCGGAATGACCTCTTTTGGCAACCTTCAATTTTGCGAGCCTTGGCGATGCCTATCGGACATTTGGACTTATGGATTTCAAAATAGCTTTCTACTACCTTCCATACGGGTCGGAATCACTACGATTGGATTCTGGAACTCAAAAATGTCAAAAGCTAGGAATCTTGTGAGAAATTTCCCTAAATGGAGGCCAAAATGGCATCTTTGGGCTCATAAGCTGCCCCCGTGATAAGCTGTAAAATTATACTTTTGATCCTCTAAATTAGGTCATGTTGGGCTTCCAGCGGGTCACTTTTCATGGCGGCTGGATCTATCTTGGTCAAAAATCCGCCAATCTCAGAAATGTTGAAAATCTGCTTTCGAGCGGAGGCCAAAATGGCATCTTTTGTCTCTTAATTTTGCCGCGTGATACGTAAGAATTTTACATTTTGATAACGTTGAATTACATCTGTTGGGCTTCCAGCGGGTCACTTTCGTGTGTTTGGATCTATCTTGGTCAAAAAACTAACAATGTCACCGCTATATGTTGGCGAAATTTCCTAAATCGGAGGCCAAAATGGCATCTTTTTGTCTCTTAAGCTTGCCCATGTGATAACATAAAATTTTTACTTTTTGAAATCGTTAAATTACATCTGTTGGGCTTCCAGCGAGTCACTTTTCATGGCGGCCCCGGATCTATCTTGGTCAAAAATCTGCCAATCTCGGAAATGTTGTGAGAATTTGCTAAATGGAGGCCAAAATGGCATCTTTTGTCTCTTGTTGCCCATGTGATACCTGTAAAAATTTTACTTTTTTCGATAACGTTAAATTACATCCTGTTGGGCTTCCAGCGGGTCACTTTCGTGGGCCAAAATTTGGATCTATCTTGGTCAAAATCCGCCTGCCAATCTCCATAAATGTTGTGAAATCGCACTCGAGCGGAGGCCAAAATGACCTCTTTTGAAAACTCAATTTTGCGAGCCTTCGCGATGCCTATCAGACATGGACTTATGGTTTCAAAATAGCTTTCTACTACCTTCCATACGGGTCGGAATCCATAACGATTGGATCTTCTTGAACTCAAAAATGTCACCGCTAGGAATCTTGTGAAATTTCCCTGATGGAGGCCAAAATGGCATCTTTGGGCTCTTAGCTCCCCCACGTGATAACTGTAAAATTATACTTTTCAATCCTCTAAATTAGGTCATGTTGGGCTTCCAACGGGTCACTTTTCATGGCAATCTATCTTGGTCAAAAAATCCGCCAATCTCGAGCATGTTGAGAAATCTGCTGCGCGAGCGGAGGCCAAAATGGCATCTTTTGTCTCTTCATTGCCCATGTGATACCTGTAAAAATTTTACTTTTCGATAACGTTAAATTACATCTGTTGGGCTTCCAACGGTCACTTTCGTGGCAGCTGGATCTATCTTGGTCAAAAATCTGCCAATCTCCATAAATGTTGATATGCGCGCGACGGAGGCGAGAATGACCTCTTTTTGAAAACGAATCAATTTTGCGAGCCTTGTGATGCCTATCAAACATGGACTTATGGATTTCAAAAATAGCTTTCTACTACCTTACTTTTTCGGAATCACTACGATTGGATTCTGGAACTCAAAAATGTCACGCTAGGAATCTTGGCCAATTTCCTAAATGGAGGCCAAAATGGCATCTTTGGGCTCCTTAGCTGCCCCACGTGATAAGCGTAAAAATTATACTTTTGATCCTCTAAATTAGGTCATGTTGGGCTTCCAGGGGTCACTTTTCATGGCGGCCCAGATCTATCTTGGTCAAAAATCTGCCAATCTCGAAAATGTTGATAATGCTTTCGAGCGGAGGCCAAAATGGCATCTTTTGTCTCTTAGCTGCCCACGTGATACACAGTAAGAATTTTACATTTTGATATCGTTGAATTACATCTGTTGGGCTTCCAACGGGTCACTTTAAATGGCGGCGAGGATCTATCTTGGTCAAAAATCTAACAATCGCGGATATGTTGGCAAAATGCCACGAGCGGAGGCCAAAATGGCATCTTTTGTCTCTTGTTTGCCCATGTGATACCTGTAAGAATTTTACTTTTGATACGTTAAATTACATCTGTTGGGCTTCCAGCGGTCACTTTTCATGGCGACTGGATCTATCTTGGTCAAAAAATGCCGCCCGAAATCTGCGACGAGGAGGCCAAAATGGCATCTTTTGTCTCTTGACTGCCCGTGATACACTGTAAGAATTTTACTTTTCGATAATGTTAAATTACATCTGTTGGGCTTCCAGCGGTCACTTTTCATGGCAAGCTGGATCTATCTTGGTCAAAAATCTACCAATCTCCATAAATGTTGGCAATGCACGCGAGCGGAGGCGAGAATGACCTCTTTTGAAAACCGTCAATTTTGCGAGCCTTCGCGATGCCTATCGGAACATGGACTTATGGATTTCAAAAATAGCTTTCTACTACCTTCCATGCGGAGTCTAGAATCACTACGATTGGAGTTCTGAACTCAAAAAATGTCACAGCTAGGAATCTTGACAAAAATTTCCTAAATGGAGGCCAAAATGGCATCTTTGGGCTCCTTAGCTCCCCATGTGATAAGCGTAAAATTATACTTTTCGATCCTCTAAATTAGGTCATGTTGGGCTTCCACGGGTCACTTTTCATGGCGGCTTTGGATCTATCTTGGTCAAAAATCCGCCAATCTCGAAATGTTGTGAAATCTGCTCGAGCGGAGGCCAAAATGGCATCTTTTGTCTCTTATTTTGCCCATGTGATACACAAAAATTTTACTTTTTCTATAACATTAAAATTACATCTGTTGGGCTTCCAACGGGTCACTTTTCGTGGCAAATGGATCTATCTTGGTCAAAATCTGCCAATCTCCATAAATGTTGGCAATCTGCGAGCGGAGGCGGAATGACCTCTTTTGAAAACCGTCAATTTTGTGAGCCTTCGCGATGCCTATCGGACATGGACTTATGGATTTCAAAAATAGCTTTCTACTACCTTACATACGAGGTCTAGAATCACTACGATTGGAGTTAGGAACTCAAAAATGTCACGCTAGGAATCTTGACGAAATTTCCTAAATGGAGGCCAAAATGGCATCTTTGGGCTCCTTAGCTGCCCCACGTGATAAGCTGTAAAAATTATACTTTCGATCCTCTAAATTAGGTCATGTTGGGCTTCCAACGGTCACTTTTCATGGCGACTAGATCTATCTTGGTCAAAATCCGCCAATCTCGAGAAATGTTGGCCCGAAATACCTTGCTCGAGCGGGAGGCCAAAATGGCATCTTTTGTCTCTTAA
>JADLZK010005243.1:0-52017 GCA_015847255.1 Hyparrhenia diplandra | reverse complement strand
CTTGTGACAACTCGATTCTCGGCGCACTGCACTAGCTCTGGTTCCATTCGCCGTGGCGTGGTCAGAGAGCGCGTGCGTGTTAAGATATGTTAGTTAGAGGGCCATGCGTAATCTAAGCTACGGCTTATTTGTATTGTAGTTTAGGTAGTATTTTTACTTGTACTCTAATATATTGTAATCTACTTGAAGTACAAGCCATGTCAGGGAGCTATTCCTAGCCTATATAAACGCGTAACCGAGAATCTAAATAGGTATCTCGTTCCACCCAACTTAATAGGGTATCAGAGCCATAATCCTAACGAAGAACGCCCATGGCATTCCACGCGATAGCATCGTCCAGCTGCATCTGTTGTTCCATCGCTCATTTTCCCCGTCACGAAAAAATTGAGTCGCAGCAACCATCCGGCATGGAAGCTTCAAGTCCTCACCACTAGGGGCTCAGATAGAGCACTTCATCGAGGAGGAGACACTGCCACCACCACGCTTCCTGACGCTGACGAAAGAAGAGGGAGACAAGAAGGTTGAATCCAAACCAAACCCTAAGTTCGGTCCATGGATTGCAAAAGATCAAACAGTGCTCAGCTTTCTGTTGAACTCACTGTCCAAGGAGATCCTCGGGCAGATCCCGACGACGGTGCAGTCCTCCAAGGAGGCATGGACCGCAATCGAGGGGATGTTTGCATCCTAGTCACGAGCGTGTATCATCAGCACGTGCATGGCTCTCGCGACGGCGTCCAAAGTATGGGCATACATCATGTTGGATCTAGTACTTTACATACTCATAATCATGCTATCCTCCTAAACAATATCTTTCATGTTCCCAACACCCACAAAAAGTCTTGGTTCTGTAAATCGCCTTACTCGTGACAACAATGTTTACCTTGAATTTCATACTGATCATTTATGTATAAAGGAACAAACAAAAAAAAAGGTGTTGGAGGGCAAATGTGAGATGGGGTTGTACCCTCTCAATATGGACCTGAATAAGGATGCATCGCATTGCCAAGGCATCTACCTCCATGTGGCATAATAGATTAGTACATGCATCTACTCCTGTAGTCCACCAAGTACTTAATCGCCACATGCTACCTTTTATTAGAGATTTGAATAAACTTTGTGACGCATGCTAAAAAGGGAAGACCAATCAGTTGCCTTACCCTCGTTCGTATAGTCGGTCCTTGAGTCCCATGGAACTCATTTATTCTGATGTATGGGGCTCGGCTCCAACATCAGTTGGTTGTAATAATTACTTTGTGTCTTTTATTGATGATTTTAGCAAATTCACATAGATCTATCTTTTTGCACCACAAATCTGAAGTGTTTCAGAAATTTCATGATTTTTTAGAACCTTGTAGAAAGGAAATTTGATAAGAAAATACTCTCTATCCAAACAGAATGGGGAGGGGAGTATCAATCCCTAAATTCTTTTTTCCAGCACATTGGGATCAAACATCGTGTCTCATGCCCTCATGCACATCACCAGAATGGGGCTGCTGAACGAAAACATCGACACACAATTGAGGTTGGTCTCTCCACCCTAGCTCATGCATTCATCCCTCTCAAATTTTGGGATGAGGTTTTTAGTACAACAGTGTACCTCATCAACATGCTTCCATCCAAAATAATCCATAATGACACCCCATTCAAATGTCTTTTCAGGAAACACTAGACTATTCATCTCTCTGTGTGTTTTGTTGTGCCTATTGGCCAAATATGCATCCCTATAACACTAGAAAACTTGTGTTCCATTCTAGACGCCGTGGTGTTTCTTGGTTATAGCAATTGGCATAAGGTATAAATGTCTTGATCCCTCAGAAGGAAGAGTACACATCTCTAGGGATGTTGTTTTTGATGAAAGTGTTTTCCCATTCAGCACCATGCATCCGAATGTCGGCGCCCATTTGCGGCGTGAAATTTCCCTCCTTCCCGATTCCTTGTTGAATCCTAGCACACATTATGGGGACAGAAATGCCGGTTCACATGAGTATACTTCATCTACCTCACATGATATAACCAGTGGTGGTGGAGTTTCAGTTTTGGATGTAGGAAATTCCAATGACGATGGTGCACAAGGCGGATGGCTTGGCTGTGATCACATGTGTGTCCCTAGCGGGGGGGGGCGCGACATCTCGGAGATGCTTCGCCTAGCCGATTCGATTGCGGTGGCGCTGGTGTACGCGCGGATCCACCTCGACAATGACGCTCGGGTGGCGGCAACATCGATCTCACCGCACACGGGGCGGCGCTGATTGTCTGCGATGGGTTTGGTGCCACACCGGACTCGGTCGGGTCTCGCTCTCCACAAATGGATCCGCTCGGGGGGACAACCGCTTGTTCCGTCTCGACTCGGGCGGATCTTGTAGCAGATCATCTCGCGGCAACCTCATCCGCAATCTTGCATAAGACAACAAGTACAACTTCAGTCTCCCCAGCTCGCCATGTGACTCGTCTTCAACATAGCATAAGTGAACCCAAGATCTATACGGATGGCACAGTGAGATGGGTCTGTCCAGTATGCTTGTTTCAGAAGAACTATCCACGGTGGAAGAAGCTCTTGGAGACTCTTGGTGGGTCCGTGCCATGGATGCCAAATACAATGCCTTGTTGCATAGCAAAACTTGGCATCTTGTACCACCACCTAAAGGGAAAATATCATAGGTTTCAAATGGGTGTATAAAGTGAAGAAGAAGTCAGATGGATCAATTGACAGATATAAGGCGCGTCTTGTAGCCAAAGGTTACAAGCAGAGGTATGGCTTGGATTAGAAGATGCCTTTACCCCAGTAGTTAAGGCGGCCACTATACAACTTGTGTTGTCCATTGCAGTCTCAAAGGGATGGACACTTCGATAGCTTGACGTCTAAAATGCATTTTTACTTGGAATTTTGTAGGAATAGGTGTATATGTAACAACCACCGGGCTATGAAGATAAGACTAAGAAGAATTTCGTGTGTAAGTTGGACAAGGCACTATACGGTCTCAAGCAGGCTCAGCTATGCAACAAGCTTGTGTCACTTGGGTTCATACCTTCAAAGGCCAATACATCACTCTTTTATTATAATAAAGGTGGACACACTATATTTCTCTTTGCTATACGTTGATGATATAATTGTCGTCAGTTCCTCACAAGATGCTACACGGGCATTGCTTCAAGACCTTGAAAAGGAGTTTGCTTTGAAAAACCTAGGAGATCTACATTATTTCCTTGGCATAGAGGTTAAAAGATCTACCGAAGGCTTGGTCATGACGCAAGAGAGATATGCTGCCGATGTTTCAAGAGAGCAGCTGTGAGTCTTAGTAAACCGATTGGTACTCCATTGTGCAGTGTTGAAAAATTAAGTGCAATCGAAGAGACAAAGTTGGGAGAAGAAGATGCCACAAGATACATAAGTATAGTGGGAGCATTGCAATATCTTACTCTGACTCGTCCTGATATTTCGTTTGCGGTCAACAAGGTGTGCCAATTTCTACATTCACCTACCACTGTACAATGGAGTGCAGTAAAGAGAATTTTGAGATATATACAAGGTACATCTAATCTTGGCGCGAAGATAAAAAAAGTCTAAATCAATAATGGTTAGTGCCTTCCACTAGTAACCAAATGATTTTGCGTGGATTCGCCATTTTGATTTTGCGCGTGGCGGGCATTTGAGCCCGTCACCCATAAAAGGTCACGGGGCTACGAAGTGCCCACCACGGTTAATGGATTAACCATGGCGGACGAATTATAATGCCCATCACGGTAAAAGTTTTCAAAAAAAAAAAAAATAAAAAACCCCCCCGAACAGGCCCGCCGAGCCCATCCACGGGCCCGCCGAGCCCTCTAGACCGCGGCAACAGAGGGATCCGAGTCGGCGCCGCCTCCTCCCACCGTACCGCGTGGATCGGTCGACTCGACATGAGGACGCGCCCGAGGACGGATCCGCCGCGGATCGAGGCCGCCACGACGATCCGACCATGATCGAGACCGCCGCCTCCCTCGTCGTCGGGCCGTTGATGGTGGCCACCGACGCAACGTCCTGCGCCGTCGGCCACCGGCCGCCTTCGCCTCGCGCCTGTGTAGCTCCGGTCCTCACTGGCGCCGCCCGCGTCGCCTCGATCCCGGCCCGCCTCGCGCCCAGCCGCTTTCTCGCCGTTGGGCGCCGATGGTGGCCACCGACGCCCTTGCGCTGCCGACCATCGACCGCGTCACTGGCGCCGCCCATGATTCGGGTCCCTCCCGTCATGCGCCGCATCCGCCACGCATCTCCCGTTGCCGCCGCTGGGCGCCGCACGCCCTCGCACGCCGCCGTGTACCACCGGCCGCCGCCGTCGTCGCGAAGGAAGGAGAGGAGCGGGCCGATGATGGAGAGAGGTGAGAGTGATAGAGAGAGAAAGGGAGGGAGATGGAGAAAGGTGAGTTAGGCTGCCGGCTGAGAGAGAGTGTGGGAGATTGAGCACCCAAACCCTAACTTCCTATTATATAGTTGGCTGCCCGATTGGGCCTCGCCTGGGCTTTTTGGGGCTGATCTTTTGCGTGACGGGCCTTATATGACGCCCGTGCCCGCCACGAAAAATATATATTAACCGTGGCGGACATTTTTAACATGTCCGCCACGGAAAATCGATTTTCCGTGGCGGGCAACAAATGTCCGCTACGCAAAATAAAACTGGATGTGGCAGCCGCATTAACCGTGACGGGCAAAAGAAATGCCTGCCACGGTTAATATTTGGGGCTGTCACGCAAAATCAATTCGTTACTAGTGTTCTCCGATGCCGATTGGGCAGGTTGTGTTGATGACAGATGCTCTATAGGTGGGTTTGCGGTATTCCTTGGATCAAACCTCATCTCATGTAGTGCTAGAAAGCAGGCCACAGTCTCTAGATCATGTACCGAGGCAGAATACAAGGCTTTAGCTGATGCTACAACATGAATGATGTGGATACAAAAGTTGCTAAATGAGTTGAAAATACCACATCCTCCAGCAGCAAGGTTGTGGTGTGATAATATTAGGGCAACTTACTTGATAGCAAATCCGGTGTTCCATGACAGAACTAAACATAAAGAGATTGATTTCCATTTTGTAAGAGAAAGAGTTGCACAAGGACTGCTTATCAAGTTGCTGACGGTTTCACAAAAGCTAAAAGCATATAGAAGTTGATACAGTTCAGAAACAATCTAAACCCTTGAGGCACGTTAAGATTGAGAAACGGCGTTAAGATATGATAGTTAGAGGGCCATGCGCCCGGTATAGTAATCTAAGCTACGGCTTACTTGTATCGTAATCTAGGTAGTATCTTTACTTGTACTCCAATCTATTGTAATCTACTTGATGTACGAGCCATGTCGTGGGACTGTTCCTGACCTATATCCGAGAACCCTACCGGGTATCTCGTTCCACCCAACTAAAATGTAGCTCGGGACCAGACTAACAGATCGAAGGCCGTAAAGTGGCTTCTTGTGCAGTCCGGAGCCAGGACGCAGTCCGGAGCCAGGACGCGTTCCTTGTGAAAGTCCTCGTGCAGCCGGGCCGGCGTGAATCATGAGCGTTGGAACTAGCTTGGAAGTCAGCTGGGATGCACGCCGATCGACCTCTCGTACGTGCCTCGTCCACAATTCACGCGACATTTGCTCCTTGTTTCCCATGAGACGAGGACGACGAGGCATGCCGGCCGTGCTGTGCCTGGCACCGGAAACGATACGAACACGAAGCTTCTCATCTTCAGCAAGAGCAGGCAGCAATCAAATGCACCATATGCATGAGCAAAGCAGCTCGATCGGCCGGCGCCTGCCATGCAACCGCTCCGACGCTTTCCAGATCGTCGTCCGCGTCACCCGTCCGTTGCAGCAACAGAATCAAGTACACAGCCGAGCCCAACCGCCTGCATGCATGCGCGCGATCCAGGGCCGGGCATGGCGTTGATCCGATCGGTCATGCTGTTGCCATGCATTCTGTTACAGTTCCTTTACTTCACCGGGACGAAAGGAAAGCCAGCTGATCGAGCTGGACACAAGCCGCGCGGACGTTAGAAAATCACGGATTCAGTTCTGCTTTCAAACGGCAAAAGCCAAAAGCTGGGCGGGGACGCCAAGTCGTGACTCGTGAGTGACAGGGAGAGGGAGGCCGTTTCCCAGTAGTTCCCAGTCTGCCTGCTGCAATGCCCAAGTCAATGCGTATATACCACAGTTGAACATGACCGTCTGTACCATCCACTCTGAATATCTGCCAATTTCGTTGCAGTGCGTGCATGGCAGATCAAAAAAAAAAAAAAAAAAAAAAAGGGAAGGCTGTCATAGGCCGAAGGCGTGAAAAAAATGCTGGGTCAACAAAGTGTGCGAGGCCGTTCTCAAAAAAAAAAAAAAAAAAAAAAAAGTGTGTGCGAGGCCGAAGTGGCTGTCCACGTTTACGGTTCGTTCAGACGTTTGCCTCCTGCCTTTTTTTTCCCGTTTCAGCGAGCCTGCGAGTGATCCAGCAAGTGGGCTGACCAAAGTCAGGTATGGCCGGCCTATGGGCCAAGGAGGTGGCTCATCATTGAAGCCGCGACTTGCCCCCTGCGATAGGCTGGCTGGCTCCACAGTGCTTTGACTGGCTTGAGTGAATTGCCATGGCCCATGAGAGAGCACATTTCGCTGCGCCTGCGGTAATGCTGTCTGCCAGAAAGGCCACTTAATTCGTGAAAGTCAAGGAGACGATTTGATAAAAGCTTGCAATGTCAAAAGGATAGGGGTAAATTCTTAACCGTACGTGTAACAACATTTTTTCAGGCATAAAAACTGACGTAGATTACCGTATCGCGATCATGCATGTCCAGATGCGATGCTGCTTGCCTTTTTCAGGTCAAAAATTGATGTCAACTTAATCCTTGGAGCCAAGGTTTAAATAAGGGCTAAACCATTTATTAGCAGCAGTCTTCTTCAAAACTCATAAAAATGCTATAACAAGATATAACAGAAAATATTTAATTTAGGTGTTTTTATATAAAACAAAAATCTCAGGGCGTGATTAGAACATAGGAATTTCACAGGACTTGTACAAGAATTTCATATGAAACAGTTAATTTTCATAGAGAAAACATGGCCTTAATTGTTTCATGCACAAAATATGTAACTAAGAAAAAATTATGAACATAATAAATACTCAATACATGCACATAGCTCTAAGATAAGATATCTCCAAATCTGTTACTTAAAATTCATTAAGGCTTCGTTTGGATGTAGATATTGGAGGGTGTGGCATTGAATTGACTTCAATACCAAAAGCAAGTCAAGATTGGAAATGAGCTACAATATCAAATCTGTTGTTTGGATGAAGTGAAATTGCTAGTTGGAATTGAACACAAGCTGACCAATACCGAATGATGTTTGGATGTGTACGCCTCCAAATTGAATTGAGTTCATCATCTCCGTGTCCCCATCTCGGTCACTTTCAGCTAGCTGGGAGAGAAAGACTGAGCAGCCGGAGTGCCTTTGGCGCCGCCGCCGCCGGCGGGGGAGGCCATCACCGCCGCCCAGGCACAGAGGCCGTCAACAGCGCGCCGGCTGGATGGGCCTCCGCCTCCGTGCCTTCACGCCGGCCCCCCGCATCTCACGGCCAAGACATGGGGTCACCTCGAACCACCACCGCCACCGTAGGGGGAGCTTCGTCTCCCTTCCACTCCGGCATGTTGGTGGGCTATCGGGAGGAAGACAGAGGGGGCGAGGGGAGCGGCGCCAGAGTTGGGGATGGATGGCGTGGTCGCCGGAGTTGGCCGGGGACGGAGGGGAGCGCCGCCGGAGTTGGGGGACGAGAGCGGCACACGGACCGACAAATACCCCAAAGAGACCGAGGATGTGGAGTGGCGGCGCCGACGAGATATGAGGAAGCCATGGTCGCCCTGAGACCGGAGAGATGAAGCCCAACCACCAAGCTCCATGCCGGAGGTGAGGGATGAGAGATAGAGAGAGGAAATGCGAGAGGTAGGCGAGAACGATTCCACCTAATACAGAGCCCCGATGGCTCGGTATTGGGAAGGGGGGTGCGCCGGGCTAGCGAATGCCGACTCCCATTCAATTGAGTTTCCAATTCCACTCCGAGAGCACCCAAACAAATGGCATTTGGTGCAACCAATTCCATCTCCCACCCCGTGCTCCAATGTATACATCCAAACCGAGCCTAAATAAACTTATTGGCTATCGCCACAAACCGCTCGATTGGCCGACAGACATCGCCACCGACGAGCCTCGGGCGGCGACGGGCGGGCGCCGGCGGCCGCGCCGGCGGCGGCGCGAGTGGCGGCAAGCTGCGGGCGGGCGCTGCAAGCGCTACGGCGCGCGGGCGGCGGCGCCGCGGCGGCGGCGGGGCGAGCGGCAAGGCGGGCGTGGCGCTGGGCGGGCGCGCGGCGCAGCGCGACGGGCGGCGGCGGTGGGGCGTGAGAGAGAGACGAACTATATTTTTATTGCTTGCTTATCCCCAAAGAGATTACATACCCTTGCTTATATAGCCCGGCTAGTGGGACTTGTAATCTAAGCAATCTTCTATAAGGTTTCCTTATACGATTGGAATACCTTTATAATAAAGCAATTTTATTTATTTTCTAATAAGGGTCTTCCTTATATGATTGGAATATTCCCTTTACACACCAAAAAGCCTAAGATAATCCTAACTTGATGACAAAGCGTAGTTGAGGCGAGAAGGCGAGGCGGCGGCGGGCGCAGGGGCCAGCCCCGCCTCGTGGCCGGCCGCGGGGCGCTTTGGGCCCTCCTAGCCCGTCCCAGGGTCGCCCCAATCCCGGCACATGACATTTCCCCACCGCTCGACGAGGCGACGGGTCCACGCGCCGCCCAACCCACCGTAGGCGCTGGCCGATGCCGACGCGAAGTGGCAACGCCGGTCCGAATTTGAGGATGAGGGGACCCGACTTGTCGCTGTCGCCGCTGTCGCCGCATGCATGTTGGCGCCGCCGTGCGGCGGCGAGAAGTCGAGGTGCAGTCGCCGGCGTAGACGCTTTGTAGCTCGGCGGGGCCGCACGGCGACGCTCCATCCATGCTCGCCTCATGACGCAGAGGCACCGAAGCTTGCCGAGAGAGCTCGATCGTTCGCGCATCGGAGGAGCCTAGAAGGTGTACGCCGCTCCAAGCACATGTACCTTTGCATGGATGTGCCTCGCAAAACACATGTCGAGAGACGAGGGGGGGCGACGAGGAGAATCGCAGAGACGGCCGTAGAGGAGGTCGCTGTCTGTGGACGGCGGCCCGACCTGGGCGCCGGTAGCCGATGGCGCTGACGATGACGCTTGTCGATGCGAGAAAGATGTCGCCGGCATTGTCGGCAGGAGGACCGCGGACGCCCTTGAGCCCTCGACTTAGGGCGTGCTCGGCGAGAAGCACGCCGCTGGAACGCCGATCTTCACGTGGCGATTGGGAGGTGGAAGCCCATCGCTACGCCATGCGTTAGCGCCCCTCCTCCGCCACAGAAGTCGCGCGGAGGTCCGATGTCGCGGGGATGTAGTAGCGGTGGAAGTACCTCACGATGCCGTAGTAGAGGCTCCACTCGGGCCAGAAGTCGCCGCAGCCAATGGCGTGGCGATGATCCCGCTCCTTGTTCGACGCGGGTGCCTGTGTGTAGTTTCTCTATGATGAGGTCGCGGCGACGCCGGCTCGCCGACGCCTCCATGGCCGCAGCTAGGCGCCGCCGCCCCGCACGCGGCCGCCGCTCTTGCCGCTGGCCGATGTCGTCATTGCCGAAGTCGGCGACGACGCCGTGGAAGTAGCCGACACGGTAGGCGCCGGGTTCGCAGCCGCCGACGCCCGACGGCTGGTCGTCAGAAGCGGCGGGCGAGGTCGATGGCCTCCTTCATCGAACGAGGCTCGAACCTCGGCGTGTGCGGCGTGTGTCGCATAGGCCGCCGACGGCGAGGCCGACGGTGTCGGCTGCCCCTCCGGATCCACGCGAATCGCGCCGCTCGGTCGGCGGAGATGTAGTCGCCCAGTTGCCCTCCGGGCGGGGCGATTCCAGACTGGTGTGTCGGTGATGACTGGGTCCGGTCGCGCCGCGGTAGTGGGTGAACGCTGTCCCACACGACTAGCCTCCCCGGACACCGCTGTTGAACCCGATCGCAGCTAGACTGCCGGATGGAAGGCGCATACCGAGCGAAGTCGGGGTCGATGTCGCCCTTCACGAGCAAGAAATCCATCTTGGAACCCAGAGGTCGGGGTTGTCGCTGCCATCGTGACCGGGACCTCCCGCGCCTGTGGACGAGAGGGGGTTAGGTCCGGTGACCAGGGTGTGGCGCCGCGGGTGGCACCTCGATGATAGGGCGCCGCGGTGGCGCCGTGGCGTGACGCCTGCTCCTGGGAGTCCCGCGGCCGCGGTGTCGGAGGAGGAGAGGCGTCGGTGTTCGCGGTGTCATCAGCCACGATGTCGGTGGCGGCCCGGCATCGTGGACAACGCCGCCATCCTCTTCCCGAGGAAGGTGCAGACGGCCGCCATCGCCGACGCGTGTCGCAGCACGCGACCCCATGCCGGTGGCCCGGCGACGGTCAGGCGTGCCGGCTCGGTCGCCGCGTGGTCGTCGGGCGAAGCGGAGGTGGGGATCGCCGAGGCGGTGTAGGCGTGCTCCATGCGACGAAGACACGTCTCGATCGTCGGCGTCGGCCGATCTTGGCGCCAGCTTGTCGCCGAGGAGCTCCTCCGGCGCTTTGGTGAACGCTGCATCTCGGAAGCCATCGGTGAGGTGGAATCGCTCGGGCTCCGGATACCATTTGTCACAAACCGCTCGACAGGCCGACAGTGACACGCCACCGACGAGCCCGTGGCGGCGATGGCGTAGGAGCGCGGCGCCCGGCGGCGGCGGCCGGCGGCTGCGTGGGCGGCGGGCGGCGAGTGGCGGCCGCGTGCGGCGGCACAAAGGCAATGGCGGCGGATCGGCGCGGCGGCGGCGGGCGGGCAGAGAGAGAGACGAACTATATTTTTATTGCTTGCTTATCCCCAAAGAGATTACATACCCTTGCTTATATAGCCCTGGCTTAGTGAGACTTGTAATCTAAGCAATCTCCTATAAGGTTTCCTTATACGATTGGGATACCTTTTACAATCAATATTTATTTATTTCCTAATAAGGGTCTTCCTTATATGATTGGAATATTTGAGGATTACCTTGCCAACTTTCTTTCAATGATCGTCATGTAGATGGTCACCGGGGGATTGCGAGGAGATGACATCGCTGAAAGGCGGTGGATCTCGCACCCAACGACACCAACAACTCGCCGACGGGCGAGGAATCCTCCCGAGGGAGGCCGGAGTCGTGACGGTCACCGTGAGGAGACACACTGCGAGACGGTGGGCCAACCAGAGGAGGAACCAATCTCGCCGAGAACGGCGGGGAAGGGGCGGTCGTCGTCGATACAAATTTACATCAAGAAGGCCATCGGCATCCAAGCGGACGGCGAGCCGACGGCAACAAGTTCAACGTCGGCATTCGGGAGGGTAACCTAATCCCTTCGGCAGAGGATCAAATCTCCATCCCTTCCATCTCACCGACATTAGGGGGAGGGGACGAAGGAAAACCCATGGAATCGATTGCCAAACAAGAAACCATATTTGGATTACGGTTCGAGGATGGTCGAGAGATGGAGCCGCCTTCCCAAAATCCTCCCGCAATAACCATCGGAGAAATAAGAAGAAGAACAAAGGATTCTCCACCCCATTGAATACAAAATCAAAATGCAGTTCATCCATGCTTTTGAGAATGGTAACCTCCCATTCGAACAAATCCATGATAAGACGGTGAAAATTAAATCGATCCCAATTCAATTACAATGGGCCTCGGGTACAAATTTGTCATCGCCGGTGAGGTTCTCCCACGGCGGCGACATGTATTCCGACGAAGGTTATTTTGGCAAAAAAAACAGGGAACCGCGAGGTGGTGGTTTCGGTCACCACCTAAAGTTCGGTGATCACCGGAGTACTTGGTGCCCCACCACCGCTGAGTTATCAAGACAAGTAACGACAACGGTGAATTCATCATTACCTCCACCGCAAATCATGAGAACGCGGAGTCACCTAACCTAAGCCAAGATCCGGATCCACAATTCCAATCTCCCCAACTCGAGACACTACCTCAATGAAGAAATCTAGTCTAGCCAAATTCATGGGGCATTTCTGAAGGATTCACCAAGGCAAATCGCTTGCGGGAGGTGGTCAAGATCCAAATCATCCACGGTCCTTGTCAAGATGAGTCAAGGCGGTGGCTATCGGGGAGGAGGGAATCGCGGGGATTTGGCGGAGAGGAGGGTACGGCCGGCAAGAACAAAGGAGGTGGTGGAGGCGGAGGCTACGGGCAAGGCAACGGCGGAGGCGGATACAATGGAGGTGGCGGCGGAGGCCAAGGCCAAGGCGCGCCATGGACAAGGCGGTGGAGGCGAGGAATCGGCCGAGGTGGTGGTGGTGGAGGCGGTGGCTATGGGCAACGCCCGTGCAACCGTGAATCCGACACGGAAAGGACCAACAAAGAAGGGGAAAAGCGCAAAGATGTCACGTAAGAAGCTAAGGGCGAAAGCGTGCGTTGGCAATCCATCGCTTTGGGATCGAGTCAAGAAAGAGGCGTTCAAATCAAGATGATGAGAAGAAGTCAAGATCGAGACTCGGATCGAGAACAAGTGGGAAGGAGCAAAAGAGTCGCCCAAGCGAGTGATGAGCAATGGGGAACAAAGCTAATCGCCAGCCTAGAGGGCAAGGTAACTTCAACGTAGCACTAGACAATCAAGCCGGGTACTCAAGACGAGTTCCTTGTGATATTTGTGGATTATACAATCACTTAACCAAGGATTGTAGAAGGTCGTGTTGTGAGATTTGTGGGGTTAAGGGGCATATGGCCTATGATTGCGTGCAATGCATCCCATGGAACACTACTCCCGAATTGTGTGCAGAATGAACCTCCCTAATTCATCGGGCCCCACCTCATCCGTCATTGTCCCAAAGACCTCGACGGCGAGCGCATGCACCCAATAACTTAAGAAGCTGCCGAGTGTCATCGGAAACCCCGATTACACCACTCATACCGAGATCAACAAAGGAGTAGCTACAACATTACAACACTTGTTACAAAAAATATAGATCGAAAAGCGGAAGAATAATACATTAATTTTATAAATTGTGAATAAGTTACATTTAAGTAAACTTAACTTATTTGCGGAAGCTAGGTAGAACTAGAAGACACCGGATCATGTCGAGCCCACCGACATAACCTTGGTTAAACAAAGACGAGTCAAGACACGCAACAAGGGTTAACAAACCCCGAAAGTACGGAGTACTCAACAAGACTTAACCTAAGTGAAAGAAAAATAGGAGAAGACTCGGGAATGTTGGTCTATTAGGATTCAAGGTAAGGCTTTTAGCAAGAATCAAGGACTCTTTTTGCGAAAAAAGCTTACTAGTAGTGAATCCTTACTTTCAATATTTTAATCCCAATTTAGTATCTCACCTACTCTAGGTGATCTTATACTAGAGCACACACTTCTTAGATATTCCATCACTTATTCCAACTCTTCATTGTTTCATAATTAATCGACGATGTAAGGGGAAAACCGAGTCTCCATGTCCGAGAAGCACGGCGATTTCGGAAATCGATTAACCCAAATTGGGAGTTCTTTCCACACGACATATGTAGCAATCGAAGCTTGCATATATCTGTAACACCCCGGTGTTAATTACCGCTTAAGCAATGGATTTGGCCAAAGACAAGTGTATTAGTTCATGGTCACGTCGTCGGTCGAAAAGACGCGAGAGGAATCGAGTTCGGAAAGCATCCCTCTTGTCGGAAACCCCGGATTTCAAACCCTAGTTTGTCCCCTTTTTTTTATTCAAAAATTTATCAAGAATTTGGGTATGGTCATTAAAGCATTTTTTGTAGATTTTTCAAAGTGATACAAAGTTGGTATTTTGAGTTTTCAAAGTTTAGTTCAAAATTTTGAAGTAATTTTGAATTTCATTCAAACCCTATTTACCCCCTTTTCTATATTTCAAAATTTATGCAAAATTTGAGAAAACTTTCAAAAAGCTAGTTTGTAGATCTTGTTGAGAGAAAACAAAAGTCATGTACAAAGTTTTTCAAGTTGTTACATGATTTTAAAAGTAATTTTGAATTCAAATTTCAAATTTTGGAACTGCATTTCAAAACGTCATATTTCTAGGCAGATTTTGAAAATGGTCCAATTGTGAAAGTTGTAGATCTTGAAAAATTAAGGGGGTTACTTTTTGGAAATTTTTGAGTTCAGTTCAAATTTTGGGAGTAATTTGAAAAGTTTGAAGTTAGGGTTTGAAATCTACAAAGTAACCCGACCTATCCCTCCCTGCCACCGCCGGCGTTGAGGTTCGCGCCGCCGTCCACCGGCGAAGCCGCGCGACGCCGACCACCTGGATGCCTTCGCGACCCCTCCGACCACCTCCTCGACCTCTCCATGCCTATAAATAGTCGCCGGGGCCAGTTTTTTCCTTTTTCGGCAACGCCGCCTCGGATTCCCTCCGCCGCCGACCGTCGCTGTCGCTCCGCTTCTTGTCAAGCCACTTTGCCAGGCGGCCGCGCAACTCGTCTACGCTTCTTTTGAGCCTAGACCGACACCCCCTCACCGCCCCGAATAACGCCGTCGTCTTCCTCGCCGCCGGAAACCGCCGCCCCGCTTTTTGCCCTCGCCGCCCGGCTCGACACGGTGAGCTTTAGCTTGCTTTTTCTTGTGTTTTCCCTTCCCTTTGATGATGTATTCGTGATCGACTCGCCTTTTTTCGGTCGTGACCCCGACTCGCCGAACAGCGAAGCCGCCCGCCCGCCGCTCTCGTCGCAACCCATCTGGGCCAAGCCCGAGCAACCAAGCTCCGTTCCAAGTTCCCCGTGAGCCCCGCCACCCTCCTTTATTTAGTTTTCTTTTAGACTCACGCCGGCCGCCGAACACGGGCCGCGCCGCCCGCGCGAGCGCCACACGCCGCCGGTGAACGCGTGCCCGCTGGCACGTGTACGATACAGGCCCGGACATCGCAAGCAAAGCGTGCCGCCCAATAGGAACGATGTTGGGCCAAATTCTTTTATGGGCCAAAATAAAAACAAAATCAGCCATGGTGAACAGTTTTGGGCCATGAACAGTGATGGGCCACACACAATCAGGCCGAAATTCAACCCAGAACCTTTTTCCTTTTATCAAATGTTTTATTCAATTTCTATTTATATGAATAGTATCTGCTTTTTGTTATTTTCATATAAATTCATATACTAGCTCAAAAAAATTCTGAAAATTTTTGTGTAGCCTTCCCATGAGTATGTCTACCCATGAAAAATTTGAAACTTTGATTTTGAGTAGTTCTTGCATGATTTAAAAATACAAATTTTAATTGAAAAATGTATCTTCCTTGATTTTTAATAATTATTTTATTTATCCAAAAATCATGAAAATTTATTTGGTACTGTTTTTATGCTATGATCTTTCTGCACAAAAAGTTTGAGATCATTTTGACAAAGTTTATTTATTTATTATTTTAAGCCCTATTATTTTATGTGTTAAACAAATTGTTTAGCGCTTTTATAACTTAGGGTTTTGGGTGAATTTTTGGTTGTTTTGTGAACCCTACACCACACCACTGTCGATGATCCTTGAGAACTCCTTAGGCAATGGTGATGATATCTCGTAGAGTAGTTCAACAAGTTGGTTTTGTTGGGTTGCAACTTTATCGTGAAGGAAAGTTGTACTTAAGATGTTTATTATTTCATGCATCATCAAGCATCATGTTTACCATTCCATCACGCTAAAGCATGCATCATTATCTACGTGTAGAGTATACGAGAGTGAGTCGGATCGTCTTGATGAAGCCGTGGAGAAGATGTTGATATGGTTCGCGATGATCGAGCTTGAGAGAAGATCTATCCGCCGAAAAAGGATGCCATCAAGTTTGACGTCGATAATCTTTCTTCAGAATCGACTTTCCCCTCGCAACCCGGGCAAGCCCCTAGGTTCATTTAAACATTTCCTTGTGTTTTACAAAGCTTATATCACCTTTGCTTTATGCTTTGCATTAGGTGATAGGAGTTGAGTGACAACCTAATTGATGCATTATCCATCCTTGATTATTTCGATACCTACCTTGATAGCCGTTTTGGTAAAATGCTAGAACGCTTAGCCATGCTAAATTAGTTAGACTTTTGAGTCAAAATGTGACAAGTCTCTTATGATAGCCCGAAGAGGCATTTGATGAGAAAGGATGCTATATGATGAAACCATACCGATATGGTGCTGAAGTTGAGACCGGTCGGGTAATTTGCACTGAGAATGGAGTCACAAAGGTAGTATTTCCGCTTGTCGATTAAGGACCGCTTCGTTGTAAGCAATGTGGACCGAGACTATGGAACGCAATTTGCTTTGGTCGTCGTTGGACCAATGGCACGTCCTGTCATGGGTGTCATCCCATCACGGTCGACCCTAGTTCCGGACACATACTCCGGTAAGCCTGATCTTGGGGGTGTCAAATCGGAAACGCATACAACCGCGCACTGGGAGTGGAGAGATGGCGGGAGTACAAGATACCCTCGGTGGGTTAAAGTCCCAGGACGGAGGCGCATCGTGTATTCTCGGGTGGCGTAGGACACGGTTCCGTTTTGAATATCCAGGAAAGGGTTGATATATGCAAGCTTAAGTGCTACATATGTCGTGTGGAAAGAACTCCCAATTTGGGTTAATCGATTTCGAAATCGCCGTGCTTCTCGGATATGGAGACTTGGTTTCCCCTTACATCGTAGTTTAATGATGAAACAAGAAGAGAGGGAATAAATGGTGGAACTTCTACAAGTGTTTGCTATAGTGTAAGATCACCTAGAGTAGGTGAGAAACTAAATTGAAATTAAAATGTTGAAAGTAAGGGTTCACTTCTAGAAAGCTTTTTCTCGCAAAAGAGTCCTTGATTCTTGCTAAAAGCCTTACCTTGATTCATATTAGACCAAAGCATTCCCGGGTCTTCTCCTATTTTCTTTAGTCGGGTAAGTCTTGTTGAGTACTCCCGTACTCGGGGTTTGTTGACCCCTCGCGGGGTGTTGACTCGTCTTTGTTTAACCAAGGTTATGTCGGTGGGCACGACATGATCGGGTTTATCTTCCAATTCTATCTAGCTTCCGCAATTAAGTTAAGTTTACTCAAATGTAACTTACTCACATTTTGTAAAATTAATGTTATTATTTTTCCGCACTTCGATCTATATTTTTGTACCAAATGTTGTAATGTTGTAGCTACTCCTTTGTTGATCCCGGTATGAGTTATCAACGGGGGCTTCTTAAGTTATCGGGTGTATACGCACAAATTCGAGAGGTCTCGGGACAATGACAAGTGCGGGTGGGCCCGTAATTAGGAGGTTCTCGTTACAATATCAACCCTTTCTTGGATACTCAAAACGGAACCAAGTCCCCACGCCACCCGAGAGCACAAGAGTACACCTCACACCCGGGGAATCTAACCCACGTGGCATCCGGACTTTAACCCACGAGTGTACACGCTACTCCCGCCATCTCTCCACTCCCGGTCTTGGCGGTTGTATGCGTTTCCAATTTGACACCCCCAAGATTGGGCTTACCGGAGTATGTGGTCAAGATTAGTTTCGATCGCCCCGGGCGACGCCTTGACAGACGTGCCATTGGTCAAAAGACCTCGAGCGCGCTTTGCGTTCCAAAGTCTCGGTCCACATTGCCTACAACGAACGGTCCTTAATCGACAAGCCGAAATACTACACCGAGACTCCATTCTCAATGCAAATTATCCGACCGGTCTCAAATTTTAATACCATATCCCAAAGATGGTTTCATCATATAACATCCTTGTTCATCAAATGCCCATTCGGGCTATCACTAGAGACTTGTCACATTTTGACTCAAAAGTCTAACTAATTTAGCATGGCTAAGCAATTCTAAGCATTTTACCAAAACGGATTATCAAGGTAGATATCGAAATAATCAAGGGTTGGTAATGCATCAATTAGGTTATCACACAACTCCTACCACCTAATGCAAAGGTATAAAGCAAAGGTGATATCAAGCTTTGTAAAAACACAAGGAATGTTTAAATGAACCGGGGCTTGCCTCGTGTTGCGGGAAAAAGTTAGATTCCGTAGAAGGATCACCAAAGTCACACTTGATATCGACACCTCCGTGGTGGATATACCTTCTCCAAAGATTCTTCAACACGATCCGACTCACTCTCGTATGCTCTACACGTAGATAATGATGTATGACTTAGCATGATGGAATGGTAAACATGATGCTCGATGAATGCATGAAACAACAAACAACTTGAGTGCAACTTTCCTTCACGATAAAGCCATGTTTTTGATCGCGGGCTATAGAAAATAGCGTGGACATTTCTAGACACTATTCGCCGCTATTATGTTTAAGCTTATAGCGCCGCTATAGCGGCGCAATAGCGCAACTATATGGGTAGCACCGGCCCCGCCGCCAAATAGCCCAATAGCGTGAAAATAGCGCGATATAGCGCCAATAGCGTGGAAATAGCGCGCTTTAGCGGCGCAATATCGCGGCTATAGCGCCCGAGAGCGCCAATAGCGTGGAAATTGACAATAGCGTCGCGGTGTTTCAAATGGCGCCAAGAATAGCGCCGCTATAGCGGCGCTTATAGCGCTATTTGTTTCTAAAGTTGTAACCCAACAAAACCAACTTGTTGAACTACTCTACAAGATATCATCACCATTGCCTAAGGAGTTCTCAAGGACCATTTGAAAGGTCATGATCCAAGATTCGCCAAACAACCCAAAATCACACAAAACGTAAGTCATTATCCACTAAACACTTAACCTTTTCTAATAAATAAAATAAAGCATAAAATAATAAATAAATTAATTTTCTCAAAATGACTCCAAACTTTTCATACAAGTAGAACATAGCATAAAACAGCACCAAATAAATTTTCATGAATTTTGAATAAATATTTTATTTTCTAAAAACCATGGAAGATGCATTTTTTTAATTAAAGAATTTATTTTTAAATCATGCAAGAACTACTCAAAAATCAAATTTTCAAATTTTTCTTGGGTAAACATACTCATTGAAGGCTCTACAAAAAGTTTCAAAAAATTTTGAAGCTATTTTCGAATTCCTATGAATTTTAAAAGAAACAACACTATTCACATCCGAATAAAAGAAAAACAAATTTCTAAAGGAAACCGACCACTGGGCCAGATTTGGCCCGACTCGCCCAAGCTCCAACAGGCCGGCCCAGCAGCCAGGTAGGCCAGCCCAGCTGCCGGCCCCGCGCTGACCTCGCCGACGCCGACGGTTGACCGGCCGTTTCTCGCCGGCGGTGAGGTTTCCGGCGATGCGTCTTTGCTCTACGGACTCAGCACGACGCCGCGCATCGATATAGGCTGCTAACGCGGTGGCAAACGGATGCGGGCACGCTCGCCGGCGGCCATGGCGGCGGCGGCGGCATGGCAACGGCGGCGCGGCTCGTCGGAGCTTTCTCCGGCGACTTCGAGGGCACTGGCGAATCCAGCACGATCAGGCGACCCTGAGCCCTCGAAGAAACGAACTAAAACCGGCCCTACTTGCAAACTACAACGCGCGCGGCGGCACAGCCACGACGGGGCTCGTCGGCATCGACGTTCTGACGACTATGGCAAGGTAGAGCTCAAACCAAAGGGTCCTACAGCGGCACTGGATCTTAGGGACCATGGTGCTCACGTTGCTTTTCTTGAAGACGAGGCGGAGCTCGGTCGTCGACGGTGACAGCGGCAATGGCGGCGCGCACCGGCGGCAACGCGACGTTCCGATGCATCTCGTCTTTGGCTGGACGGGCTGGCAGCGGTGAGGACGCCGCGGCGGCGCTGTTTCCGGCCGTGGAGAAGACGGCGGCGCGAACGCGCTCCCGATGGAATTGGACGGCGCGAGCGGCACAGGCGATGGGGTGCTGCTAGCTTGCTCAGCGTGTGCGCAAGGACGAGGCAAACTTGATGGTGTGCTCCAACGCAGCGAGTAGGACTCGACAACGACGGCGCAGCTAGGCGGGCGGTGGTCGTCGGCGGTGGCAACGTGGGAAGAAGAAAAGAAAGGGACGGCAGCCGACTCGGCTCTGGGACTTGCAGTGCGAGGGATAAGCTTCAAGGCGTCGAGCAGCTGTGGCTACGCGTCGAGCAGCTGCTGGCTACGTGGCCAGGGAAGCTGCTGCGTCGCTACGTGAGAGGGACAGTGCTGGACGACGGCGGCAGTGTGCAGGCAGGCAAACAGCTCGGTGGCAGGTGCTTCTGGAAATGGCCACGGAACGTCTTCGAGTCTCCAAACGCGAGTTCGACGTGGAGGATGCTGAATGGCACATGGCGATGGTGAAACAGGCAAGCAGGCACGTTGGTGCAGCTACGGCTGCTTCTCAATGTAGTGTACTAGTTCATCTTCCTCTCCTCTTCTTCAAAAAAATCTCCCAAAATTTGAACTGAACTCAAAAATCTCCAAGAATGAAATTTTCTCAACTTTTCAAGATCTACACATTTCATAAAAAGAAGCATCTTCAAATTCGCCTCGAAATAGGATTTCTTGAAATAGGGTCAAAAAGGAAGAAATTTGAATTCAAAACAATTCCAAACCATCAATAAATAATTATAAAAACATTCAAACCATACTCATCTTAGGACCAAACACATAATTAGGATCAATCACATGTGATCAAAAATAAAATTACTCTAACCCTAAGCACAAACAATTTCTAATTAAATAAACTTATTTTACTTAATGCATAAGAGGTTATTCAAACATGCATGCTTTGCAATGCATATGATGCATGATTAACATTTTAATTATATATTAACATATGAGATGTTACATGTGCTGCAAAAGTTGAAAACCAAAGCTTCTTTTACATTGAGGAAGACATAGATCCCAGGATGGCTAGAGAAAGAGAATCTACTGCTATCATCTCAATGATCTCTGGACAAGCAACTGGACAAGACATTGAAAAGCAGTTCTTACATCTACCAAGTTCTGAAACCCGAAGTGGACTGCAAGGGAGCCGAAAAAGAACAAGTTCAGTATGAGGTTTCCAAATGCCAAAATGGTTAAGGACCTTAGCTTCTTTCCAGGCCATGACAATGAGAGGTGTGAATGCCCGGATGGAGATCAAACCTTACTCAGCTAATGTGGGTGCAATTGGTGAACTCCAAGAGGCATGGTTCAGAGTTTGGGATATCCCAACAGACCAGAGATCCATTAGAACATGTGCAAAAGTTGGTGGCTTGGTGGGTAGGACAGTGGAGATTGATGAAAAGACTAGGGCTGAGAAATGACTATGTCAGAATGAAGATAGCTTGTAGGGATATAACTAAAGTCCCAAGTACAGCTGATGCCTCACTTGGTAGAGTGTTGAGGAGGTTTGTGTTTGAGAGAGAAGTAGAAGTTGAGATGGCAAAATGAAAAATCAGTGGAATCAAAATCAATGACAAGCAAATGTTCCCTCCCTCAAAAAAGCTCAAGGTTGACAACTATCACCAAGAACAAGGGAAAAGCCAAGAATTGGTGCTCAAAGGAACAAGTGGCTCGACAAAGGGGGCAATAGACGATGACACTGCAGCTCCTAAGTTGTCTAAAGTTGGTTCATCTGCTCCCCCAAAGTTCAGAAGCCAACCTGTGGAGAAGAAAAAATATAGCAAGGTGGATAATATGGAAATTGATAAAGAAGAAGGAAAAGTGCACATTCCAGATAGGTTTGATGACCTTGATTCTGACTCTGATTGTGAGGAAGAGGAAAAGATGGAGACTGAATTCTCAGAAAGGATTAAAAGCTTAGAGGGGTTTGGAGATATTGGCCAAGGCTGCTCCAAGGACCCCCAACTGGATGGTGACCAAGTCCGAAGATCCGCAATCTCTCATCCAAGTCAACCTGAAACAAATTTGGGAACATCATAATGATGTCTCTCTCGTCCAAAGAAATCTCTTGCATGGCAAAAAATACTAGCATCACCAAAGATGAATGAACAGCAACCTGAACTTGACCTATCCGATGAAGCCATTATCAATACACAAGATAGTATTGAAGCTGATGATCTAGTAAAGAGTCAAGAAGAGGGTTTCTTGGTTGAAGATGACAAGCAAAACAAGGAGAGTACCAAGCAAAACAAGATGAATACTCTTCCAATTAGAAAGAGTGAAAGACTCCAAAAGGATATCACCCTGACTACTCAAGAGAAGAATGATAGGATGGCCAAAAAGAAGAATTTGGAAGGTACATCCAATCCCAACTTTATGTTTTCTCGCTTTACCTATTGATCATGTTAAGCAATTATCTCGCCGATATGGGTGTAGACATTAATAGCGTAGACTTTAGCTCTTTTGATATGCTCAAAAACCTAGAAATGGCTAGGAATGCTTTACATTCTAAACAAAGATAATTCGTACTACTTACATTTGATAATATTGAGTCAAGGAAGAAGAGGAGGATAGTGTAAATGAGAGACTCATAGAATGGCTACAAGACACTCATTCAGATACTGAGAGTGTCATCTTACCTCCTGCAAAAAATATTGGAAAAAAGGTGACAAAGAGACTCAAAATTTCTTGCTTGTCCAAAAAGGATAAGGATGACAAAATTGCTCATCCCTTATCCCCGTCAAAAAAGAAGAGAAAGAAAAAATAAATGTTACATGGATTGTTTTGGAATTGTAGAGGCCTTAGAAAAACAGGGGGTCTCTACATATCTTAACAATCTGATTCTCCAAAGATCATTTTGACTTCATTGGACTACAAGAGACAATGGTCTCGGATTGTGAGCCTTCTTTGTTGAAAAAATTTGATTTCAACCAAGATTTTCTATGGGAATGGATCCCCTCTAAGGGGAAATCTGTGGTATTTTTAGTAGGTGCAAATTTAAACAGATTTGATGTTGGCTCATTTAGGAAAGGAGATTTTATTCTACAGCTCAATTTGTGGGACAAAATGATAAAGACCAAATGGAATCTTCTAGTGGTCTATGGGACTGCCAGGAAGAGTTCAAATTTCAATTCCTTGCTGAATTAGCAAGATTTTGTGATGATCTGTATCGAACCCTACATTATAGGAGGGATTTCAACCTCATAAGGTACTCAAAGGAAAAAAAATTCCAAGAAAATTTCCAAGCATTCAGAGAGTTTCAACTCTATTATACACTTTTTGAACTCAGAGAACTTCTTATGAATGGGGGTCTATACACATGGACTAACAACCAGGACCCACCAACACTTGTCAAACTTGATAGAGTCTTAATGATTAAAACTTGGGAAGACATTTTTCCTCATGCCTTGATCAAAAATTCCCTAGGGAGATCTCTCGATCATAATCCCCTTATTTTGATGTGTGGAACCCTAAAGAAGCTGAATCATATACAATTCAAATTTGATCTCAACGGCTCTCCAATCCGATTTTATTCCTTTAGTGGAAAAAATTTGGCTAAAACCTTGCAAGGCCAAATCAGCCTTGGACAAGGTGCAGCAAAAAGTTGAAACCGTTTAAACAATTTTTCAAAGACCGGGGTTCCATCGGCAAGGAGAATTTAGAAGGAAGAGAAAAGAAATACAACAAGAAATAATTGATTTGGAACAATTGGAAGAGCATTCTGCCCTTAGCAGTGAACAAGTTCTAAGGAAACATGAAATTCTATGTGAGAATCTGAAGCTCCTAGAACAAGAAGAGATATACTGGATTCAAAGAAGTCATGAGTCATGGCTATTGAAAGGGGATAGTAACACTGAATACTTTCATAGATGTGCCAATGGTAGAAAAAGGAAAAATACAATTATAACTTTGGAAAAAGATGGAGAAATAATTGAAGGTGATGACAATCTACTCAAACATGCTACTGAATATTACAGTGAGCTGTTTGGACCTGTACCACAACAAAATATTCACCTCAATCAAACACTTTGGTCCAATCAAGTACAACCTATCCGACAAAGACAATGAGATTCTCTCAGAGACCTTTCTCTCAAATTGAGATAAAAGCTGCTCTTTTCCAAATGGAAAAAAAATAAAGCACCCTGGACCGCACAAGATCCCTGTGGAATTCTTTCAAAAATGTTGGTTGATTGTCAAAGATGACATTATACGAGATCTTTAATGACTTTCATGGCAATAAAACCGATATTAGTAGGCTCAACTATGGTATCATTACCTTACTCCCAAAAACAAAGGATGCAAATAGAATTCAACAATTCAGGCCAATTTGCCTGTTGAATCCACTGTACAAACTGATTACCAAAGTTCTAACAATCAGAATTGAACCTTTTGGCGACAAATTAATCGGAATGTTCAAACAAAATTTCCTTAAGGGAAGGAATATTTTAATCGAGTCATGTGTCTACATGAGATTATACATGAGACCAAAAGGAAAAACAAACAGGCATAGTCCTCAAATTAGACTTCGAGAAAGCATATGATAAGGTGAACTGGAATTTTTTAATGGAATACATGGACTTAAGAGGCTTCTGTCCTAAATGGAAATCCTGGATTAACCAAGTGTTAACAGGAGGGACAGTAAGTGTCAAGGTGAATGATGAGATTGGGCAATATATTAAAAAAGTCATAAGGGAGTTAGACAAGGGGACCCACTATCACCAATTTTATTCAATTTTGCCGCAGCATGGCGACTAGAATGATTGAAAATGGCCAAGAAAGAAATCTCTTCATTGGTTTAGTTGATCATATAATTCCAAAAGGAGTTTGTGTTATGCAATATGCATGACACCATTGTATTCCCGAAAGATGATCTTGTTGGGGCTAGAAACATGAAATTACTTCTTTACATGTATGAGGCAATGGCAGGCTTAAAAAGTAAATTTCAATAAAAGTGAGGTAATCATGATCAATGATTTTGACAATATTGGCAACAAATATGCGTATATTTTCAACTCATCAACTAGGGCATTTTCCAATTAAATACTTAGGTGTTCCCATTAGCCCAAGTAGGCTACACTTAAGTGATTGGGCCCCTTTGGTTGAGAAGAGTGCTAAAAAAGACTTGATGTTTGGAAAGGAGGATCTATGACTATGGCAGCTAGAGCAACTCTTATTGAATCATGTCTAAACAATGCTCCAATCTATCACCGGTCAAGATATTTCTCTCCCCAAACAATTATACAGAGTCTAGACAAATTCAAAAGAATTTTTTTTTAGCAGTGGAGGTGGCACCAAGAGAAAGTATCACTTGGTGAAATGGATCAGATTTGTGTTGATAAGAAAAAAAAAGGGGGATTGGAAATTAAAGACCTAAGGAAAATCAATATTTCTTTTATTGGAAAAATGGTGGTGGAGACTTGAGAAGGAAGATGGCTTATGGCAAAAAATTAGTCAAAGCCAAATACTTCAAAAAGAAATAGAACAATTCATACTTGATCCCATAAGGTCGATGATTCACCTATATGGTATGATCTTCTTAAAATAAAAAATTTCTATCTTTATGGGAGGAAGATAGAGATTAGAAATGGTAAAGAAGTTAGATTCTCGAGTGATGCATGGTTATATGATAAACCTCTATCAAGAATTGTACCTACTTTATTCACTTTATGCATGGTTATATGATAAACCTCTATCGCAATTGTACCTACTTTATTCACTTTATGCAATCAAAGATATCATGGTGGCAGATGCTAAAGCTGATCTCTTAGCCATATCCTTTAGAAGATGGCTAAGTATTGAGTTACAAGTATGCTTTGAATCTAATTATTCAGGATGCCACAAAATTCAACTTGACTGATGAAAAAGACAGAAATATACTGGAATTTTGGTGACAAAGGCACCTTTTCTCAAGTCTCTCAGACAATATTCTTACACAGAATGATAATGGCCCTAACTACAAGAAAATTTGGAAAGGAATGGTCCCACAAAAAATAAAATATTTTATGTGGCTACTTTCCAAAAATGCTATCCTAACTAGGGATAATCTAATAAAAAGAAAATGGAAAGGTGACCCTTCTTGTCAATTCTGTGATTCAGATGAATCTTGTGATCACCGTTCTTTACATGTCCTGTGGCTAGTTCTGTTTTGGTCACCGGTTGCACAATTCATTGAGCTAATAACATACCAAACTCCCTCTCACAATGTTGGGACTGGTGTGATACTTGGTTGCCAAATCATAAAGAACTTCATTGTTGGGGGATTGCAGCTTTACGTTGGTCTATTTGGACTGCTCGAAATAGAGCACACTTTGATGGAAAACTGCTTAAAAATCCTTTGGAAATTATATGTCATGCAGCAAGTTTTTTGCGATTTTGGACAGGCTTACTCCCTGAGATGAGTAGAGCTGAGATCATCGAAGGTGTTAACAACATGCTAAGGCTGGCAACGGAGATATTCATCAATCAGACTTCCACCGATGGAGAGCAACTCAAGTTGAAGGATGCAAGCCAAGCTGAGATGAAGAGCAAGACTAGCTGAAGTTCTCTCTCTTATCGAATTCGGAGAAGATTTGATTGTGATGTCTTAAACTGTTGCTTGTGTATCACGGTCTATCTTGGCGTGGCACTTTTGCGCATTCGAGCGAGTTCTCTGAAAAACTGTTCTAGGACTATCACTCTGTTTTTGTTGTTTCTTTCAGCAAGATGTTAGGCAGTGGGTAGAACTTTTGCTCCCTCCCTTTCTAGGTTCTGTTGCTCTTCTCTGATATCTGAGACGAAAACTCTTGTATTTCCGTTTGCATAAATAGGAATGGGGAATGTGCCTCGTGTGGAAAAAAAAAATGATTGGAATATTCCCTTTACATACCAAAAACCTAAGATAATCGTAACTTGATGATGAAGCGAGAGTTGGAGGCGGCTGCGGCGAGGCGGCGCCGCCCCTGCCCCTTCGCGGTCGGCGGCAGCGGCCGCTTTGGCCCCCCTCCTAGCCCGTCCCGTGGCTGGCCCAATTCCGCACATGATAGCTACAATGAACAAATCATGCATAGATAGATAGTCATGAATTTAAAAAAAAAAAAAAAAAAAAAAAGATAGATAGTCAAAAATTAAAGAAAAAAAAAATTTGCCTCGGTCAGGGTTATTGGTGTTAAAATTATCTTGTGGCTATGTCACATAATAGTCCGTCGGCCGGCCTTATCTAGTCTGTGCTCGAGCACGACGCGACGGGACGCTGCAATGGTGGTAGGCGGCTATCCAGCAGTCTAGCGCTAGCGGCGGCGCCCGTCGTGGGCTCGAGTCGCTCTCGGGCCGGAGGCGCGGTCGGTACGTGTGTAGGTAGCCGGAAAAGTATCGCGGTGGCGAGTTGGTTTCGGCCGCGTCGGCCTTTTTTTTTTTAAACGTTTTTTTTTTTTTTTTTTTTTGAAACGAAGCCGCGTCGGCCTTCGATGTCACGAGGGTGTGACGAGGCGCCAACCGGACGCCCACTGCCACCGGATCTTTCTTCACGCATTTAAATATGTCCTCATCAAAATCTAAAAATGCTCTAAAAGAGTTGTTTTTAACTTCTAAAAAGAATCTTCAATTGTTGAACATCCTCCCGGGCCCCGGGGTCAAGTGCTGCAAAACCCATGTTGCATCTCTGCTGGACAACCAACCATGCTAAACTCTCTGACGTTGGCTGCCACTCAACGCAGGATCGGGGCTGATTAAAACCCGCTCGATTACAACTACAAGGGTTAGCTGCAGAGTGCAGCGATCATGGATGCACCGAATGGCTATGTAATGGATGGCTGAACAGAATCATGACGTGTTGTGGTGCCCATATAAACCGTAATTGTGCTACTGGAATCTGAGAGGTGATTGGTTTCATAATTTTTTGCTACGTATTTGTTAGTGTGATATGCCTAATTTAGGTGCTGATAACGTGGTTATGATGACAATGACTATAAACCCCTGTTTGTGGTTAGATCTTAGTGTTATTACTATTTAAAATTATAAACCATGTCCATCTAGCAAGGCAGAAGCTTTTGTTTCCGAATCATTGTACGGCGCCTGATGCTCTAGTGTAAAGTCGTTGTTCTGCCTCTGTGGTAGGTAGAGTCTTGTTACTTACTCACTTGTGAGTTGTTTACGCTTCTGTTCAGGTTCGGTATACGGTATGCCAATCACCGGAGTATGCTGTAATGGTTGAGCCATCTTGACTTTAGTTAAAAGATTGGGGCGTAGCCCTAAACCTTTAAAAAGAAGAATGTTCAATTGCTTTTCACTTTGTTGCATTGCACCCAACTGCATCGGCATACAACAAAACAACTCGCTGGAAACAGCTGTTGTAGCCACGGCCCTAAACCTGGGACCATGACTGCAACACTAAAGTTGATGGCCCTAACAGCAGGCAGAACCTTTACAGCGCTAAGAGTAAGATTTCCGCTCTTTCAGGAATCAGGATCCATCAAAACAGATACCAGGACTCCATGAGCAAGTCAGGATAAACAACTTCTGTGCTAATATTTTGCCATGAAAACACCTGTATCAAGCCAACAACCGTCTCCCTTTTCACAATACAAACACGCATCACCACTCGAGCACTCCACACAGAAGAGTAAGCACGCAAACGACAAGCTCTTTTCATATCTACAGGAAGCTTATCTTTGGGTCAAGGCTAGGGATTTCTGTATACACCAACTGCAGCGACTGCAGGTAAGAGGAGGCCGCTTCTATGGTTGATATGCACTCAAAAAATTACATGAATCAGCTACACTCAGTGAGGTCGATTGAGCAGATTAGGAACCGCTTCACACCCATCAAATGGTTACAGCTTTTTTATTACCTGTAGCACAGTCTCCAGTGAGAAAACGATGAGGCCGTGTGATGTTAGTGGCCACCAACGTGGCGAGGCAAACTGATCTACAATTGTGTCCGGATCTGCTTTTGGTTTCGTTGAAGCATATGAGTTTGCAAACTGCAATTTTTGACCTGTTTTTCCAAACAGATAATTAACACCGAGCTAAATACAACGCAACATGGAATTTGATTAAGAATGATCATAGAAGATGTCCCTACATGTATTGCTGCAACCGTGGACAAGAGATCCTTCGATTGGTCCAACAGCATCTGTTCTTGTGTGGCAAGTTTAGCAAGCTCAGACACCACAGAGCTAGTTCCCTCAACCTGAAGATGAATAAAGTATCGCCAGAGATTTCTGCAGTAAATATTAGACACCGACAATGTAATGTGTGTCCATGTAAGACTAAATGCCTATAAAAGTGAGTTCATGAAGCAATGAATCACGTCACTAACAGAACAGGCAACAAATCCATAGTCGCCAGGAGAGTATCAATGTACCATAACAAAAAATAGTTCACTATGAGATACTATGGTTTCATAGCAAAAACTTGCCTCTCGGTCACTACAACCATAGGAATGCACAGATATATTGCTAAAAATTTGAAGATGATAGTTGCCCAGTGGGCAGCCAATTTAAGCTATTTATTTTAGCCAGAAAATAGTGACATATATTTCAACATGTCTAGCATGTGTTCCTTTTCTATTAAATTTACATGAAACAATCATTCACTTAAACAATGACCATGTATCAAAGCTCTGTAGGACGATAGGGTGAATATACAAACCTTAGACAGCAAATTACATATCGAGGATGTCATTGTGTGCATTACATCCACTGCTGAATTAACTGCTTCCTTCACAGCTTGTGCATCAGCCTGAACAGAGATATGTAGGTATTAGTTTGCGCAAATTAAATAATGCTACATAATTATAGTTTGCGCATATTAAATCATGCTACATAATTAGATTCGACCAGTCAGTTGCCAACCTTTGCACCATCAACAACTGGAAGACGAAGAGTACTAGCCTTCAGAGCTTTGATTGCTGCTGATAAAGCACTTGAATGATGTTTTTCAATGTGAGACCAGTCCTCTAGATATGACATCTGAACATGTCAAAGGAATAGATACATAAGCTATACAAAGTCAAGCAGCAATAAGAAATCCTAGTGCAAGCCACACAATAAACAACAATATAACATATCGCTTGCCTGTCCCCTAAGAATAGCAAACAGCTTGAGTTTTTGCTTTTGAAGCTGGAGTCTGCTCCTTCTGGTACTGACATTGTCACGCAATCTTGATATTTCTTTCCATGCACTGTGAAGGGTTTTCTGAAAGAAAAGAAACAATAAGAAACATTAGTTTCTAACACTTGACAGTTTTTTGTTATCCTACACAGAATTATCGTATTTGTTTAATCCACTAGACCAGGATTGTTTGTATATTTGCAGTCTGAGTATTGTAGTGTAAAAAATCTGCGTATCTTCATTGAGTTTTTATAAAATATAGATAAATATCCAGATTTAATCCATTCTTTTTCAACACAGCATATTGACTAATTTATCTATGTTTCACCGCAAGAGATGAACCACCATCCAATCTAGAAAGGCATTGAGTTGTAAGCAGTAAACACACTGCACTGAAGAGAGGGCTTCAGGCGACTAGACTGGCGTAGCTTTTGACAGTACACTGTGATGCACAAAAGGCTCAAATCGCGCTAGTAATGACAACACATGTCCCACAGGTAGATTGATGGCTTGTATTGTGGATAGTGCATAGAATACCATTATTCAAGAAATTATTCTATAAGATCTGTCTTTTAGTTCAGGGACCAAGTAATATAGATAACTGCCACACAACATTGCATATCTGGCATTCTGGCTTGGCACCACTTCTTCCCACTCAACAAGTTATTAACATATATAACGATGCGCCGCTCTCCTGCGTTTTCTAGAAAAAAAAACAAGTTACTAACATAAGTTGCAATAGCGATTGCTTCCCTAGCATTATGGTAGCAAAATAGCATAGTAACCCTGTCACAACTTAGTGGTATAGAAAAGTGGCAATGGGTATGCAGCAAACAATAAACTAAAAAGTTATACTAATGAAAAACGAAGAGTGGAATTTAGGTATTATTCGGCTTCAAATCGATCAATAAAGAGTAAAACTACAGACATGACAGGATATTGCATTTCAAACTACTTGATACAGTATATGTCTAGAGACATTTGCTCCAATGAAACCCATGCATGTCTAGATGACACCCCAATTTACAATTTCTCGCTGAAAATCACCAAGTCAAATTTTAGCCCTGATATTTTGGTACTGTCAGTGCATGGAACTTGTGTATGATCAGGCTGAATGTCCATCCATAGTTGGATGTTTTTATCATGATTGCTCACTATCTGCACCTAGTGTTGCGAAAATTTATTCTTAGAAAATAATGAGGAAACAATTGATAGCTCCTTTTTGCTCTCTTTTTAGTGCACATTTCAGGGACAGGGTCTATGTTGTGGACTGTTGATGTGGCTCCACCCAGGTCCAGATCAAAACTCAGTTATAACAATCAAATTTTCACCCAATATCCCAGCCAGCGGGCAAGCAGCAACGAAGTGCCATAACCCTATCCATTTTGCTCTAGCTTCCACTAGCACACTTGCAATGTGTGCACCCCCAATCTTCTTCCAATGCAATAACTGTAAGCAGAGCATGCAAGGCCCAAGTCCTGTGGTCCCCAACTATGAAATTTCTTCACAGGCTCCTACAGCCTTCCCAATGGTAATGTTACTAAAAAGGAAAACGAGAAAAATGCATATTGTTTCAGGCTGCGAGTATTATTTAGGATGAATTGAATACCACGACTTCAAAAAAGAAAGGTTTAGGCAAACTACATTAAATAGAACTCGATTGTTTTAACTATTACTTGTATCCCTCTCTAACTATTATTACTTTCTCTTTCCATCTTATACCTAAAATAAAATGCATGGATAAACATAAGATCGACATCAAGGTTTGATTTACCTCAGCAGTGAAGCTCTGCACCAGAAGTGTCGCATCTGTCCGAGCATTGATGCATCGCCACTGCAAGTGCCGATTGTCCAGCAGCCGCAATCTGTGTGCCTCCTCGATTCTGTTCTCCCCCCCTTTTTCGCCCTTCTCACCTCTGCCGCAAAGCTGATGATAGATGGCGCATTTGCTGGAGCCTGCATCATATGCCCATTTGGCGACGCCTCCCCACTGCGCCCTCTTGATGGACTCGCAGCACCCCTGCTTCCACGGCATGGAGACGGCGACCGGCCTGGCAGCCTTGGCGACATTGGGCTGTCTGAAAACGACCTCCGGCCAGACGACGGTAGCGGCAGTCCGGCCTCTGGAAGTCGGCGCAGGCGGCTGTTGGTTTCCTGCCAGAACCTAGCCGGCACGCTGATGCCGCGGCGTGGGGATCACCGGCGCCCGAGTTGCTGCCAGACGAGACGCTGTCGGTGTCGGAGGACGCGGAGAGGTCTGGAGCGGCTGCAGCTGCCGGGTCGGAGGGCGAGAGCGATGTGGTGGAGTCGAACGCCATAGAGCGGCGGAGGAGGTGAACAGCGGCGAGGATGGAGTCCTTGCGGTCGAGGCTGCAGTCAAGGCTGCGCGCGAGCGGGTCCGACGCCTTGGGCTTCGCCGCGGGCCATCGTCCCGACGGGCGCGCGTTCTCGGCCTCCGGCACGGAGGAGACGCTCTTCCTGCGCTCCGGCGTGGGCCCGCGGCGCGCGGCCGGTGAGGACGGCGACGAGGCCCGCGGGGCGCGCGACGTCTTGTAGAAGAAGGACTCCCCTGGAACGACACGGAGAGGCTCCGCATCGTGGTCGCGGTGACGGATGCTGCCGCCGCCGTCGACGCCGGCGCGGTGGTGGTGGTGGTGGGCGACGTGGAGTGCTGCGGCGGCGGAGTAGACGCCCGGGTGCGCTGCGCGGAGATGGAGCGGCGGGACGAGGCCGAGGACGACGACGACGTGGAGGACGAAGTGGAGGAGGCCGGCGACGCGGCGGCGGCAGCGGACAGGTACCTGGAGGAGACGGGCTTGTTAGAGCGCGAGTTCCTCCTCGCGGCGGCGGAGTTGGGCTTGTCTAGCGCCGGCGTGAGCGGCGGGCGCGAGGGGTGGGCCGGATCTGGCGCGGTGGCCGCCGCCGTGGCAGCCACCATGCCGTGCCGGTGCCGCGGCAGGGGACGGGGTAGGGAGATCTGGCTACGCGCGGCGGTCCCGCTGCAATGCAGGTCCCCGGGCTCCAGATTCGCCAACCCAGCTCCGCTCCTGCTCGCGCCCTCCGCTCCCCCGGCGGCGGCGGACGCCCCTCCGGATCGACGACGCGCCTGCGAGGACGAGGAGAAGCAGAAGGGAACTGGTGAAGCAAGCAGTGTTTACAGTTTGAGAGGGAGAGGGGGAGGAGGAGGCAGAGGGAGGAGTGAAGTGGGGGATTTTGCCCCAGTTTTTTAATGATTTTTTCCCCTCGGTCCTTTTGCGGTTGTTTTGCTCGTTTTTGTGTGTTGCTTTGGTTTCGGGGATCTTTGCCTGGGTTGGGCAGCAGCTGATTCTTCTGCCCGAGTGGTGCGTGTGGTGTGGTGTGGCCATGACGCTGCTGACCCCAGCCTCTCATGGCCGCTGGCGGTGTGTGTCAAGCCTTTAACTTTTTTCCTTCCTTTTATGATTTTTTTCTTTTTTGAAAATAAAAGTTTGTGAAAATGTTTGCACTGACGTGAGAGTGACAGTGCCATTTTGGTAGCATGTAAAAACCGTGGATTTGGTCACAACGGTTGTCGAAGGAACAGTTGCTTGGTGGATTTGACAAGGGGTTAGTGTCCTACATATTTAGGAGAGAAGACAACATGAAAGAAATGATGTTTCGGTCTGGCCAATTTATCACTACTATGGTTGGAAAGCAACACGTGTGCACATGGTTGTATCAAGATGACCAACTTGGATTATTCCCCACTCTCTGTTTCGCTCTCTTTCCAGTAAGGTTTACTAGTTGACAATCCAGGAAAGCAAGGTAAAATTACGTGCAAGTCAAAAAATATTGTCTGAAACGTCAAGTGACCGGAGCTGGTACAAATTTAAGTTATTATGGTTTTGTTCCATGACAAAGTAGAAAATGATACAAATTAATGTCATTTGAGAGAATTCATGATGCAAACTTTAATCTGCTAGAAGTATCCGAAAAATAATGTTTGTGCGGTTGTGGATTGGAAAGGAAAAGTAGCTCTTGAATACAACAGCTGATCGAAGCATTAGGTTAGAATAGAAGGAAATGTGTAAGTATAGGTTGGTTTCGGTTCTGGTTTTGAATGACAAGCATTACGGGAGCTAAAAGAGCTTAGGTAGGTTTAGGTTAGCTAAACTAAAGGCATCTACTTGTACTATTAGTTTAGGGCGTCATTGAAGCAACGGAGGGACGTTTACATTGTTTATTCATCAGTCATCACCTGTACCAATATGAAAATCCATATCATATTGTTTTGCAACACGTACTTACTCAGTTATTATTTTAGTGATCTTATTAATCTAATTCATTAATTTTTAGACGGGCAAAAGCTCAATTTTTTTTTTGAAAGCTAATTCGGGGGGGAGCTTCCCCACCTACTTGTTTCAAAAAAAAACTCGTTTTTAGGGAGAACGGAGGAAACCCCCTCGTCGTCCTGTTAATCCCGAAAAACCGGACTAAAACCATACAAAGCACACACCGCGAAAAACAAGAAAGACAGAAGAAAAAATTACAACACCGAGACACATGAACTCTTCTACGATGCCTCCCGGGGTGGATGACGTGGCGGCGCCACCATCGTCGCCAATCAAACAAGCTTGGCAAGGCTTTCGCCCGAGTCTTTTTGTGCCACGGGGTTGGGCTGGAGTGGTCGAGCGGGGAGCGACCACGGAGGTTCTTCAATGACGCCTTCAAGAAGGGGATTCCGTCACCGCCCGCAGTAATCCGGGCTAAGCTTTCGCCTAGAACCCGAGGTAGAGGCCACACCGAAGTTGCTGGCGCCACCGGTGAGGCCGTCGTGGGTTGCCACCCATTGCCGCAGCACACGCCGCGAGCCTTGCGGACTTCGCCACGACGACGGGGCGCGCACCGAAACGGCCGACCCCGCCGCCCACACGTCGCGAGCCGCGGACTTCGCCGCGACGACGGGGAGGTGGCGCCGACCGACACCGGCGGCCCCGCGCCACATCGTCGTGCGGAGCCGCGCGGACTTCGCCCCACGGCGATGGGAGGCGCGCGCCGGCGGCGTCAGCGCCACGAGAACGGGCTCGCCCATGACATTCTCGTCGAACACCTAGCGTGCAACACCAGCCGGACGGCACCAAGGTGACGGGAGCAACTCGAACACCAACCGGCCCGTATTGCACGGAATCCAAAAGGCCCGCCGGAGGATCCCTAGAAGTGCTCACGACAAGCTGTCTGAGGGGCACCGCCGATTGGCGAGGCATTAAGAAGGAGCACCGCCATCGGGAGCACCGCCGTCGGACTCGCCTTGCGTCGGAGTACGAGGGGCGACGGGGTGGTCACCAGCGCCATAGCCCGGGCGCGCCCCCCGCCGTGTGTGCATTGCTCACCTGGGCGCAAAAGCCGAGAACCTAAACCGAACCGAGGAATACCCGAACCGAAAAATACCGAAACCGAAAAATTCGGTTCTGTTCGGTTCCTAGTTCTCGTGAACCCGAATTTACCGAGGTATATTTGGTTACGTACCTCGATAAACCGAAGTACCGAACTGGTACCGAATTTACTTGAAATGTGTTGAGTGTGAGTGTTGTTATATTGTTAATTGTACTAATGTAGACTATTATATTATGTATTTGTGGTATTCTACTCTTAAACTTCTATATTTTTGTATTTGACACCATAATTGTCTATGAAATCATGTTTAAATTAGTTTTTTGAACATGCAATTACATGTCTCTTTGATTACCGGTACTTTTCGGTAAATACTTTTCTCGTAAAAAAAATACCGAAAACCCAAACTGTTCGAAAGTCCTAGTTCTCGAGAACCAAATTTACGAATATTCGGTTTACCTCTCGGTACCGATTTTTGTGAAGGAACCGTTAATTGTACTAATGTAGACTTTTATTATGTATTTGTGAACCGACTTTAAACTTCTATATTTATGGTATTTGACACCATAATTGTCTATGAAATCATGTTTAAATTAGTTTTTGAACATGCAATTACATGTCTCTTTGATTGCCGGGTACTTTTCGAAATCACCGCCGCTAAGAAAGTACGAAACGAATTCCCTCGGAAGGAACCGACGATTTTTGTTTTTTGGGAGGCTGAATTTTTTACCGAAGGGCAATGATCGGTTCCGGTAATACCAGATGCCCCCGCTGGCCGCCGCCAGCGACCAAGGGGCCGGAGTCACCCACCGAAAGAGGGCACGGGGCGGCCACCACTCGCCGCCGGGCATCCGCGTGGGGGGGCAGCACCTCCACCACGGATCCGGGCCATGGGGGCCGGATCCGCGCGGGGGCCGAGGATCCGTCGCTGCGCCTTTCCAGGCGTTCGACCAAGAAGGAAGGAAGAGGAAGGAGGGGGTGGGGGGGGGGCGGGGTGAGGGAGGGGAGGGGGAGGCGCGCTTGGTCGCCGCCGCCGTCCTGAGGAGGGCGCACGGGCCTCCCGGCGGCCCTCGGGCGGCGGCGGGGCGGACGGAGGTGGGTGGGGGCGCGGAGGCGCCCGCCTCGAAGTCGCCCCCTAGAGGAGGAGCGGCACGGGGGCGGGCATGAATGGTGTATATGGTCGGCAAAGCTCAATTTGGAGAACTAAAGATGAAAAAAAAAAAATGCCAAATCACGATCTTTGAAAAGGAAACAAGTTAATGCTATATTGTCACTTAAAATCTTTAAAGTGACAATATAGTACCATATCCACTATATTGTCACTTGTTCTCCAAATAAGTGACAATATAGTACCATCTATTTCGAAACCATATCCACTATATTGTCACTTATTTTAAAGTAGCAAATGTCTTGCTGGCACTACTGACTATTGAGAACTAACTGTTATAGGCGGCTTGAAAGTGGTTGAAGGGCATTTTTTTTCACTGGATTCATTATAAAAATCTTTCTAGTTCGCACTCCATATAAAACACTAAATAGATGCACTTTGGGATGTCATAAAAAAGACGTTAATTAAGCCACCACGCACGATTCTAACCGAATAGTGGACTGATTTGTGAGTTGGATTTATGGTTGGCTCCGGTCGCTGGGGATCACGAGTTGATCGATGGCGATAACACGAGTCCACCTCATGCGCTTGCACCACACATGCACTGTACTATATATGTGGTCTGCTTCTGATGGCTACTTGCTATCTCAATTCCTGAGCCCGTCTCGGCTTACTTAGATTAAAAGTCACAATTATTGGACAATATACAAAATCATTAATCACAACCCAACCTTTCCTTGATGGATGACCCACCAGAACTACATACACTTAACAAAAGCTTTGGTGTACATATCATATAAAAATGATATGAACAAAACTTCATTTCTGAAAAAAAAAAGATGATCTGCAATGACTACCTTGAAACATGCATATGCCAGGATAAATTATGGTTATGTATACAGTATTCTCTTTTTCTGCACAAATGATAAGCACAACACAACCGTGGATTGGACACAAAAAAGAAAACAGGGGAAAGCTGGCCTTTTAATTTGGTAAGTTTTGTTGGTGGAACTTTTGTACTGAATCTCCGAAATTCTCAGATGGGTGTACTGGAGGATCTCTTTAATATAGGCAATAACTATACTTATTTTAATTATCTGGTCTTTTGCAATATGATTGCTTATGTGACCCATGAGAAAAATCACCCTAGAAAGTCAGCAACTCATCATATATATACTACCGCCCACACACACCACTCACCAGTTATAGTTTCTTTCTTTATAATAAAAAAAAATAAAAGTTATCATGACTGCTAGAACTATGATAACTGTGCTGTATATGAAAAGGAAATAAAATTCACAAAGTTCTGGCTTCTTCATGAACAGCAATAAGCATCAACCAATTAAATTCTATGTACGCTCTAAATCTAACAGAACTCAGGGCAGCATCAGCACATACCGCATATATAAGAACGTCATTTTCGCCCCTTTCTTCGGTTTTAGGTAAACAATAGCTTTTTAACAATAGCTTGGAACTTTGCTGCGTGTTAGTTCCCTACAATATTTCCTCCGTTCTGTTCTATGTGCCTGCCAAGATCGGTCTCATGGCGACTATAGTATTCTAGCTAAGGGGTCGTCCTCAGACGGGCACTTTCTTTTCCTAATCGCATGCTTGCTTAGCATCTAACCTTCCTAATGCCCTGCTTTTCTTGTGTCTTGTGAGGTCCAGCAGGCACCACTAGATCGAGAGATTGTAAGAGGATGTCAAATCGTACGAGATCGAGAGGCCTGTCAGTGACAGTAATTCAGAAAAAGGGCGTTTTCGTGCCTGAGGAGACGATTTTTAGTCTCATGATCCCTAATTGTAACAACCCTAGGTCGAATCTTAAAATTTAACCATCTTTGTCAACGAAGCTCCGTGTAGCTAACTGCGCCTCTAGTAGTGTTTGTTTGAAATACAAACATTGACTGATTGCTCATCAAGTGATGATATATGGGTGTCTAGGGCGCACACACCAATCACATTGACGGGCAGTTTTTAGCCTGTTTTTTCTCTCCGGGGAACCGTAGGGCAGTTTTTTTTTCATGAACCGCACAGTTTTTCAAAAACAGGCCACATGGATGAGGCCTAAACGTCAATCACATGCCAATTTCTTGACCAAACTATGAACACCAGGTCGGTCGCTGTATATATAAAAATATGGCGCATACATAAATCACATAGCCATGTGACTTGCCCGGCAGAACGAGTTGTTTTATCATTAACTAAAAAAGGCACATATTGCGTCACAGGAATATGGCCACACAAAAGTACTATATATATGGAGGCTGCCTAGCCATATGTATATAATAATGGAAATTTTGGTTCATGATGCATGGGCAAAAGAGGAAAAAAAAAAACGCCGAGTTGGTTATTAATCCAGCCAGCATCGTGTCACATGACCAAACAGCAGTCGGCAGCAGCCACTATTTCAGCATTTTTATGAAATCTTATGATTTAATCACTGCTGCTACTAAACTTGACGCCATAACTTTTTACCGAAGTTTCTCTTCGTCCAAAAAATGCAATTCTTGTGTAAAAAAACATTAATCTAGCACCTTAACTAGTTAAATGTTCTAAATTTAACTAACTTCATATAAAAATGTTAATATTTGTGACACTCCCTCCATTTCAAATTGTAACACATTTTGGTTTTCAATATAAGTTAATTTTCAAAAACGTCTTTATAATTTGGAACATAAACAATATCAAAATAAATATTATCAGATTTGTTATAATATATATGCTCATATATTATGTCTATTTGGTGACTCAATGTTTCTAATCAGCTTTAGACACTTTTAACAAAGAATCACTTCAATAATTTTTTTTATTTTTTTTTGTGATGGAGGTAGTAGTATATTATCAAATGTATTCTATGACGGGCAAAAGATGAAGGTGGTGGTGGTGGTAAGTGTAGTCGGACAAATACAGCTCACCAAACTCGTCGACACCGCGCCCTGGTCATGTACTGGGGCAGGACGGTCCTGGCCGGGCGCGCGGCACGGCGGCAGTGTGTCGTTCAAGCAAGCGGCCGCAGGCAACACCTGCAACACCAACGACGCGAGCACGGGGAATGGCAGGCCTGCCAAAGTGCCAAGGCCGCGTACGTTTCGCCCGCCGTCCACCGGAGACCGTCGGGCTTCCGTGGACGTCGAGACGACGCGGCGGAGTAGTTCCCTCTCGAGTCGAGTCATCAACCTTCTTTTTTGGAGGCCGCTGTTGTTGTCCCGTTTATCACGTGATAGGTGGCCGACGCGTCCGTGTAACTTGGTTCAGCAATCGCAAGTGACTTAGCTTAGCAAAAGCAGTTGACACTACACGGTACGCGTTTCCTACGTTTTGTTAGTTGATTTTGAACACAGGCTTAGTTAGTCGTGTGTCAAGTCATTTTCGGGGAAAAAAGAGAGAGATAGGAAAAGTACTAGTATCTGATGAGACTTGAGAGGCATCTTCAGTGCTACGTGTGTACGTATCTCGATCACTGTTTTGCAACCTACGCTAGCTATCCGTGACGATAAGTATATTTAGTATTTAGTGCGAGTACCAGTTCGAGCGTGGTTGCTTCAGCAACTAAAGTTTGCTTAGCTTATTAATTCCCCTAAAAATACCACCGACACTATTGTACGTACGTGTCAGTTGGCTGTCACGTATGGCGAGTTCAGATCATCAAGCATCATAAAAGGGGGGTATGTGTGTGTGGGTACAGGTGTGCACTACCGTGACATCACTCAAATAAAACACGGTTACCCACCGGAAAAAGCTATACTAGCTCTAACCAAAACGTACACTTGTAAACATGTACGTATATGTTACTGCCGTGCAACAATTATTAGTCCTTACTTACCCAACTCGACCAAACACTGCGAGAAGACCGCTGGAGTCGAGTACCTGTCGTGCTCGATCAGACGATCGATGGAGTAGGGTGCCCGGCTTGGACTTTAATTTGGACCCGACGCACCTACCACTCTACTCCGACCAGACAGCAGGTAGCTCAGCATCAGCTTGGCTGTAACAAGGTCAACCCAACCACACCGTTCGGTTAGGTGTATTCCCAACTCTTCCTGCTTGCGGGCTGATGCTGATCCACACCTCACTAACCCGACGGCCCCGCGTCCGGGCCCACCGTTGGAGCCGAAAACCTCACGGTCACGGCGTCCGTGCGCCCCGCACCCGCACCCGCGGCGAGGGCGAGGCTGGAAAGCGAACGCGCCAGCCCAGCCGAACACGCTAGCAAGTGCTCGTGCTCATTCCTGGGAATGGGATGCAGCTCGCTCAAGCCGGCCGGCACAGCGGTGACTGCCTTTTTCGGCCGCCGATCTTATCTGGAACCGTTCGCGGTGAGACTAGTCCGGCGGCGAGGGTATTTTTCCCTGGTCTCCGCGCAAACAGCCACGTTAACTTATCCCTGGTCCCCGCCCGGCGTCCGCCCGGCCCGGCGGCCTCCCGGATACAACCGCCGCGGATGTGTAAAGCTGGCATGCCGGATACAAAAGCCGCCGCGGATGGCGCTGTAAATACCCAGACTCATATATTTTACATTATATGGGTCCCACCACCACTCGGCTTTCGACGGTAACCATCAAAGCAAATGCCGTCTCCGCTGTGACAGACAGACCGACTATTCCAGCGTCTCTCAGCAGCAACTGAGGCTACCAGCGTCTCAACAGCAGTGACACAGTGAAGACCAGCTGTCATGCTCACAAGTGACGACAGGTCAGCTCGCAAGATTGGACATGGAGAGGTACCGCTGCAGCATGCATAACGGCATCCGTCCCTGGATTGGACCGTGGCTCTTTTACAGTCATCAGTACTACTAGTACTCCTACAGATTGTGGTTGGCCAATGTACAGTGATGGCTTCGGCAAGGACTATTATCCTGTTTTTGCCATCAATCCAACCGTGCGGGGAAGGCAAGGAGGGCGTTGGAGGGACCGAGAGTACCAACGGAGGTAGCGCGCGCACATGCCGACATGCGCCAAAGCCAGCAGCCGCACGGCACGCCGAGCCGAGGCACCGGGGTGGAACGGACGGGGAAACGGGGCCAAAACCGCATGCTCCCCGGTGAGGTTTTGGACCACCAGCCACGGCCGACCTAAAAACTACTCCACGCTTGGCAGGATTCTTCTATCTATCTCGCCGTCTTCCCCGCCGGCCGCCTCTGCTCACCTTATCCTCCTCCGTCGTCGCACAAACTACCAGCGGCATGCGTGCTGCCTGGCCCAGGGCGTACACCTGGCGTCGACCCTTTTCTGCTGGTACTACCAAGTCCAGCGAGCTCTGTGACTTCGGACATGGCAAACGGAAATCGTACTACGGTCACAACAATCTTCTAGCTCTCTCCCCTCGAAATTGACCTAAATGGGGGTCGCGTATCACCTCCAACATGACGACAACAAATATGCCGGAAGGAAGGAACACTACATGGTTCTCTATCTACGGTACACCGGAGTTCCTTCACATCACACAGATCATGCACAAACCATGTGGCCTGAAATTTGTCCGAGAGCAGTGTGAATCGGCCAATGGCGCACTCACAGACAGACATTAGGAGCACAATAATCCAAGAAAGATTCCATGCCCTCACCAAAGACACAGGCATCAAGTGCAGTAACAGTAGTACTAGCCGTAAACATTGCATATTCTCCCACATCTTGGACAAGAACAGATCCACACCCAATGATCAGCTCCAATGCCTGCCTCATTCACCCTCATTTCAGCTCCGTTTGACTAGTGCCAAATGCATGGAGATGATGGCGAGGCAAGGCGCAAGGCAATGGACAGCAGATCGGACAGGGGAAGGCGTCAGAGTTCCATGATTGTGTCGTTTGCCTACGGTTCAGGTTCAGGCGACCCCCTTAGCACTCCCAACAATACACATGTGTATATTTTGCAATGCGTGTATTATACACAGTACTTGCAGGTACTGTAGCCAGGATAAGGTTCTAACCATGTGCTTTGTACGTTTTTTTTTAGATAATGGATGAGAAAAAAAAAACATACATCCTCTACATCCAAGGATGTACGTAGCCAAAAGTGTGCTTTGTACGTGCTTGTGTCTTGTCTGAAAATATCATACGTGTGTCAGTCTGGGTCAATTTTCATTCATGCAGACAAAAACAGAGCAAGATAAGCACAGCACCGCAAACAATTAAGCACACATTCGTTTCTCAGCATCTTAGCACTCCAGCGTCTTTGGAAAATTCTTGGCAGAAACCATCAGAGTAACTGAGAAGCTATATGCAGAATTCCGATGGCGATTTACAGGGGCAGGGCCAAGAACCCAAGAAGATGACGACGACACGAGCAACGATCGCGGTGACAAGGATGCGGCAACAATCGTGAGCTCTCGTGGACGTTTCGTTCGTGTATCATCTTTGGCTTTTGTGGCTAGGTGATGAGTAAGTGCCTCACACACTACTAGTGTGTGTGTGATTCGTGTATGTAAACGTCACAAAAAAATTGCTACCACACACACACACCGACGTCTCTCTTAAAGCACCAAAGTACCGCCCGCCCTACCTGACACCGATGGGCGCAACTGCTGTATCGATCCCGACGAACATAAATTAGCACGTGTACTCTTGTAAATACGTGGTCATCAGTATTGTACGTAGATTTCTTGAATGATCTATGAACGAGAACGAACTATTTGTTCAAGTATAATATGCTATTCGGACAGGACAGGAGGCCTCAAATTCTACATAGTGTTGCACATCTGAAATGCGAGTAAGCCTACACGTGAGGGACAATACTGAAACTCGGTACTGTTCTACCAAGATCATGTTTTCTCTGAAAACCTAGCAGCTACTCTCTTCATTCTAAAATAAAATTCTTGCTTGTGAAATGGTATTGATCTGTTGGTCTAAACGCAGTGAGGTTGTAATCAGAAAGCGTAAGTATCTTCATTCTAAATGCTGAGAAACCGTTAATTGATAAGCGCAACTCTTTTCAGAAAGCTGCTTCTTGCTGATGCATTTAACTGTTAAGCTGATATATTCAGAGATGCTCCTTAAATAAATAAAATTAAAAGGGAGAAAAGGAGCAGGGAGAAGCAAAGGCAATGTGGAAAGCTCGCAAGATCGAGCATCCCAAGACTCGGAAGAAAACGAATCAGAACCCAAACCGCCACAGCAGCACAAAGCAAATCTGAACTTTCAGAGGGTGCAAAGGTTTCAGCGGTACCTGGTGAGTTGGCGACGGGAACCAGAAGCGCCAGGAGCAGCTCGGCGGCAGCTGCAGCCGTCCAACCTCCTTGGCCTGCCCGTATAATCGACCGAAGCTCACAAATGAGGCTCCAAAACCCAGCAAACATCAGCTTTAGGGCCCCTTTAAGGCGACCATTATTTGCAGATTAAGCTTTGTGAGGCCCCACACTGTTCCCTCCCCTCTCTGCACAATAGTGCCTTTTTCATTGTCCTCCCCACTTTGCTTCTAAGGAGGTTCTACTATCTTTTCTATGCCTTTAATCAATTCAGTCTTGTATTGGGGTCACATTATCTCTGTTCATTTACAAACTGTATGCAGTAACAGTGTATCTACTTTCCTAAAAACATACTGGACTGTGCCACTTATAAACTAAGGAGTATGTCTTAGTTTGCAAATACACAACCCCTTTGGCATTTATCCATGTGCTAGTGCATGTGCGCAAAGGGCCGGTATCTGGCTGCTCTGCTGCTGCTGCTGCAGACCGTAAAAGTGACAGCATCTAGAAGAGCTGGACCATTACACTGTTGAGTGTTCATGAAGATCTGTCGGATTAGTCTTTTATCCAGTGTCACAGTAGTTTAAATGACTAAAGCAGGTATGGAATCAGAATAGTGTTACAGCATGTGACTCACTGACTTTGATCAGTGCCAGCACAATAACATTGAAGAAGCCAGGCAGTTCATCACTCATCCCATGTAGTACTGGGATAGTAGTAACTGGGAAGTTCAGTTTGAGGTACTCCTGTACTGACGAATTGCCTCTCACTACAGAAAATGGTACGCTGAACCTAGTCAGGTACCTTTCACTGAACGTGAGCATTTAAGTTTGATGTACTCGTCTAACAGAACCTCCCACTCTTAACAAACTAGATCTACTTTTTTTAATCACCATGTACTATCATGCAGAAGAAGTGGCATACAGGGAAAGAAAAGAGGACTTGAGTACCATATCTTTACATGGCTTCATACTGAATACTACAGAAGAAAAAAGAGAGCTTGTAGGATATATGCACGGTGCAATCATACTCGAGCTGCTATACTAAGCTGTGCACGGCTGGAATAATTGTTTATGCATTATGATGCGTATGGCTTGTGCATCAGCACGGCGTGACTACGAAGAATGCGAGTGACTTTGAGACCATTTGTTGTGGCAACAGCTACGCGCACAAACTTTCAGACGAGGACAACAATTTGTAATCTCAATTGGCAACAGCGCGAGGAACTTGGCTCATCTCTGCATATACAGACATGCAGACTCTTGCTGACCTTATCCACGAGCTCATGTTCATCAGCCGCCTTCTGCGAAACATACACCTTGCTTGCATTATTCCTCTTGTATCCACGGAGACAAACGGCTTCGTCATTGCTTGACGCTCTGTCTTTGCCATGCCCCATGCGTACAAGTTACAAAGGATGGTAGATTGGTAGTACCATTAAGATAGCACAAAGTAAAGTTCGACAAGCTTGTTGGAATTCAATGCTTCATTTTGTTGAGATCATTATTCGACTTAGTTGTTTGGTTAAGCCCACACATCATTGCAAGGAAGTATCCACTCGATGTTCTTGAAAAGTATCTTTGCTTATACTGGATACGGATCACTCAAAGAATCCAAAATGCAGTTGCTTCATATATGGCCCAAGGAAAGTAGACCTTGTTTGTAGTGCTTGACTTGTATTGAAATCTATTCTCATCTGAAACTTAGGAATTTGTCAAAGCTGAATCCACTTTTCCTTGAGAAATGATGGTTACGCAGGTCCGTCTTGCTGTAAAGGAAGAAATGTTGGTTGTAAATTTCTAATTTGTTAAACATATGGGTTACAGATATCATCCAACGCAATCTGCAATACAATTCCCTTTTGGATATTGGAATTCATAGTCTACAAGGATTTGGATGGACAAGCATGAACATGAGAGTGAAAACAGACTTCATTTCACGATGCAGGACGGTGATATTTAAAATGATGCATCATGCAAAGGATCTACGATATTAACTATCCAAGAAACCAGTTTCGACTCTGTCTGATAGGCCGATGTAACTAAAGCTATTGGAGAAATGTCTACATAGTACAGCAGGCGATCAGTGGACACATCTATTTTCTGAAAAAAAGAAGAAGATAGACTGTTCACTGCAAATAGCAACTTAACAGGCGTCAGCATTAGCTTATGTGGCTGTATGCCGGTACTAAGAACACTGTTGAAAGAAACAACAGCAAAACCATCAGGCTTTCACTTTGACAAGCGTCAGCGTTAGCTGAGGTGTCACACAGCAGCCACTGCTGATTGCTGAGTTTTAACATCGGTGCGCAGCCATCAGAGTTGTCTGATAATAATGCTAGTTAGCTAGTTAGTTAGTAGTAATAGATCCATCAATGAATGTACAGGTCACCAATAAAGAACAATTTGGTCAGTTAGCACTTAGCACTAGAACCCAAGAGCTAGAGCCTTCTGTAGTTCTGCTTCATTCTTCAGTTCTGAATTCTGAAGGAGGTTGTCAGTGGAGAGGTAATTATGTCCCACTCCCTAGTGATAACTGATTACCAATTGCATGCTTCATGGTTTAAAGATTCTGTAATGCATGGGGTGTGTCGATCTAACTAGAATGCTAATGGTGGTATACCGTGAAACAGAAGGAACATACATGTCATGATGATGATCAGAGTTGTTGCAAGTGATGCTTGGTGATTAGGTCTCATGTCATTCAAGCTTTATCCAAGTTGATGACAATGTTTTGATTCTTTTATCAGCATGTGAGAATCAATGCATTTTTGTAAGCTCAAGATGAGGTATTCTACATGCTCATTGTACTTCCTTTAGGTTTGGGATACACTTTCTTTCTACGTAAACGGAATCTTTGTGTAGAAACATACTTTTTTGGCACAAAGTTCAGTTTGGTCAAATTTGCTTTTGACATATACTAATTTTTGATTGCTGGAATAGTGACATATATCGTAGAATAAATCCCACCAAGATCTTTTTTATAAAAATATATATATGTGGCATCGTGTGGTGTGTCTTTGTCAGTGGGAAGACAATTGAGAAAAGCTTGAAAGGAAGAGGCCACTAATGGAAACCATCGCCATTAGTTTGTTCTGCTTGTCCGAGCTTAAGTTAAAAGCAATACTGCAAATCCTAACAACCAGCTCTGTGGAACTGAAAGATTGCATCATATAGGTGGCTAGTAACATCTACAATTCAACATTATGTCAGTTATCACGCCCCTATATGACTAGTTCATAATAGGCAATCATGCCCTTTTTATATCTTTTGTTTTTCCTATTTGCCAGTTAAAATGAGTAATTGAGTTGAATGGATCAGAACAGAGAGTCAAATGGAAGCTTGATTTGTCACAATCAGAACTGCCGCCTGATGGCACTGCATTGTCACTTGCTCAGAGATGCTTTACATTTCAACACATGTTGCAGATTGATGATACTGCTACGGTAGACTTCTTTTTCTGACTAACAATCGTATTCGTATAGAGTCGCCTGAAAGGCTGAAACTAAGCATTCGTAGTTTCTAAGGCAAAGCAGCAATAAAAGAATCGGCATGTGATCAACGCAACGTAACAAGTTCCTTTGTTTAGCTGCTTATCTGTCTCGACGCAAACCTGGCTGAATTCGTTACTTAAACAACTTCTGGGCCAATCAAACAAGCAACCCACAACCTGATTCAAAGATGTGATGAACGAAGGAAACAGAGACTGAAACAGAGTCATGCATAAGACTGCAATTGCTATCCCAATGTTTTGCATATAGCATACATAGAAAACAGGTTCAGCAATGCGAGGTTGCAATCAGCTAATTCAACTAAAGAAACTGGAACAACCAGATATACTATGCCTAATAAAATCATAACAAAGTCATTCCTGAATCCTGCAACTAACTTACTATCAGACGTTAACGTTACTGACTACCTACGCGTGGCCATGGCAGCCCGCAGGTTCGCGGGAGCACCGAGGAACTGCAGGCATGCCTCCTTGAGCCTGTTGCAGCGATGCCGCTCAGCTAACTCGAGCGTGATCTGCACCGTGCCCACATCAATGAGCCTGCACAGCTTGTCCTCGCAGATCAGCTTCAGCCTGCATAAGGAGTACCTGTCCGCGGCGACGAGCAGGTTCCGGAGCACAGCATCTTCCTCATCTCTGTCCATCTCCGGCAGCAAGTCGGTGTAGGCGTAGTGGAGAAGCGCCCTAAACGCCGGCGGATCCACGCCGTCCACGCGTTTAGCTCCGGCAGGTACAGCGCCGTCGCTCCCCATGCCCAGGAGTTCCGCGCTGATGACCGGCGACCGGGCCGCGAGCACGCACCGGTGCGCGGCGAACGTCTCGCCGCCGACCTCTAACACGACGTCGGCGCCCCTCCCGCTCCGGAGGAGGTCGCCGAGGTGCTTGTGCAGGTCGGACGGGGAATGCTGGCCGACGGCGTCGCCTCCTCCGTGCGGAAGCCGTTGTCGACGACGACGTCGCACCTGACGGTGAATCGGTCGCCCCCGCGGCGGACCCGCTTGGTCAGGCTCTGCCTTTCGGCGAACTTGGGGTACCCCACCATTCCCGGCTCGCGAAATCGTGCTGAATCTCTGGTCTGGAGGCCAGCTCTTTCTTGCGGTGGATGAAGAAGAGAACCCGCGTCTGCGCCACGAGTGTGAGTCGGAACCGCGCCGTCACCGGCTTTGCAACGACCTCGTCGAGGAAGAGAAAAACAGCCACGTGATCCTTGCTCTGCGCAGAGTACCCGTTGGGGTAATACCTGATGCGCCACCGGTGGCCTCCTACGGTGAAGGGTGATGACGACAGGAAGCCCCCGCTCCGACGGGTGCCGCGGCGTAGAGGATGCTGGCGTCGATCTGGAGCTCGTGGCGCCCGCGCTCCTTGTCCGCGACGATGGCGGAGGCGGACCGAGACGGCCTGCGACGGCCGGAGGCGGACTGCGTGGCGACGATCGGCTTCATCGATCGCTGGCTGCAGGCCGGTGCTGCTAGCTGATCGTTGGCGAGGGTTTTGCGAGGAGAGAAGCAGGGTGGAGCGGGAAACTTGGGGGGTTTTGGCGGAGGGGAAGTGAGTTGTGTTCCGACTCGAACGCTCGGTTGCTTACAGCTGAGTCCTCTCCGTTTTCGGTAAGGTTCATCCGTTCACGCGGCCTGGTTTTGGAACGCATTTCTCTAGCGTATACATGCTCATGAGCATGTGTTATGTGATCATCTACATAGCGTATCGAGATATGTGCCACACTCGAGTGCATTTCACAACACGAATCAATGGATAATTAGTGGCAATCAACGGTTGGTATGGTTCTGATATTGAATGAAACTTGTTGGGGGTCGATAGGATGATTGTCACCACCTGATTTCGGTCAGGACCCTTTCCCCGAAACCGTGACCTTCGGTGGCCACAGGACCGAATGTTATGCGTTCAGCGGATGAATGAGCCTATTCGTATGTCTTGACTCATCTTGTTTAAGTTTATTCTCTTTAACAGAATCTATACTATAATACCACATTAGGATGAAACTAAAGCCACCCAAATAAACGTCCCCCACGAGGGGCTCAAACTTCATGCACCCAACAAAGCGCATTACGTAAATCTTCCTGTATCAATATCGATGGCTCAAAAAAAAAACTACATCAAAATTGAGGGCTGAGATCAAAAGTTCAACCGAATTATCTTGCACCCTCACCTCGCCGCACTCTCCACCCATAGTGTCGCTGGCCATCCTATTATTAGCACGGAGCAAAGCACGGTTCGAATCACGAAATCTTCTTCAGGTGCTTTTTTTTTTTTGCGTTTAAACATCCTATTTTCAGCACGGGCGACCATCCTATTTTCAGCATGGAGTGACCCGGCTTGTGGCTGATCACGAAACCACCCTCACGGCGTGATCGCGGCGCCGCGTCGAGATTGCCTAGATCTCAGCCCTGCGAGCGTGATCAGCCTATAAGCCCACGGGGAACTATTATGATCTTTGACGGATGTGATCGCACCGCCCGACACTTTTGCCACGATCACGGGCGGCCGGATGTGATCGCGGCGATACCGGGCAGATAAATGTGGGGCGATGAGGTTACCGTATGAGACACACCGGGTTTTGTTGTCAAAAAGGAAAAGTACAAGTACACGCATGCAGGTACTGCGAAAAATGAAAAGGTTGTTCACGAGTCAAGTGGATGAAGATGCAAAATATTTCAGGAAGCACATATGTTATATCAACTCTCATTTCGCCTTTGCAAGTCTAGGACTCACCTTGGATGATAGATATTCAAGTCCAGCGAGGAACGGTATTTACAACTTTCGAGTTCATGGTGGTTTGCTCCCACCGTCTCGACCATCATGGAATGTGCTTTTCCATTTGGAGGTAAGATCATGGTATTTGGTGGAGACTTCAGACAGGTCCTACCTGTGGTTCCACGTGGCACAAGAGCAAAGGTTACTGATGCTACGGTGCAAAGATCCTATTTGTGGAAACAAATAAGGAATTGACACGTAACATGAGAGCACAGTCTGACCCTTGGTTTTCTGAGTACCTGCTACGGATTGAAAATGGGACTGAGGAAACGATAGGAGATGATTATGTTCGACTGCCTGATGACATTGTGATTCCATATAATGACACCGAGGAGACAGTCAATACACTCATTGAAGTTGTTTTTCCCTCACTTGAAGAACATGAAAAATCAGCCACCTATATCAGCTCATGGGGCATTCTATCCACTAAAAAGAACATGTTGATAGGCTTGATGCTAAGCTGGTTGAGCGGTTGCTAGGTGAGGACAAGGTTTACCACAACTTTGACACTATTGTTGATGATCCTCATGATCATTTCCCTCTAGACTTTTGAACTCAATAACTCCAAATGGCCTGCCCCCCCACATGAGCTGAAGTTAAAAATTAAAAATCAACTGTCCTGTAATTCTTCTCCGCAATCTTGATCCAAACAATGGCTTGTGCAATGGAACAAGGGTCATGGTTAGATGTTTGCAAGACAATGCAATTGATCTTTGAGATCATTGTGGGGGTATTGTGTAGGGAAGAGAGTTTTTTTATACCATGGTTAGATGTTTGCAAGACAATCATCAAGTCAATGGCGCCGTAAGCATGTTTTACACAGCTCCGGTTTTAACAAATGTACCATAACATTTATTTTTTTCCATCTTGGAATGACAAATTAAAAATTTGCAAGTCATCGATATGTATATTGAATTGATGCGACTTCGAAGAACGCTTGCTTCATCGAGATGGTGGAGATGTGTATTTGGAAAATTCAATGGTTTCTCAAATGCTACGAAGCTAACGGATAGAAAAATGAGGCCGACTTGAGCTATAATAAAGACGAAGTGGTTGAAGTAAGAGTTCAAAATTATTTAAAAGCCGATATGGTAAGATTGACCATTATCTCTTATATATTCTAATTTTTTAACTGCGACACAACATCAAAGATTGTAGCAATGTGAGTTATGTTTTCTGTAATACTTAAAAGTCTTATTTTAAAGTTATTTATCACTCTGGTCTATGTTTTGCTTGTAGATTATACTACCATACTATCGAGACGGCCTATACACTCTAATTATAGTGGACTTGCAAACCCAAACCGTGTATTTGTTAGATCCATTTCAAGATCTTATATCATGCTATGAGGGTTTTGCTCAAAGAGATTTATACAAAGCTACATTCCACGATATTGCTAGAAAGTTTTCTCTCCATATCTCTAACAAATCCTCATTTGAAGAATTATATTTTGGCAATGGGAGCCGAAATTACCCGACATAGGTAACAAAGGTTCAAGATAATAAAGACCGGGTAATCGCTTGTAATAAGTTATATAACAAGGTTTGATGTCACAAAAAGTAGTTATTTGAACTATGTACATAAAATGAACAACTAATCTTCTCAACGAAAAATTGGGAGGCTTTCTTGTGTACAATTTCATGAAGTCATGGGATGGAGAAAAATTGCCACTGATCAATAATGTAAGTCTATACAGTATAACTATGTTTCAATAAACTTGGGTCAAACTAATTAGTTATTTATTATTGCTATTTGCCATGCACGAGGGAACCAACTTCACTAAGGAGGGATTTCGTGGGTGACATCTTAACAAAATTCAGAAAAGAATGTTAAGACAACATCCCCAAGATAGCCAATTCTTGATTAAGAAGTTAGCTACAATGTAACTTACATGTTTATGTTTTACCGAAATACACAATGAAGTACCAATGATGTAACTTAGATGGTTCATCCGACAAAAATGATACCTTCTTATATCCGATTTAATCAAAAGAGTTTCCAAAAGCAAAACCATAAAGCGTTAGCGGGCATTATACTAGTACTATTAAATTAACCAAAATCAATCGAATAGACTCATTGACACGACGAAAGAGGGCCCAAAATGTACTATTTCGGTAAGCTTCGCGACGCCCGACTTGAACCCGCCATGGAGGCACAACCA
>JADLZK010005242.1:0-31120 GCA_015847255.1 Hyparrhenia diplandra | reverse complement strand
ATTACATTCATATATATATTGTGCTTGTGCTTGAGTAGAGTAGTTGTGACTATCTAGCTTGTGTAGCTTGTTTAGTTACTTTGCTTAGCTTGTGTGTGGCTAGGTAATTTGAGCCTTTGGGTTAGGCGTGTGTTGCCTTGTCCATTGTGCATCTAGTGAGCTTAGGGGCTTTGTGCTTGTGCTTACTAGAATTGTGTAGGAACTCACCACGTGTGAAGTTCTAGTGCTTAGGTTTGTGTGACCTTGCATTAGAATTGATTAGGAGCTCAAGCTAGGCTTGTCACCTCACTCTTCTTGTGTAGGATCCTTTGTGAGGTGATTTAGAGTCTTAGTTAGAGGGTGAAGTCTTGGCTAGACCGATAAGTTTAATTCCGCATTTGTTTGGTAAGCCGTTGAGATTAGTTTTTAAAAGGGACTATTCACCCCCCCTCTAGTCCCCATCTCGACCCTTCAAGTGGTATCGGGCGTGGTCTCTCTTTTAGTGGTCTTAATCGACCCGAGAGGATGGAAACTAGAGGGGTTTAGTGATGCTTGTTTGAGTGACACACATATTTTTGATGGCACACACTTTGCACGATGGAAACACCATATGCTTGATCATTTTCGTGCCATGGGACCTAAGGTTTGGTGGGTTGTCACTAGTGGTCTCACCGGTGTCTTGGACCATAGAAATCTAACCAAAGCTCAAAGGTCATTGTATGAACTTGATGCACATGCATATCTTTTTCTAATGAATTCTTTGAGACTTGATGATTTCGACAAGGTGAACCATGAGGGATCCGCACATGAGGTGTGGGGGTCCATCAAGCACACCTTCGGCGATGCCTCCACTTGGGATGATGGCAAGTTCGAGGATGAGGCGCCAAAGGTGGTAGTTCATGAGGATGATGAGCAACATTGCTCCACCTCATGGTCAAGTGAAGATGATGATCGAACTACCACAAGTTCACTTGACAAGGTTGATGAAGATGCCTCAAGTGATGCAAGCGATGATTCTACTTCAAGCACACTTGATGCAAATGATGGTGGTTCATGCTTAGTTGACAATGCAACTACAAGCCCATCCACTACATCGACATATTGCTTCATGTCACAAGGTGGCACAAAGGTATCAAGTAGCAATATGATTGATCATGTTGATTCATATGATGAGCTTGTTAGTAGACTTGCTAGCATGACCATGTCTTTAGAAAAAAGAGAAAAGCTAAAACAATGAACTTGGAAAATGAAAACTCTTTTTCTAAAGAAAACATGTGAACAACAAGAGCATCTACTTTATGTCACTACTTGTTCACATGATGTGCTAAAATTGGCTCATGAGGAACTTAAGTTATTCATGATAACTTGGTACAAGACCATGCTTTTCCCGACTAAGAAATTTTCAAATGAGAAATCTAAAACTAGTGAGAGCTCGTCACATGGGTCTATTGATCAATCACATATTTTTGCTAACCCTTGTGATGTAGGCAAAAAGCATGTATCCACCTCTTGCGATGATTTACTTGCTATGCCGTGTTCTTTATTTTTAGATGCTTGTTCTTCTTCTATGTCTTGTGAGACTAACCTTTTGAAGGAGAACGATAAGCTCAAAAATGAAGTGAAGAATTTGAGCAATAAGTTAGAGAGGTGCTACAACTCTCAAGTCACCTTTGAGCATATGTTGAAGAACGTAAGAAGCTTAGGTGACAAGAGTGGCATTGGCTTCAATAAGAGCAAGATCAAATGCAAAAGATGGGGCAAGAGAAGATATGAAAGAGAAATGAAGAAGCAAGAACAAGAGAAGCTATCTCATTTCATGTGCTATCGGTGCCATGAAGCGGGACATCTTGCGAAGGCTTGCCCAAATGAAGAAAAAGCTCAAGTTGAAGAAGGAAGAAGAGAGGCTCAAGCATGTCAAGTGCCGAAAGTGCAATGTTTGGGGTCACCTCACCTCAACATGCCCAACCAAAGAAATTGGTAGAGCATCAAGATGAGTCTCAACCAAACCACAAGTTGAGCAAAGAAAACAATCCGAAGATCAAGTCAAGATCAACCATGAAGCTAAAGTTGATGACTTGAAGATGAAGAAGAAAAACAAGAAGGGGTGGCAAGACAAGAGCAAGGCATCCAACTCATATTCAAGATGCCAAGATGATGAGCAAGAATCAAGCTGAGAATAATGATTTGGCTCACATCAAGTGCCATAGTTGTGATATATTGGGCCACCTAGCTTCGGGTTGTCAAACAAGCTTGAGAAGAAGGCTCAAGCAAACAAGTTGAAGCAAGGCAATGAGAAGCATCAAATGAGCAAGAAAGAAAAGGCTCAACAAAAGAGAAGATGCTACTTATCTTAGGAAAGGGGACACATGGCTCATTCATGTCCCCTAGGTAATAATTCTAAGCCTATTTCAATTGATGATGATATTATGCTTAGAAAGGATGACAATGGTACCTCCTCGGTTGCTATTGTAAAACATTCCGCTACTCATACTAAGGCTTTGCCTAAGTATGTTGCACCTAACTTGAGAGGACCCAAACTAGTTTGGGTACCATCAAAAAGTGGATGAATGTGTGTAGGTACCATGGCATTTGAGGCTTGATTCAATTGAGTTCATATTGTTCATCATTTGATTGAGTCAAGTAATGAAGCCTAGTGCAATTATATCCCAAATGCCAAGTCAAGACAAGTGAAGTTCAAGTGCTACAACATACAAGTGCAAATTCAAGTTATGGTGGTTTATTGGAAATATTTTATGGCTTGCAAATATTTGAGTTGAAGCTTGCTATTTGATGATCATGATCTACCAAGGTATACTTCTAGTTGATCACACATATTTGGGTGCATATGAGTTGATTGAATTGATATATATGCATATGTTGCTTGCTATGAGATGCTTGAATGGATTCAACGCTTAGTAGTCAAAATTGAGTTGGTTTGAATAAATATGATCATAAGATGACACTTAGTATATGATTTCAATTGATATATGTCTTGTGATGGTATTCAAACAAGTTGGCATCAAGTTTGATTCAAATTGTTGAAGGATAGCTAAATTGCTCAAATCATTCCAATATTGCAAAAATCTGAATGAGCTGTGATGATAGCCACATTTGGATGATCAAATCTTATTGGAATGGTTTTGAAATTTGGTATGCATGCTCTATGCTTTTGGAACAAGATGCTGTAGAAATTTCATGATGAGAAGATAAGGGATACTTCGGTTTTTGGAGTGGAACTTGTCAACTATGTTACAGCTGTTTTTCAGCATGTACTAGTGTGGGAAGATGTGAAATCTGGTAGCAATCCATAAGGACTTTGGAGCTCAAATTTTTATGGATGCTAGATGACTTAGTGTTGAACATCTCCACCAAATTTCGTGGCTTTTCAACATGTACATTGTGAGATATGGTTTATTCTTTGAGATGTACAAAATCTGCGGAAAAGTGACAATTATCGGATTGATCAAGAGTCACTTTGATTGAAAGGTCCTCAAGTTGGAATCTTGTTTATAAGTGTTTGAGGCACCTAAGGTTGGTTTTGAATTGAGTTAGAAGCATGACAATAAATGAGTACAAAAGGCCATTGATTAGTGTACTTTGTACACATCTAGTACTATAGTTAAAGATCAAGACCAACTCAAGATGGAGAGCAAGAAATGAGTTCAATTGATCATTCAATATCTTTGGAAGAAAGAAAAGGATTTAAAGAAGAATCAAGTCTATTCATCATGATAAGTCCATCATGTGGATCAATCAACCAAAAGTCAATTCAAATGAGTATCGAGAATGGTTCTTGGAGAGAGGTCACTTCTCTCGTCGAGGGCATGCCGCCTACTGTAGGTAAACCGAGCAATCGTGTGCTTGGATGGCTAATATGGAAGTGAGATTCTAGGAACTATTGGAGATGCTTAGTTGAGACAATCTAATGGGTTGATCTAGAGAAGCAAGCAACACCCAAATTAAGAGAGTTGTTTCATGCAAGATTCAAATGGTATTCTCTCATGCAAGCAAAGATCAAAAGAAAGCAAGCCAACCACAACAAGATAGTGCACTTAATCATTAGTGGTTCTCAATTCATATGGGTGAAGCATGGAATTCATATTGGTATCTTTACTTCATGTGGTATGAATGGTGGTTCCACAAGTGATCCTCAACTTTAAGTGATCAAATTCAACTCAAAGGAAGCTACCCTCACCAACAAGAGCTCTAATTGTTCAATGGATTGACATATGCTTTGACATAGGGGAGGTGCCCCACCTCAAGATCAAGGTTAAGGATCCTACAAGTGACCTACATGTGGCATTTCAAGGTGGTTTTCATGCTTCCACATGTGGTAGTTACAAGTGGTGTCATTCCAACATATGGTGGTGTCCATCCAAAATGAAGATTCAACAATCAACTATCTATCCCTAGTCACAACCTTTGTATCAATAGAGGCATACCCTTTATGGAAATTGATGACAAAGGGGAGAAATTGGACAAAGATATGTAAGTGTCTTTTGGATATATGACAAAGGGGGATAAGAATATGGACATAGAACAAGAGGGAGCAAGATTTGAAGATTAGAAGAGGATCAACATTCTTGGACAAAAAGAGAAGCACACAAGTTGGGGAGCAAGCTAATGAACTTGATTGATTGCATTTGATATGTGCATATTCATGTGCTTGCTTGCATTTGCATAAGTCTTTAAATTCTATATGCAATGCTTGTGTGGTGTATGCTAGTCATAGAACTTGATTGATGATATGATAACTAGCATGCATAGGTTGTAGCTAGACATATAGTTTTCACGTGGATCAAGTACCATTGCATATAATGTTGATCTCACATGGTTTCTTGAGTTTTGATGTATGTCTAGTTACATGGATGATGCTAAGGATGAACTTCAATTTGCAACTCCGATTGGTATCACGCTTCAAAGGTTTATCCTATACACCTTAGCATCACTTTGTAGTGTTAACCCTCCCAAAAGCTTCAAATCTATGTATGTGTGCAAACCATGAATTCAAATCAATTGGGCACACATATAGGGGGAGTTACCACTACCAAGTGTGAATTATTCTTCAATTCCATATCTTTGTAGTGTTGCCATCAATTACCAAAAAGGAGGAGTTTGAAAGGTCCCTTGTGGTTTTTGGTAATTGAGTGTCAACATTAGGTGAACTAATATGTGTGATTGAGATAATACACAGGAGATTAGTTCACACGTGATGATGCAATGAAGGAGCTTATTGCATATGAGACATGACATGGAGTCATGTGACCAAGGTGGTGAAGATCAAGACAAGGCTTGGCTTGATGGACCGGTTGCAAGTGTGAAGGGCAAGTCGAGGGACTTGGCGCCCGGGGACCGACGCAATGGTGAAGAGCAAGTGAGGTCAAGATCGATGGACCAAGAAGGTCATGTGATGATATGAAATGGATCATATCATTCTTGATCGTGTTGGTGCATTGGTTGCATCGGCACTTGAAGATGGAGCGAAGTGGAAATGCGCAAGGCAAAGGTATAACCTATAGGACAATTCATTTCGCCGGTCATGAGGAGCTTAGAGAAGTATATGACCGGGTTTAGGATAGATGGCCGTACTATCAAGAGGGGCAAACTTGTTTGCATATCGGTCATCTAGTGCCACTTGAGCGATCTAACTTTGAGATGTGTTAGGATCGAAAGTGGCGTGCTAAGAGCTAACCTCGTCCTTTGAAATGATTGTGAAAATGCTGACACACTTGCACATGGTGATGTATACTTGATGGGTAGCATGTCGAAGCAAAGGCGGAGAAGTTTCGCAGAAGCAGCGACCGGAAGCGCCGACCGGACGCCGACCGAAGCGGGATGCTTGACCGGACACGCCACCGGAGCGTCCCCGGTCGGTGCGGCCCGCAGAGCATGTTTCGGTGTGTGGTCGACGGTCGATCGACGCGACACACCGGAAGCATCCGGCACCGACCGAAGCATGCCCGGGTTGTTAGCTGGCAGGGGCTGGGCCTTGTCCGCTCGACCGGACGCCGGAAGGGACGACGACGCCGGACCGACTTCCGGGTGAGTCCGGGCTCGGTGCGTCCCGGCCAACTCGCTGGTAAAACCGTGGTTTGAAGCACCAACGGCTCTATTTGGCTTGGGGGCTATAAATAGAGGGTGTGTTCGGCCATGGCTGGTGCTTAGCACCTTGGGGACTTTGTGTCCATGCTTGAGAGTGCTTGAGAGCCCTCCCACTCACATATGCTTGATATCGTTCATCCGATTGAGTGAGAGATCGATTTCTAGTGCGCTGCGTTGAGAGATCGCATTCGTGGCACTAGGTGATCGTGTTGCAAGCCGGTGTGCTTGTTTCTCTTGGAGGTTGCCACCTCCTAGACGGCTCGGTGGCAAGAGACTTCGTGAAGTACGCAAGGAAGCTTGTGCGTGCTCTCAAGAAGAGATTGTGAGAGAGGTTCGTGCTCACCTCGCGGGGATCGTGAAGAGCAACTCTAGTGGAGCGTGTCATTGAGCTACCACACTTGTGTGTGGGTTCACACGGTACCCTTTGAGGGATTGGCTAGAGAACTCACACCGTGTGAGTGTCTCGATCAAGCTCCTAGTCGGGATTTGGCACTCGCCATTAAGCTTGAGAATCATCACCGGGGTGATTCGCCACACCGTGGAACCACTAAAGTGTTGGTCGACACAACGAGGAGTAGGGGAAGTTGGCAAGCTTCCCGAGACCTCGGTAAAAAAATCACCGGTGTCATCTTGTGTCCACACTTCAAGCGGTGGTTTTGCAATCTCTTCATCACAAGCTTTGTTATTACATTCATATATATATTGTGCTTGTGCTTGAGTAGAGTAGTTGTGACTATCTAGCTTGTGTAGCTTGTTTAGTTACTTTGCTTAGCTTGTGTAGCTAGGTAATTTGAGCCTTTGGGTTAGGCGTGTGTTGCCTTGTCCATTGTGTATCTAGTGAGCTTAGGGGCTTTGTGCTTGTGCTTACTAGAATTGTGTAGAGCTCACCCGTGCTTGAAGTTCTAGTGCTTATGTTTGTGTGACCTTGCATTAGAATTGATTAGGAGCTCAAGCTAGGCTTGTCACCTCACTCTTCTTGTGTAGGATCCTTTGTAAGGTGATTTAGAGTCTTAGTTAGAGGGGTGAAGTCTTGGCTGAACCGATAAGTTTAATTCGCATTTGTTTCGTAAGCCGTTGAGATTAGTTTTTAAAAGGGACTATTCACCCCTCTCTAGTCCCCATCTCGACCCTTCATCAATGCAACCAAGACATGATTGATGTACATAAACAGTGAATGCCACGGTGAGGGAATCCCTGTACATTAACGGGTCTCCTCTTGGACTATTGCAGGTCGAAGGAGCGACATGATTGAAGGAGCGTTAAGCCTCTACTATTATAGGTACGCTCTTCGACTTCATTAGTTTTCCTTTTGGTTACAAACATGTTATGCTTTGTTATACTGCTCACTTTTTGTGACATATTCCTCTAAAACAATCTTATTTGTCTTCTCACACATAAAGGGATTTCTACTCAGCTAAACAAAGACTGCAGACTGAATTTTGGATGATGCAATGCATGGGACAAAAAAAAAAAAAAATAGAGGCAAGCTTGAGAATTGTTCTCCATGGAAATGACAGACACATCAAATGAGAAACACAAGCATCTTTTAGGCCTAACAATAACATGCATATTGACTTTGCTATCACCATTGAATATATGCCAAAAAAGATGACTCCCCCTTATATTAGTGCTAAGAATTTTTACACCAAGCTAAAGCACTGTTGAAATACATAGCTGTTATTTGATAATTACTTCAATTCCGCAGCAGCTCACGGCCCAAACGAAAACTCAATGTCAATCAAGTTGATCCAATTGATACTCAAAGAAAAACAACAGAAGAAAGTAAGTGCTACTTCACATATACATTACAAAGTTCTTTCCTTCACCATTCCATTCCTATGTACTGCACTATAGGTAGAACATAAAGAAAAAATGTACAGAACCACTATTTTAATTTTGTTAAACCTATCAGTGCTATTCAACGCTCTTGAACCACTTTTTTTTAATCTATCAATGCTATTCCTGTTTGAGCAATGGGATCATACTGATGCCCATGCTATTCGTCGATCCTTTGGGCCACCGCTGTACATTGAACACGTTTACTAATTGAGTCATGTGGTAGTTGCAGTTCAGAATACCACAACAGTGGCCCGCTATTTAGTAACCTACAGAAGTATTCAAATACATAGCTGTTATTTGACATTTACTTCAATTTCACAGCAACTCACAGGCCAAACGAAAGCTCGATGTCAATCAAGTTGATCCAATTGAAACTGAAAGCAAACAACAGAAGAAACAGTAAGTGCTACTTCACATATACTTCAAAAAGTTTTCCCTTCACCTTACCATTCGTATGTAGTGCGCTATGGGTACAACATAAATAAAATTGTAATCAAACACTAATTATTTTTTCCCGAAAAAGTAATAACTCTTGAACAATAAAAAACAATAGCTTTTCCTTGGCTTCAAGCTCAAATGCAGAAAAAAAAAAAAAGTCTCCAAATGTCACTCAGCTCTGCTTGCTCTCTTTCAGTTTGCTATGAACCAATAAATGATACCAAAACAACCAAAGGGGAATCAGAACATGGTAAATTGGTAGGCCCAGCCGTGCTGATGCATTCTGTAACTCATCATGCTATTTGATCTGTGCTGCATGTTTGTCTAAATAAGACGACACGGTCCCATGGACAGTGTACCAGTTGTTGGATGAATCAATTTTTGCTGTTTATCAAGTCGTAATTTGGAGATTCCATCCTGTGTTGCAACTGTCATGACATTGATTGATATTTTCATATAAACCTAGACTATGAATACATGTTGTTCACACCTGTCATTTATTTCTCCACTCCTTTTTGTGGGTTGCCATCACTCCAGCTAGATTCTTAATAACTAGGAGGATGGGTTTGGATTGTAAAGTACAGGTGTTGCAACTGTTATGATATTTGTTGTTGTTTAAACATAAACCTGACCATAACTACATGTCGTTCACACCTATCATTTATTTCTGCACTCTTTTGATGGGTTCCAATCGCTCCTGCTACGTTTCCTATAAAAAAAATTTCTGCAACCCTTTTATGTGTATGCTGTCGTGACTTCAGCTACGTTTCTTAAAATTTACTGATATTTCACTACATAGCATGCATCCCTCACTTTGCTACATCCAATTCCATGATCTTATATTTCCATGTTTTAAATGCAGGTAACTTCTCAAGCTCATCTCAATATAACACGTCAAGGACAAAGTTAGAGAGATTAAATCATCTGTCAAAATTTTTTAAATAAATTATTACATATACTTTATTGCACTATTGTACGTTGTCAACAATCCAACATGTCTAAATATTACTATTTGAAGTTTTTTCATCTTGGAGTTAAAACATAAGGTTAAATAATCATTATGCCAATGAGTATATACCGTATTTCATGCATTCAAATTTGTTGTTGCTGACTTTGTTTCCAACATGCACAAAGTAATCCTGATGAATGGCTACTTGCGAAAAAAAAAATACCCCAGCCCACAAGCCGCCAACGCTGGGTATCCTCCTAGTTATCTAAAAAACGTACGTGCATTGATAGGATTCTTTGATCAGAGAAAAAAAAATTCTTTAGTCATCACGAATTCAAATCTGAGTCGGCCGGTTGCAATTCACCCGCATGTATATATAGCATATATATATATATATCTATATCTATATATATATATCTTAATAAAGCACGAAAATTTCTGCGCAATTTTTCACCACCGTTTTCTTTCACCTTTCCTTTGCCTCCCTTCCGTATCTGTGCCGGACTCTTTTTTTCCTTCCAACTCTTTTTTTATTCCTTCTTCCGCCTTTGTAAGACTTGCAATCCTTCACCGCGATTGTGCATCACGAGATGGAAGGCCTCGAGGACATGGGAGCTAGACCACCGTCCCTCTTGAGCCGGACACGGTCACCTTTGTTGCCGGCGAGGGGCACAGTACGTACGGACCAATCCATGCTTATCTTCTCCAAGCTGATATGTCGCGTACTTCGTTCAGGTCAGGTCATCACTAACGGGCGGGTGCCGGCGTGCCTCCACTGCGTCAGGACGTCGGCCGACGTGCGCGTGACAGGCGAGGTCCTCGTCGACGATGACAAGCCTCCACGCTACGAGCCCGTGAGGTACAATGAGTACCCCAGCACGCTAATCCGGCGATCTGCTGATGGATTGGAGAATGTGATGGCGTGATACCTGGCCACAAAAGAAGGATTCAGCTCTCTAGCTACTGTAGAATCAAACTTTCATCCCTTTTCAATAGACATATCACAAATTGTCTGGTTGCTACTATAGATAATAATAACGTAAAGAATCATTGCAATATGTGAGAATAAAATGGCATAAACTTTTACGTCAAAAATTAGTATATGTTTATGTCATAAATGTCATATTTTCATGTTTGAGCCATTAAGATCTACGCTTGCTACATATACTATGCTGGCAACATCGTTGGAGCGAAGAGTTTCTTCCGTCTGTCTTGTTCTTGCATCCTTCAGATTCTATACATGAGCCATGATCATATATAAAAGTTATCACAATGCAAATCTAGCAATGATGTATTGATCCCGGCTGTGCAACGCACGGCGTTTTTTAGTAAAGTTGAAATTATGTTTCATAAAGTGCTCAAAAATATAGTTTCAGTTTTAAGCTTTGAAGAAGTAATTTGAATATAATCTCTCTCTGAAATCATAGTCAAACTCTTTAATCCCTGTTTGACTAAAATCTTTTGATCTCATAGCAAATCTGTGATCATTCCTTATCCATTTCAAAAGATCTCTTGACGTCATCACTTCTTAGTCTTAATGAGCAGGTACACCTTTTACCTGGAGGTAATATCTCAAATCGATCTGGCCCATTTGGTTTTTATCATTAATAAATTCAAGAAAACACAAATAAAAACACCGCTTCCCGCTATTAATGGAAGGGTATCCGCATGCCGATTCAACAAATCGCGGCAAATCACACGGGAGAGAAGCCCGGGATGCCAACCTTCGCGCGCTGCCGATCCGGCCATCCCTGCGCACTAGCCAGCCGTGAACAGCTGTACGCCTAATAACGACACACAGATGCAACATGCATGGACGCACCAGTGATCCAGGTACACGTTTTTTTAGCATCTACACACCAGGTACTACACGTTGGACAGACACACCATGTACTCCTATACCCAACCACACACTAACGTGCATGACACATCAGGTACACATTTTTTTTTTTTTTTGAGCATCTACACACACCAGGTACTACACGTACGTTAGACACACCATGTACTCGTATGCCCAAACACACACACGCTAACGTGTATGACACATCAGGTACGCCTAACCTGCTAACCACACGCACGACCACGTAGACACGCTAATTAAGCCACACGCAAAATTATAAGGTAATGAGAATATATCAAGTATATATAAAATATATAAAAAAAATTACCATATCATTTATAGATTACGCATGCATGAACAAAATAAAAATACTTTTTATATTCAGAACTTTCCTTATTTAACCAATTTTATGAAATAAAAATTAAATAAATACTATTACCTCCTAGGAGGTAATAGATGATCGTGGCCGTTGGATCAGAAAAAATGGACTCATGATGCTGCACAATTACTTTTGTGATGACTGGTTTTCAGTAGAAATTTGAATTGAGTTCAAATCCTTTTTCAAAAAGCCTTTTTGAAAAGAGTTTGGAAAAAGAAAAGGATTTCTTTTTCCTTCCTGTGTCTTTTTCTTCATTTCAGCCCGTAGGCCTGCTATTTCTTTTCCCTTGTCTTTCTTTTTGCTGAACCCGGCCCACTCCTTGACTTGCTATCGGTCCGGCCCAACTAGCCAAAGGCTAGCCTCGCTGCTCACTTCCTTCTTGGCCCTGCTCGCACCGCAGCGGCGCCAAATCCCGGTGATGCCGCATCCTTTCCAAGTGCCGCATCCCTTCCTTCTAGGTGCCGGAGCCCCCCGTTATAAGCCGAGTCGCGTGCACTGCAGCTCCCTTTCCCATCTGCACTCGCGTTCATCGCACCTGAGAGCTCCGCGCCGCCGTCTTCCCGAGCTCGCGCCGCCGGACCTTGGAGCACCACCCTCGCCGCCGTTCGTCGCCGTCAGAAACGCCGTCGAGGTTGGCTTCGTGGTTGCGAAACCGGCATACCCGTTGTCCTTTGTTTTTTCTCGCGTATGACTCACGACGCGCCGCCGGCTTTGCAGAGCTCCGCCGCGCCCGCTGTTCGTCGTGTTCGTCGTTGTCCGTCCGTCTTCGCCGCCGATATCGGCGTCGGTGAGACCCCTTGCCCTTCTAGAACTGCCGGTGCTTTCAATTAGTTGGATAACGTCCGCTACGGTCGAGTTCTTGCACGCCGGCGACTTTGCCGCCGCCGGCCATGGCCGAGCTCCGCGTCGCCACGCGTTCCGCCCGTTTGCACGCTGCGGATGAGTACACAATCGCGTCAGAAACGCTCTGACGCCGCCAAACAGCCCTAACGCGGACCTAATCGCGGAAAGCGCGAACTCCGGCGACCACGCCGCCGTGGGTTGCGGCCGCGCCGCCGCCGGACTCTATTCCCGGCCGGCGTCCACGTCACACTCACCCCCGATCTAATCGGAACCGTCCAAATCGAATCCGACGGTCCAGATCGGGTGATACCCTTTCGGGCGTCGTTTTTGCACAAAAAAGCCCCTGCGGGTTTTTCATGATCGCAGCGCGGTCAAGCGTATTTCCGTTTGTTCAGATCTAAAGTACGCTTTCAGTATTTACAGAACTGCCATTATTTTCATTTGCTTATAACTTTCAATGCTTTTAACTCCAAATCGATCCGTTCAAATTGCGTTAGGATCGTAGTTAAATTTCCTAGATGTTTATGTCACTATCATACCCAATTTAAGGAACAAATTGAATAGTAACTATATGTGTGCCCAGGAATCCATCACACACATATATTGACAAATGTAAAAGAATAGTATCAACGAGTGCCTTATTACATCACGATAGTATCTCAAACTTAAATATCACAAATGTCTCAACAAAAATATAATGAAACTAAGTAGACGCCAAGGCCTCCAAGTCCACGGAAGAAGATCGACCGTTGACATCGAACCTAGTAGTCATCTTCATAAGGTTGATACCCATCATTATTTCGGATGTCTCTGCCTGCAGTCTCGAGAGGTCACATTGTTCACCTTCCCAAAATTTTGATGCCTCTAGTTACCATTGTTACGCTTAACAGGGCATCCGCCTATTCTTGTTCTTGGGATATTTATTGGCATAATGCCTCTAGTCTCGAGGGTCACAACAGTAGCATTTGACAGAGCATTGGTCTTCACTTGGGTGGCATTAGGGTTAAATAGACGTGGTGCCTGAGGAGCACCCTCGGCGAAAGTTCTGTGGCGACGCCGTTGGAACCGAGGGCGTTCTTTGGCCGATTGTTAGTTCGAGGACGCTAATTGTTCTGACCCTTGTCCCACTGAGAAGAAGACCCTTGATTCTTCTGTTGGTAGCCTTGCTGATTGCGACGGAAAAGAGAGTTGCACTCTGAGTTCTTCTCATTGTACTTCCTCTTCTTAGAGTCAATGTCCTTGCGCTTACCGTCAATGACAATAGCACGGTTGACCATAGCCTGGAAGTTAGGATAGGTGTTGGACATCATCCGGAGTGGAGATCATCATAAAGTCCCTTGAGGAATAAAGCCGCTTGTCCTCATCGGAGCCACATCCCTAGGAGCGTAGCATGATAGTTGTGAGAAGCTGTCATGGTATTCCCCCATAGACATGTGTCTCTGCTTCAGAGCCAGGAACTCCTCCCTCTTCTGTGACATCGTACCCTCTGGTATGTGGTATGACCTGAACTCCCCTCTGAATTCTTGATAGGTTATGGGTGGCGCATTGTTGGGACGCCCAAACCCAAGATGAGTCCCACCAGGTCCCGTCTTTGCTCCCTCTAGTCAGTCCGCAGGCTTAACAACACCCTCTCTTCATCATTGCATTCGCGTTATCTATAGTCTTGCAGACCAATCATCCGCCTCTAGTGGGTCGGCGACATGTGAGAATGTAGGCGACGCCCCTTCATGAAGTTCGCATGCCCGTCCCTGGGTGGGACATAGTCTTTGGCCTCCCCGGTGGTTCCGATTCTGCTGATTCTCGTTGGTTCCACAAGCAGAGTTGCACAAACCGTTGAATCAATCGCCTCGCATGCCCATCGGTTGCTCGACCGTCATCACGGGGCGGTGGTGGCGGGGTGGTGTGCCCCTGCCCCTACCACGCCCATGGCCACGACCTCCTCCACGAGCAGCCATATCCGTCATCCAACATCACATACACAAGTCTTAGAGTTACCCAACAAAAAAGATCGAATGACAATTTGAAATTTTCTCGACAATGTGCAACAAAGGCAGTATGGTAAACGGACAATAACGGAGTTCCTGAAACTCAAATGACTTGTTATCTACACCGTTGGAAAGACAATGAAATTATCTACAACGTTCGTGTGGATCATAATTCCAGATTCTGTCATTAAATTTACGGAAAACAGAGAACAACAGATTTTGTTCAGAACATCCAGACTGCGCCGAAACATCATTTTCAAACTGTTATATCTCCCAGACCAGAATAGATAAAGTTGTCATATAGGATTCATTGGAAAGGTACATAAGTCTAGTTTCTCCTAGAAAAATTTCAGGTCAAAAGCACGTACGGATTAAGAGATAATGGATAAAGAACACAGACTACTCCAGAAAACAGATTCAGCCACGATAGATAAAATGACCCAAGACTTATATTAATCAAACTTTATTAAACCTTAATCCAAGACTAGGAGTTCATGGACAGGCCCATGGAACTCTAGCAATCATTATGAAAGAAGCAAATCACACATAAAGCATAAGTGCAAAGCAACTGGCACGCCAAGTTTATCACACACACTCTTGACTCGACTCGACTCGACTCGACTCGACTGACGCTACTAACGTTTTACTTATTACAAGAGGGCATCCAACATCTAGGGCGTTGCGGGTGGAAGCACGTTGTAGATCCTATCTTCTCCCAGCCTCTCCCTCATGTCATCACCTTCAATCCGAAGCCTTTCTAGAGAATTACGTAGGCTAACCACCAAATCAATCCGGTGCTCATTCTCCTCCATGAGATGGCTCTCAAAGTGCACGGTGAGTTGAGTGGTGTTGTTTTCTCCAACAGGCTCCATGATTGGCCACTCGCCATTACGAGCATAAGGAAGGTAACGATCATTGTCGTGAAGCATAGGCGGCGGCGACGACCCCGAGTTCCATCCAAGCTTCGTGAGGCAAAGATCATCTATGCCATCATGCATAGTTGCACGGGACGCCGGGGGTGTGTGTAACGAGACTCCATCCTCCAGGCTCCACTCGTCATGTTCCTTAGGAAAATCTCCACGGAACCTTCCAAAGTGTGGCCTCCGGGGGATGCCGATAGCGGCAAAACATACTCGATCTTGCTTCACCCTAGTCCTAAAAGTGGTTATTGATTACTCCCATCGGTAAGGTTGTGCATCCCGGTTTCAACTTCGTAAATGTGATCCTCTGTCATAGTCCAACCCATAGAAGGGGTTGTCCTCCACCACTAGGCGCGGCTATAGGAGCATCACCTTCTTCATCTCCCGGTCGTCAACGACTTCGTGGGCTCATCTTACGGAACCACCTCTTCTTCTTCATCCTCCGGAACCACATCTTCGGCTTCATCATCGGGGAATAGGATCTTCGTCTTCATCCTCCCCATTATCATCATCTTGGGAGTCTTCGCTATCTTCGATCCTGAACCGCCGAAATAACCACCATCATCATCGGGATCACCAAGCGCCTCCCCGGTTCTCTGTGTGTTTCCTCCTCCGGCTCGCCCCTCGGAGCCCGCAACAACATAGAGCTAGCGTAATGGCCGGCAAGGAACCTCTCCTCGATTGGCGCACCGACATGACGCTTTTAAGCGAGGGTCCGCTTGGTACAGGCCATCTAGAAATAAAAATGAGTTTAAAATTAGAATCAACACTTTGGTAATAGAATATAGCAACACAGCAAAAACAAAATTTTCACAAGTAATAATGCTATAGCAAAAGCAAGAACAAGTGAGGTAAAATTTTCTAAGGCGACCATTCTACCTAGGGCTTTGCGTCCCTACAATCGACATTAACGGCTTTGATACCAACTTTGTCATATCCAATTTATAGAACAAATTGAACAATAGACTATATGTGCACCCTAGGATCAATCGCACACATATAATGACAAAATTAAAGGAATAGTATCATCAAGTGCCTTATTACATTACAAAAATCGTATCTCAAACATAAATATCATAAAGTCTAAATAATAATATAGAAACTAGCTAAGCTTCGTATTCCCAACTCCACGGGGAAGATTGATCGTTGACACTCAAGCCTAGTAGTCATCCTCATAAGCTTTATAACCATAGCCATTTGTACCCATTCAGAATATTGTCCAAGTATGCAAAAGAAACAAGTGTAGTACACAACGTACTCAACAAATATAACATGGATATAAACGAGGCTCAAAAGGTTTTGACACTGTTTAAACTGTAGGTAGCTTTTAGTATATATACTATAGTTCAATAGTAAGCATTAGCAGCAAGGAATCCCAAGTTCCCACATTAACACGATTATACAAGAATAAATAACATGAATAACATAAATAGGTAAATAAACAGTAATCATCTAACTCATAAGGATTTCAAGGCCGTTCATAACCACGAACACGACTGATATATCAGTTTACACTCTGCGGAGGTTGTACACTTTCACTATGAGTCATGTTTTCCAAATGAGTAGGTTAATTATGCCTAAACACCGGAAACCATATAAAGCCTTTCAAAGGTTCATCTAAAAGTATTAGTGGCCAACGAGCGATACAACCCCGTTTCTCCCATTCCGGCAAACCACCAACAAAGATAGATAGGGTCCTTTGACCGACTAAAGCGAGAGCCATGTGACCCTCACAGCTGCACTATTAATCCCGGATGATCACTTACTGTTAAGTCCTTATGGAGAGCTTAAGGACATAAAATAAAAGCATGAGTCCTTTCATCCTATAGAACAAGTTGATACAAGGTCACCTTTTATCTTTCATTTGTTCCATAAACAATTAATCAAATTACAAGATAAATAAATGTTGTTTCCCATAGCTATGCTAGCGCTGAAACAATTAATCATCAAAGCCGTGTCGACTGTAGGACGCAAGCCCTAGGTAGAATGGTCGTCTTAGAAAATTTTACGTCACTTACAATTAATCCCATAGCTATGCTAGCGCTGAAACAACATTTATTTATCTTGTAATTTGATTAATTGTTTATGGAACAAATAAAAGATAAAAAGATGACCTTGTATCAACTTGTTCTATAGGGTGAAAGGACTCATGCTTTTATTTTATGTCTTTAAGCTCTCCATAAGGACTTAACAGTAAGTGACATCCAAGATTAACAAAGGCAGCTATGAGGGTCACGTGGCTTTGCTTTAGTCGGTCGAAGGACCTTATCTATCTTTGTTGGTGGTTTGCCGAATGGGAGAAACGGGGTTGTATCGCTTGTTGGCCACTAATATTTTTAGATGAACCTTTGAAAGGCTTTTATATGGTTTCCGTGTTTAGGCCTAATTAGCCTACCATTTGGAAAACATGACTCAAAGTGAAAGTGTACAACCTCTGCAGAGAGTGTAAAACTGATATATCACCGTGTTCAAGGTTATGAACGCCTTGGAATCCTTATGCGCTAGATGATTACCGCTTATTTACCTATTTATGTTATTCATGTTATTTATTCTTGTATAGTCGCGTTAATGTGGGAACTTGGGACTCCTTTAAGCTGCTAATGCTTACTATTGAACTCTACTAAAAGCTACCTACAGTTTAAACAAAGTATCAAACCTTTTGAGCCTCATTTATATCCATGTTATACTTGTTGAGTAATGTTGTGTACTTACACTTGTTTTCTTTTGCATACTTGGACAATATTCGGATGGGTACAAATGGCTATGGTTGTAAAGCTTATGAGGATGACTACTAGGCTTGAGTGTCAACCAATCAATCTTCCCCTGTGGAGTTGAAGGCGCTAAAGCTTAGCTAGTTTCTATATTATTGTTTAGACTTTTATGATATTTATGTTTGAGATACAGTTCGTAATGTAATAAGGCACTTGATGATACTATTCCTTTTAATTTTGTCATTATATGTGTGCGATTGATCCTAGGGTGCACATATAATCTATTGTTCAATTTGTTCTATAAATTGATATGACACTCCACCGGGCGACGCTTTCCAACACCGCGGAAAACCGATGAAACGCGCGATTGAGGAGCTCGGGCGTTTCAACGCGAGGTCTTCGGCATCTCGGCGGGTCGCCCCACAGCCCTCGCTTTTGGCCTCCGCGTGGCATGAACGAGGAGGATGCGGGGTGAGGGGAAGGTGTGCGTGAGCTGGGAGCGAGCGGGGGTGTGGCGCTACTATCCACGCAGGCCGACGTCGCCGCCGTCGACGCCGCCGGGCTTGGCGAAGCTCGCGACCAGGTATAGAGCGCCATGGGGCGCAGCGATCCAGGGCGAGCGCGGCTCCTCCGCTACCGTCATGGACGCAGCTCCCCGGCACGGCCGAGGCCACCGGTCGAGGGTGGGACTCCATCGCCCCTGGGGGTTCTTCGCCGTCGAGCATGGGCGGGGCGAGCGCTGGCGCCGTCGGCGTCGAACAGCGGCTGCGATGCTAGGATGGGTGGGACCCACGGTTGTCTAAAAATCACTATGAAACCGCGTGTAATGAAAATCTCGTTTCTGGTGGGTGTCACGTCTTAAAGTGAAACCTCTCATTGAGACTGCATCCACTCCTGTGCTTTGGGAACACATGATGCGCTGAAAAGGCCGAGCGGATGCGACTGAAATTTGTTCGCGCGCTCATCCTTTTATCTCGAGGAATCCAGTAAAGCCCGCGCTCTATCGTGTCATTCTGCCTGTAGTGGAAGGAAAACAAACCATAGTGCTCTAGACGCTTCGATAGTTCGATGTTGCTGATACTGCACGTAGTAGGTAGGTGCCACTGCCATCCATCATCAGAATCTGAATTCTGAAATCTACTACAGGTACGTAGATGAAATCCGTCGTCCTTTGAAAAGCACGCTGGATCGGTGAATCCTGTTGAACCATACCAACAGCCGGCCGGGGATCTGTGCCTGCTTTGCTGCTGAAGTACGGAGTAACCCCTGAATTTGGCGAGACTAGGCTGTACCCAGGCTACCCAGCCCATGAATTTGGCGTTCCAATTTGTAAGTTGTTTTGTTTTTTCTAAAAGCCAAAACGACTTACAAATTGGAAGGATTATTAGTACTTGCTTCCATGTGTGCTACCAGTAAGTTACTACCAGTCAAGGCGTCACCGGTCTGCGCCAACAGTCGCAGTCGACGCCACGCTACTGCCCATGCTGCACTCTTATCGTCGCCAGCTGGGGAGACACAAGGAGCGAGAACCGACGGCCCGTACGTTGTTCCCCTGTGCCTACTCCTCGCCTAGTCTCGCCTGGCTGAGACTGACGATCCATCCCTCCTGCTCGATCAGCTCATGGACGGACCGGAGCCAGACCAGAGTCACCCACCGGCCAGACGAGGTCCGTCCAGTCGTTCAAGCAGGAATCGTCGTCGTGTGGACTCGACCGTCGACGTATAAAATTTCTAGAGAGGCCGCGCGCGCACCACAACTCCACAAGTCCTCTGCCCCAAGCAGTCAAGCACAACGAAAGCGCGCATTTATTCTGTAATCTTCCCACCACCACCTTTCTCCTCTCATTAGACAAGGACTCGGAAAAGTTTCGGGCGATCGCCACTGCTCCCGAGCCGGCCAGCGACGCACGGCAAGAACGCGCGCAGTTCCGTCTCATCGTCAGCCATGCATCGCCCGCGCAGCCATCTGTGCCGCTCCCGCGTCGTCGCTGCGGTTGTTCTCGCCGCCACCATCGTCATCGGGCTAGGCGCGGCGGGCGTCGTCGAGGCAGCCACGGGCACGTTCATCTACGCCGGCTGCTCGCCGTCCAAGTACCAGCCGGGGACCCCTACGAGGGCAACCTGGACTCGCTCCTGGCCTCCATGGCCAGCGCGGGCGCCCAACGCCGGGTACAACAGCTTCACGGCGGGTGCGAACGGCACCGCCGGCGCGGCGGCGTACGGGCTGTACCAGTGCCGCGGCGACGTGGTCGGCGCCGACTGCGGCGCGTGCGTGCGGGACGCGCTGGCGCAGCTGAGCCAGGTGTGCGCGGCGGCGTACGCGGCGTCGCTGCAGCTGGAAGGGTGCTACGTGCGGTACGACAGCACCAACTTCCTGGGCACGCCCGACGCCGCCATGGTGTACCGCAAGTGCAGCACCGACAGCAGCAGCGACGCCGGGTTCCTCGCCAACCGGGACGCCGTGCTCGGGGACCTGCAGCAGGGCGTGGGCGGCGCCAGCGGGAGCGGGTACAAGGTGAGCAGCGCCGGGAGCGTGCAGGGCGTGGCGCAGTGCCTGGGCGACCTCGCCGCGGCCGACTGCACGTCGTGCCTCGCGCAGGCGGTCGGCCAGCTCATGGGCACCTGCGGCACCGCGCTGGCCGCCGACGTGTACCTGGCGCAGTGCTACGTCAGGTACTGGGCAAACGGCCACTACTTCCGCCCGACACAAGGTACGTTGTACGTACAAACTACTGTATAGTATTTTCCAACGCAAATTGTACGCAGTTTTGCCCTTGCGTTTGACCCTTCAAGACGACTGATGCTGTGCTAGTATAACCTACTAGAGATCGCAATTTGCGAGTGCCCAGCTCGAGTTGCAGCAGGAATTGATTCCAGTAGGCGATAGGTAAAACTTCCCAAAGAGATCGATGAGGCAGAATATGTCCTCTATCACCCTTTTTCTCCCTATGGGCATGCCAATGGATGCTGATCAGTGCGAGAATGTCCAAGGCCCTCGCATACTAGGCGAGTAGAAAAAGCTCACTCCCAATGGCTTAATTTTCAGTTGTCTGGGATCAATCATTCCTGTTACTTGAAAAAATTTAGCTACCAATAGGCGATAGCTCGAACGCTCTGTCTAGATTAGCAATGGACGCTGTCTAGATTAGCGAAGGAGAAAGAGACAAGATAGCAATCACTTGACTGCTGACAAGTGACAACCGCGCCGCGCGCGCCATGACGACCGGTGGCAACATTCAGTCAAATCAATAGCGGCTCCAGCACAATCCAGTCCAATACTATGTACTCCCTCCGTTCCACAATACTTTGCAATTTTTGACTCATATAAACCGTGTTTGACCTCTCGCCTTATTCAACTTTTTTTTAATAAATATTACTACTTTTGTTATGACTTATTACATCACTAAAGATATTGTAATGACGTTTTGTTTGTTTTATAATCTACATAAAAAATTTGAATAAAACGAGCAAATAAAACACGCTTTATACGGTCTCAAAGACCGCAAAGATCAAAATGAAACGAAGATTATTGACTTATTGGGGTTTGGTATGCTAATCATCCCGTAGTTTCTAGTGGACCGCATGCCATTTACAAGTGGACCCCGTATAATCAGGCAGTAGATGCTTTGAAGTGACAGTAATGAAAGGAGCTGCATTACTTCTTGATCCACAGAAAAAGGAACTAAAACAGTAATCTAGAGTATGCTAGATTCGTGTCTCCTGCATCGTTGCATCGTCACCTGCAGATGCAAAGCACTTTCAGCAGTAAGCTAGCCGACGATTTTGTCTTTCTCTTGCCGTCCCGTATATACTGATCCAAAAGGATTGTCCTGATCCACCAGCGCCACTAAACAAAACATGCCTATCGCCAAGCATATCCATCAGGTTTGTTTAGGCCTGCGCAGCGGCGATAGGCACGCACATCGTGGGACTGGGGCTTGACGGCGGCGGCCAACCACTCCTTGTGCCGATGAATATATTCCCGATAAAACAAAAGGAGCACTCGGGCAACGGGGCAAGTGCGCAACTTTGCATATGCTATTCTAATCCTGTACGTATGGCTGTATCTGATGATCTGATGTCCTCTTGTGGTCACAGATTATTCGCAGGATGATGTTGGGAGGACTGTGGCCATAATCGTCGGCATCTTGGCAGGACTGGCAATCTTCGTTGTGTTCATCTCATTCCTCAGGAAAAAAATGTAATCCCTCCGTCCACTAATATAGTGCATTAAAAAAATAAGATAACGTGCAGTAACACTCAAATAACGCATGTGCTTAATTGCACTCATGGATTAATAAACCTAATAAGAAGTTTCTCTTTCAACTCAAATTATGGTTTTCTTTTTAACAAAATTACCAAATCTAGGTATAGTCATTACGGAAAAACTAGTATACATTTTAGAAGTCACAATGCACTATACACAAAATTTTAGAAGTCACAATGCACTATATTTAAGGACGGAGTGAATAAACACCTGACTTGCTAAGCGTCCAGCGGTCATGTACGACGATCGACGCCTTGCCTTAACTAACCTCATGCAACTGGTGTCTCAATGCAGGCTAGCTCGGCTACTTGTGGCCTATGCTTACACTCTCAGACGCTGGCATGAGAACATAGGAAAGGGCTCCGAAAAGAGATTTCTCTACTAGCATGGCCTGCAAAATGCTTTGTAAAGCACATGTAATATTATTTTGTTAGCATAGATATGGGCTATCAGAGGAGCACTACCTTGATTTGGGTCATCATTTTTGCTCCACTGATAATGGCCTACTTGCGACCATCCATCGCAACACCATTCACATCTGATCTTAATCATTTCGGTAGTTGGATGAAGATCAGTCTTGGCATTACTTTACATATAGGTACGAATATAAGTACATGATGATTATATATACAAGTGATCATGGGTTCACCCGGTCCCCAGATGATACGAGCTCGCACACAGGCACATGGGGCAGCAGACCTCGCGGGGGGGCTTTGCTATTGACCTTTATCATCAAGCGCTGTGTCCCTGCGCCATTGGGCTCCACCTCGCCGAGTTGTAGCTGCTGCAAGTGATGATGCTTGACTCCCTCATTTTCATCTCAGATATACCACTGTTGCAAATGTTTGCGAACGCCCTCATGTACTTCATGCCATACTGAGTAAGTGAACCACAACGGGATTCGAAAATGCGCACCTAGCAAAAAGACATCAAAATGATACAAGTTCAACATGACAGATGACGGAATGCGAATGTGCAATAGCAAGGAACTTCATGTGCATGCCTTACATCAGAGTCGAATGAGAAAAATAGTATACTCACCATCCTCTTCAAACAATCCCAGTCATCGACTAATGGTTGACCCGAGGGTCTAACAGCCTCAAGCATTGAAGGCCCTTTCTCAAATCCAAAAGACAAGCCTCCCAATGAAATCGATACTGCTGTCAAGATGCTTCCTATGTTGAACAGTTTCTTTAATCTCTATGAGAGCCCTCAGCTTCTCTACAGACTCCCCATTTAACTGCTCATACTGAAACAAAGAACTAAACATTAGAAACGACTGGGTACCGCAAGTGATTGGCAAAACTTCAGCTTTGGTATTACAGGAGTGAGCTTGACATTGAGATAAGTGTACGAGCTGAGCTCTAACCCTCTCAAGCATGGTGCTATCACAACATCCTCTCATCAAGACCACATTTGTATTAAAATTAAAAGGCTCGTTCTTTCCTCCTATCTTCTCTAAGAAGAAGTCCATCTACAGCACTTAGTTAAGCCATACCAAACAAGCCACATAGTTTTCAACTTTTAGTGGTGTTAGTGTGAACTTGAAGCTAAAAACACAACAGCTTTTAGCCAGTGATGGAACAAGTAAAACCCCTTTCTTCAACTGTCTTATCATCAATTATTATCTAAATTTCTATAAAACACGGGTATAAAATGTGCCAGCTGCTAACCCCTAGGCTTGTTTTTCAAATGAGAACAAAAGAAATAAAGTGCTCATAAAAACTAAAGCGTACCCACCAACAACACACACACTAATAATAAAAAAAAAGAGCCTGATCTTTTGTTTGAAGAATTTCTGGAAGATAACCAAGTAAACAGAAATATCAACTCTAGCAGCTGACTCATAGAAATAGGCATAAGGAAGGTTAAAAAACAAGAAATAAAATATATTATTGTAACAACACAATGTAATGATGCCATATATATCAAGCAATGTTGCATACTTTTCAAGAACAAATAACTAGTCATCAACAGAGATTTCATCTGTGAAATGGTTTCTGCATGTTTTTAATTTTACCTAGTGCAACAACACGCATGTTTGAATTCAACAATGTAGAGGACAAGAACGGAAAACAGCAAACAACCAATAGTCCTATTTAGCATAATATATTCCATGAATATTACTCAGAATAGCATCCATCTTTTTTTAATAATCCACAAAGTCTATAATATTGCAGAGGAACAGTTAAAATGATCATGGGGGAATGAAAGAATAGCTAGATTTACCCTCTTCCACATGAAGAGAAGATCAGCATCTCTTTGATTGACTGCACCCTTTGGGCCTGGCCAAAGCAGCATGTTTGCCATGTTGGCATTAGCAGGATCAAAACCTTGATAAATGAACAGCTTGTCATCATCCTTGAAGGTCTTATCACCATACTCCATAACATGAGAACCCTCTTTGTACTTATTCGAAGTTTGAGGTTCTAGTTTTCACCTGCCCAACAAATTATTTGTTTTTAAAGTTCTCATTTATACCTTCCTAACAAAGCAGGTGACAAACTAACTGCTATTAAACATGGAGGATGTGCTTGAGATTCACCACTTCATACTGATCCTTGATGGTTTCCTTCTTCAGATTGTGGGTTTGACTGCCAATTAGAGTCAGATCAGTTCAAATGAGCAGGCTAAGTAGCCATAACAACCATGAGTACTTACTACCAAGCTTGTATATTCAGGTCATACTGACTGAAAGTAAAGTAAAGCATAAAAGCACTATGTGCATTTACTAGTTAACAGTCCTTTGGTTGTATGACAATCAATAATTCCACAATCTTTTCAATTATCTACTGTTTTTACATGTATTTGCTATTACCACTTAGGGCTGAAGACTGATCTGCCAATACCTTAAATACTAGTAAGTGGATGATTATTGTACTAAATAAATAACAACTGCACATACCTTCTTATGTACTACCTGTGTTCCAAAAATTTAAAATGATGTAGTTTTGTCCTAAATCAAATTCTCTAACTGTAACCAAGTTTATAGAAAATACACAGATATGTACAACATCAAATGAATTTCATGAAATCTACCATGAAATATGTCTTGATAGCGCATTAATTTACTTGGTATTGTAGATGTTAATATATTTTTTAATAAAGTTGGAGGTTCTACAAAACTAGAACACTGGAAAGAGTGGCAATTCTTTAACGTGATATGAAGACATGTAACAATGTAACATGACAAGGACATGTATGTATAAATTTAGAAAAGAATTCATGAATAAGATCCAAATAACAGTGTTTTGACGCAAAGTTTAGCTGTGTAGAATGAACGAAGTAAGATAAAACAAATGGACCGATCATGAAAAAAGGCAGTTTGATCATGGGCAATAACACAATAGTCCAAGCATTAAAAACTTAGTATAACTTGAATTGTATTACACTATATAACTAAAAATGGCAAGGCAACATATTAAATATGTAGGCGCCATAAGATATACCTTCCACAAGTGTAGAAAAGCTAGAATTTATTTTGATCTAACATAATATAATGCTGCACAGCAGTGGATCCCAAATGAGTTTTATGATCTTACCTGTCTTCCATCCAAGAAACACTGTACAAATCACCTAAACAGGTAATGTACTCAGGAGGGGGTGATGGTTCCATCCCAGGGCAGTACGTTCCCCAACTATTTTCAACTGGATTTGAGGCTGTTGTGACATAAATATTTAGATCTTCAGGCATTAATCCCTCAAGATACTGCCACTTTCACAAGCCTCAACATATATAACCTGACATTCAGTGTAAAGCGTATCAATTCCAGAATGGACTTTTCTAGAGCGGAGAAGAAAATTAAGGATCTATACCATTTTTGAGTAGCTATTGGAAGCATGCTTCTTTTCAAAACCTTGATGAAGTCACCAGCATACAGATATGGCAAGTTTGGCATACCTAAAATTTTGCTTAGTTAAGTACGATACAGAAAATCAACTGAACAACATCCCTTACACAGTAAGTCCAAAATACGCACCAAGAACTCCAGGACCCCCATGATCTGAGTAATAGATGAAGATGTGATCATTAGGTTTTGCTGTCTATCACCTTCTTACTCCCACCAGTGATAGCACTTTTATTGCCCAAGAGGACAGCAAAGAAGTTTTCAGTAGTGACCTGATCACCTGTGTAATCCTGCAATGAATGTGAACTTGATCAACTTGGTGCAAAACATGAGCAGTAGGAGCTGCCAATCCATACGTGATCACAAAGCACAATCATATTTTGATTTTTGAGGATAGGCTACTCATGCACTTGTACAAAACTGAGATTGATGTGAAGACACATCTAGTATTTACCTTTGGAACACCATTATAAACATTTTCTCCTTTAGGATGGTTAATGATAACCCCAGGCCTCGGGTTCAGGATGTTATGCGCAATATCATCATACATGAACACCACAATGTTCTCCTCCTTAACTCCTCCCTTCCGCAGTATCTGGTACGCATGGCACACATCGGCCTGCCAAGCACCAAGTGTACCATTATGCCCTAAGTAAGCAGTCATAATGATTTCATATATTGTAGCAAACACACAATAAACAAATAGTAATATAGTTGTACAGAAGAACACGACAGAATTTTTTTGTGTGTGTGTGGCACCGTTCAATCACTAGAATTCAGGCATAATATATATATAAAAAAAAATATTAACCCCAAATAGCCCCCCACATTCCAAAACAGACATTTCAGTCAAACAAAATTCCTGTCACCAATGAAGCATGTCTCGCACCTAAAATTATCCACCTAGATAGCAACCACCCGAAACATCTGAGCCAAATCATGTATGGACCTTTCTAAACGAAGCAAAGCATCTAGGGATCGGACAGCCCTGTCCTCCATACCTAAATCTCACGGCCAAACCCTGTGTACAGTCAATTTCAAACTCAGATAGAGACCGGATCAGCTTTGAACCCCCACAAATTCGAAGCATCACGCTTCCGAATCAATCGGAAAGTCGCAGCACTATCAAGCTAGCAGAGGCATGCGCAGGAGGGGAAAACCCATCCACCCCATGCTTCAAATTAAGTCCCCGCTCGACGCGACGGCTCACCTGGTGCCGGTAGTTCCCGTAGCCGGAGGAGCCGGCGACGAGCACGGCCCACCTCGTCCCCAGTCCATCCTCTTCAACTGCCGAAGCAGAAGCAGAAGCAGCAGCGTCACCCCCTTCTCCGTCGGCATCCGTATCAGCGGCTCCCACCCACCCTCCGCCGCGGCGGTGAGGGCCAGGAGCGAGAGGAGGAGTCCACACAGCCACGCCGACGCCGCGGCTGCCATCGTCGATCGCGAGGGCGGCGCGTCAGACAGAGGAGAGCAGAGGCGGGCGGGTAGGTGCGAGTGCGTGAGAGTGGTGAGCGATGACGACGAGTCTGGCTCCGGGGCAGCGGGCAGCGCCTTTAAAAAAAGAACGGCCCGTACTGACGTGTCGTGCGGCAGCAACGCCTGCCTGCGCGGCGGCCGCGCCGCGATGCCGGCGCGGGCGGGCCTGCGCCGAGCCGACGCCGAGAGCTGCCGTTCACGCCTTCACAAACCGCGCCGCAGGCTGAACTGAAACAGGCAGCAGAGGCGCCTGCCTGCAAGGCTGGAAACACGAGCCCGTCGCGTGAGTGAGTGGGCACCGGATAAGATCCTGATGCTTCGCCTTCGCCTCAAGAAAATGAGCGCGTCGGGTCGTCGTCAACCGACTACTAATTTCGACGGGATTTGATAAAGCGAAGAGTTGATAGTGACCCGCGTGATCTGCTTAGCCTTTTGCCTTCTTTTTCTAGAGAGTTTTTACGTGACTTGGAATTAATATTTTCGCCCCATTTTGGTTTTGATCCAATGGCCAAAAAGAAGGCGAACCGAATGAGGAACCAAATCATGGATGCTCCGCCACCCCGCTGCTTCTCACCCACCCGGATTCATCGCCAATGATGGATGCTCCGCCACCCTCACGACGTCGACAGTAGCGCCGCCAGGGATAAGCCGGACCGGAAAGCCGACGTCTTCGCGCATATCGGAAGGCCGGTGTCTCCGCTGCGCCTGCACCCGGCGCCGGCGGGCAGCCACGCCTTCGTCATCGTCCTCCTCGTCCGGCTCCGCCGAGTCGCCGGCCGTCGCGAAATGACGCAGGCAGAGCCTCAGCGCCGCCAGCATGCTCTAGCGGTGCCACGACACGCAGCCGAGGAGCGCGAGCGCCGAGTCGTGGTGGATGGTGCTGCTGCGCGCCGGCTCAGCCGTGCAGCCGTAGGAGCGCTTGCCCCACGTGCGGCGATGGAAAGAGGCCCCACGGCTTGGGTGCATCTAAGACGAGGTTGACACGTTGAGCCATTCCTCAGAGATGGTGCGGCTGTCGCTGCTGTAAATCTATTGTTGAATCTCCTACATACGACGTAAGCATGGAGGGTGCGTTTGGGCACGAGCGTGGCGTCCCTGAGCGGCTGTATGATGTGCGGTGGCCGGCGTCTAGCCAACGCTCGATCCAGGGGCGGATTGGTGCGGAGCCGCGGTCGTACTCGTACGCCGTCGTGGGTGTCTTCTAGGTGGTGGTCGCGGCCGAGGCATACAACGCCGTACGACGCCTTCGAACTCTAGCGACCCGCGGAGACTCAACGGCCGCGTTCACCGGAGCCGCACCAGCACGGTGAGCTCGCGCTCGTCGGAACACCACTCGCGGAGGAGCAGTTCGTGGATTTGGGATAAGCTGAGAAGTTGCGTTGTTAGCAAAAATACTAAACTAACCTTTAATGAGAATTAGGGGGTGGAACCGGTTGAACACAATTTGACGGGAGGAACTACCGGTTCCTTCCAAGCACCATAAAAACTCTCTCTTTTCTATCGCGACGAAAGGGAGAGGAGGGGGAGACGCAAAGAAACCGGCTGTTTCTGATCTTTTTCTGATCTGATCAAATAGTGTGGGATCGCTGCAGGAAATCATGGAACGTTTCCGTCTCTTCTGTTCTCGAGCAAACTGGGGCGGGGGGCATGCTTTTGTGCTGCTTGTGCCAAAGAGTGTTGGACGTTGCCGGCGGGCAAGGAGGAGGGAGGGATAACGCGATTACTTCACGCGTACTGAAATGAGATCGAGCACGATTGCCATTCAAGTATCATGTGCCGCTCACAACTAAAAAATCGACGGCGACGAGATTTCAAAGTAGGATCTGCCACTGAGCATATTTGCATTAACAAAAGCCAACCGTCCAACATGATTAAGTTTGCGAGCTTTGAGAGTAGTCAACTTTGATATCAATAATAAAGTTGTAATCTATCACCGTGGCCAAAGGTTCTAGCCGGTTAGGATACTCAAGCGGCACTCCACAGGTCTTGAGTTTGAATCCACGCACTCCACAGGTCTTGAGTTCGAATCCCCGTGGGAGCGAATTTCAGGCTGTGGTTAAAAAAAATTCTCTTGTCAGTCCCGTGTGTCAAAGCACTAGTTAAGAGCTCGCCCAGGTCCCGTATGGATCGAGCTGTGAGCTCTGGTTGGTATACCGGCTAATGGATTCGGTATAATTTCGGCCCCGGTCTTCTCCAAATGGATTGAGGATCGTAGTTTCCATGGGTTACAAGCTCCTAGTGTCAGGGCAGGACTAGGGTTCGGGGATTTTCTCGACCGAGGAAACCGAAGTTTCTTCTTAAAAACAATGCCGGTGGGGCGGTCTTTCCCCACCTGACCGAGTTTTTTTTTTAATCTATCACTGTGATCGAAAACAAGAAGGTGACCGAGGTAGATAGTGTTAGGAGTGAGATCACATATTAGGAAAATACTTTTTACCTCCAACTTACTTTGATTGTCTACATGCTTGCTGAAAAGAATAGAAGATTTGGCCAGGTTGGGTGTTTGACCTGAAACTGCACAAAATGATTGGAGAGTGGCATTGATTCTGCTACCTTCCTCCTTTGTCGCTTGACCACATATAATTAGATCATTAGTGAATAAAAAGTGAGTAAATACGTGGTAGTTTGGCTCAAGAGTGATGCCCTCAGTGCTACTATTAGGCCGTCCGCAAAGCTATTTGACTATCTAAATGTGACGTGGTAAGGAAAAAGTAGGAGAGAGAGAGTAATCACTAGCTACATGCAAATAGCTAGACTATTTCATGTAGCCCAAGAACATGTGAGAGGAGCATGTGGGTCCAATAATATAGAATATTCTTTCTTGTTATCTCTCACCTCCATCGTCATTGTGGACCCTTAAGGACGGTTCATTTATAACTAAAATGAAAAAAGTAGGGGGGGGTGGCCTCAATGTATACCACGCCAAGGATTGAAAATAGGAGAAGGTTCACCGTTGATGAGGACAAACATAGTGGTAGAAGAAATGCAAGTGTGAATTAAACTAATAAAGCTATCCTTGAAACCTTATCTTCTAAGAGCAGTAGCAATGGAGTGCCGCCGTCGCTCTATTCTATCACAGGCTTTGGCTCAATCAACTCGGGAAAAAAGCCTTTTGTTTCCAACTTTTAAGATTGAAGTTGTGAATAATCTCCTGAGCAATGATAATATTAGAAGCAATGTGTCTACCATGAATAAAAGCATATTGATAAGGATGAATAATATGGGGCAGTGAGCTTTTGATCCTTTAGATAGAGATTTGAAAATTATTTTGTAGGCAACATTACACAAGCTGATTGGCCCAAAATCTCTAGGGAATTGGGAGATTTTAATGTTAGGTATGAGAGTGGTGTAAGTCTTATTTAGAGTCCGTTTAGTTGCTGAAAAATTTCGGCATGGCCCAAAAAAATTCAGGGTTGGGCTTTTGCAACTAGACAGCACCCAAATTTTTTCAGCCTGTTATTCCCCAAATTTCTACAAGGCCCAAGGCCCAGGCAACCCTAACCAATCCTCACCCGTTACCGAGAGGAGCAATATTGTCATGAAT
>JADLZK010005241.1:0-11993 GCA_015847255.1 Hyparrhenia diplandra | reverse complement strand
AGCCTAGGCTACTAGAGTCTCAACGGTTTGGGGCTATACCTCGAGGGCTTGAAGCAAACATGAGTGCGCTAGGCGGTGAGCGGGAGAGGGTCGAGGGAAGTCTCGGCGACGGAGGGCAGTGGGTTGCCGGCGTTTTCGGTGACGGCGATGAGTGGCCAGATTTAGCGGCGTTTTTCTTACTCGATCCCCGATCGCGCTAGGCGTGCTAGGATGTAGGAGAGTCAAAGAGCGATAGGCGGCTGGGATAGACGAGGGGCCGGTGGTAGTGGTGAGCGGCGGCGGCGCCGGCAATGGCGTGGAGGCGGCGGCCGGCGCTGTTGCCGCCGGCCTCCCGGCTGAGAAGGGAAAGGAGGGGCAGGGGAGTGTAGTGGGAGCACTGACGCCGCTTTCTCCTCTACAAGGCACCACCGGCGCGGCGCGGTGTCGAACTTCGCCAAGCCACGCGGGGCGCTCGCGGTCGAACGTGGGGCAGGGGTGGCCGGCCGGTTTTCCCCTTCCCTTTTCTTTTTTTTTTTTAATTAAAACTCCTAACACAATCTGTTTTGGCCCGTGCATCAAGATCCGTGCAAAATTAGCGGAAAACTCTAATTGAACAAAATGTTCCTCTCGAAATTCTGAACAAAACACCTATAGAAAGTTTTTTTTCTAATTCGGTTTGGTTTTGAAACTTCTGATTGATCAAAGATAAAAAGCTGCTCGAGGGTCAAAGGAAACCTAATTTGCATCGAATTCAAACAAACCTTGACTTTTGAACATGATCCACTCAAAAAATCACATAACCGGCCTATGACACCTTTTGTTCTACATGAAATTATCTACACTTCTCATGAAGAAAAGCACACATGCAAAACTCCTAGCTATGACTTTTGAACAAAACAAAATAAATCACACTCAAAAGTCAAACTAGTTCAAATCAAGTCAAAAGCACTCTAGTAAAACCTAATTAGGAAATATGACCAACATGAATTATGCTCTAACACCTTCTATGATCATCACTAAGAATAATTAAAGACTAAACAACTAATTACATGAACCTTTCACACATAAAATGGCGAGACAAAGCATACTAAGCAAATTAAATACATTCAAACAGCAAAATAAACTCTATCATTTCATGTGCATGGATGCATATGATTAAATGATGATTATGCTCATGAAATGCAGATGCTAATGACATGCTTAAAAACCAGGGTGTTCTGAGGCACTCTCTAAACCACCACGAATGTGAGACTATGAAGTGTGTTGAGTGATGCTACATGGATGGAGGTGACCCTCCTTTTATACACAAATGAAAAGTGGTTTTGGCGGGAGCGTTTAGGGCGAAAAGCTTACCTTCATGCACCGCCTCTACTCCTCGGCCGGGGCGAGGACCAAAGTATGTGGCGGGGTCGGGGACACCGCACCGCGGCCCGGGCCTTGGCGGCGGCCGGCCAGGTTTAACCCCCCGGTGTTAAATGCCTCCAAGTGTATGTGGTGGCCTTGCGCTCTCACGTTAGCTTTTCCGGAGGTGCCGGGTCGATTTGTCCTGGTTACGGCTGTCATGTTCTCCCTTTGCCAAAAGCGTATTCTCGAGTTGTGTTTTGCTCTTTATTTGGCGTACTCTCACATTTCCGTGTTTGTCCCACGCAAAAGATATTCTAGCAATACAAGTGGAACTAGGTGAGTAGTAAATGTTTATTTAACATAAATGTGTTTTATCTCTCTTAATTATAACTAAGTTGGCGGTATAAAATGTGTGATAGTGACCCATCCCACTTGGCTAAGTAAGCATCCTCGGTTCCGATAATCTTTATTGTCTTTTTGTTTATCCACGATTTATCTACTCATTTGCGGGATCGATAGTCGATTCCTTCGCCGGCAGGACTCTAGTGGTGGAACCCTTTTGGCCCAGGGGAACCCGGCAAACACTAGAGTGATAATTACTAGCATAGGCGTGGTGTTTGGGCTAGTGGTTTTCTATCTTTTGCGAAGCACCACCACGATGCGTGAGGGAGGCGGCGAGGTCATGTCGTTGCCAATGTCCGTCCCTTTGTAATCCCTCCACGTGGGGTGTGGCGTAGTAGAAGCTAATTGCGGACTACGCCGGTATTGGCGAGCCGGTGCGAAGTGAATAAGTAGCTCGGAAGCCTGCTAACCATAAATCCTAAAGGTGTAGGGATCCTTCTCGATAATCCTCCCCATCTTTGGCTTGTGTCTCCTTTGGGCGAACTAGTTAGGAGAGAGTACCTCCGTTCCACAGCCAGGAAAATCACGATACCACGAACATTTCCGGTGAAAGCTACAACGACAATTTTGTAACTACTTGGATTCTTTCCGCGGCGTTAAGCGTCAACAAGCTTTTCGGCGCCGTTCTTTGGAACGGTTGCTATTATCTTCGAACCTAGTTTGTCCTCGTATCTATCTATTTTAAAAAAATCAAAATAGTTATTTATTTCTTTTTCCAAGATGAAGCCCAATCCTTTTTGAAAATCATACGCTTCTCAAGAGGAGTTCCGCGAGCCACAATCTTTTTCAAAACCAAAACTTTCATCGGCTATGAACTCCACCCATATTTAAAATCCATTGTTAGGGCAAAACCCCTTCTCGGCTACTACCACGAAAACCCTTGTAGTCACCTCGAGATTTGAGGAGATTTGTCACATGCCTAAGCATTCGGCATGACACAAGAAACTCTCATGTGGAAGTTGTTTCCGTTCTCCCTCCACCGAGGGAGAAGCGAGAACAATAGTACACTTATGTAAATAGGAAGTTTGAATGGGGATTGGAAAGAACTCAAAAGACAATTTTTGTCTAGCATTTTTTCCCCATCAACACCCTACCAAGGACAATCCTCGATTTCGGCGGGGATGAGAAGGGAGTCCATAGTGCGGCACGGGCGGGGTTTACAATGTTAATACATTCTAGCCCCGGACTTTTGTCATTACGGAATAGTGTGCTTTTGCATATCTTTTTGTTCGGTCTTTTACATAGAACAACGCCCTATGCCTTGACATGACGCCCGGAGGGTCGTTTTCCGCGTGAACCTAACGGAGCGAGAGGAAAATCGCGATCACATCCTAGAGAAGCATGCTTCTCCCATTGTAGAACCAACTCCCCTCCACAAAAAGGGCATGTCAAACTTTGAGGAGCCCTCACCGGTCGAACCATTCCGCGTACCATAAATAGAACCCATTTGTTGAGCCCTCACCCGAACCATGAACACCGAGAAGGAAGGGATGCTTTATCGCCGGAGTTCGATCAAGTCGAGGATCATGGGAGAACCTTGAACCTTCTTTGGCACGAATGGAGCAAATGGAGCACAACTCCTTCTAAGGAAACTTCCTCTAACATGAAACCTTCAAAAGAATGGCTAATGGAGGTGAAGCGTTCTTACGAAGCAATTGATTCTTTCACCTTCCGCGACTATATCTTGTTTATTCACGAGGAAATCCCTTAGATGCCCTACACAACCCAACAACAAAGAGGCAAATATCATGTCGCCCAATATCTTGCGGAAACCCTTTTGGGCAAAAATGCCGCTAGCCTCGGCCCGGCCGGACTCTTTAAAGGTTAGTTAGGACTCATCTTTGCATGTTGTGGGATTGCTAGGGCGTCTTGGATAAAAATTCATGAAACCGAGGTTCACTTAGACTTCTATATCTATCCCATCCTCGACTTTTGATCTTCTCATAGGCTACCCTCTTGAAAAGCTTTTCCATGAAAAACCTTTAGAGGAGAGCCATAATGAGAGTTGGGAAAGGAGATATTGCTTGTGCCTCTCACCTAGAAATTCCAAAACCAAAAAGCATCTTCCCAACCAAAACTTGTTTGAGGAGGCGTTCACAACTCCATTAGATTCACCTAAGTTGCTTTTGCATCTTAGTGAAGCGAAAACACCCATCGCCCTCAAAACGAACACAAGACATGTCCCTCGGCCAACAAAAGCGTTGTTCTTGGCGGTGGTCGAGATTCAACGTTGATCGCTTCTGACACATCTTATGAGGATAAGAACTCATGTGCCATGGACATGCATGAAGCAACAACTCTTGAGACCAAGCATGAACTTGCTATTGAGCATGTCAAGTTTTCATTGAAACTTCTCATGATACATGCTCACCTTTTGGGTCTCTAGAGTTTGTCTTTGCTTACCACCACGTGCCCCCTCGAGGACCCCAACCTTCTCTTAATCTTAGTTCACAAACTTTTTCAGAGGATGGTTGTGGATGTCTTCCGTCTATCACAAGTTTTGCCGATCACCGTGGTAACGCGATGGCACTAACCTTGCGGCTTGGCGTAGCGCTAACTTCTTAGTGGTGGCGGGAACTTCACCACCATCAGCACAAAAGATGAATTCCCGCGGTCAAGCTTCGACCATAAAGAAAACGCCGAGAGAGATAACCGGTCGTAAAAAGATGAATAATTCTCTCTTGTTGTTTTCATAAAAAAAGTCTCTCTCTTCCTATTAATAAAAGCAAGAACATGTTATCATGTTGGTGTGCACCTTCGGGTATTCTTGTAAGCTAACCATTTTGGTGGAGTCGATTAAGAAGATCAAAAAGAGGCATCGTGCTTGAAAACATGGGGCCGACATCGGCACACACAAAAAAATTGATGCTCATGGGTGGTGGAATACACTTTCGAAGGAGGCCGGACTTTGCACACTTGACTTTTAAAAAGTCAAGGTATTGTGTGTGTGTGTGGGGGAAGATGGTGAAAACCTCAAGTTCCATACACCAAAGCGTCATACAAAAAAAAAAATGATGGTGAATAAAATAGGATGTCACCTGCTTTCTTTGAAAAAAAGACAAGAGAAAAAAAAAAAAAAAAACTTGAGAGATAAAAAAGAGAAAAGAAGATAAAAAAAAAAAGTGTTGTTGAAAAGAAAAAAAATAATATATAATAGAATAGAAAAAAAAAATTAATAAGAAGAGAGAGGGAGCGAGGTTGGCCCATGGTCAAGATACATACCAAAGTGCTTCACGACTCCACTCATCATTGCTTCCACAAACAAGATGGGTTTGTCTCTCATCCTTTCTTTGCTACCATCAAGACCCATGGCCGTACACACAAATTTGTGTGTGTGTGGCCTAGTCTTATAATTTTACACCTGAACAAAAGCCATCATACAGCGCAACATCAATCTCGGCGTTTCATCCACAAATGTTGCGGTGCGTATATCAGTATGCAAAGGGAAATAAATGTTCACCAATACTTTTCACTCATTTTTGTCTCCATAGAACCAAAACTTTTATGCTTCTCATGTTTATGTCATATGCTCTGGTTTTGGGTGTTTTCACATGTCTTACATGAGTTACATCCATAGATCTTTTTAAATTAAGCATGGTGCTTAGGTTAAAAAAAGATCTCCTTTAATCAAAATTCGACATGGTGCTAGATCTTGATTAATGAACTTAGAGCTTTGTTGTCATGATCTATGAGTATCTTATGTTGGAGAATGAATCAAGGCTATGCTTACCTTTGCTTCTTTATGATTAGCCTTGCTTGAGTGATGTTGTTGTGAACAAATAAAATAAAATAAAGTTAAGCACAATAAAAGGCTCTCACGATGTTCATGCCGATAGAGCCATACATTTTTTCTTCTTTTTGTTTTGTTTTCTTGTTTTTGAATAAAAACCAGGTACAAGACCAAGTATGGGGAGATCTCTCAAACACAATGAACAAACATCGAGATCTCCCCAACACAATGCACAAACAGCGAGGAGCAATTCAAGATGGAAAAGGGCCAAATGGCGACTACCATTGACTCCTTCATCTTCAAAAGCGGTGGTTTGTGCAAAACTCTCAAACTCTCACATCTCACAAAAAGTTTTTGAAGTTTAAATCGCGAACATATCAAAAAGACAAAACTTTTGAGGCCCCACCTCCATGCTATCCTTTTGATAAAATTTGCATACTCTTTATTCCTCGCTAATATTCCTATAACTTGTGAGCTATCTATCATAGGGACCCCATGTTATCTAAGTAATTGGAATATGTGATATAGCTAGATGATATGAACCTTGCTCTTTTATATGAACTTGGGATTTGTTTTCAAAATTCAAAATTCAAATAGCATGCTCCTCAATGATATACAAATTCCTACGAGCCATATCAAGTTTAACAAATGCAAAAACTCTTACACTTATGCTACTTATCTTTGCATTGAGCTTGTGTCAAAAGAGTCTTTGTTGACCCTTGTTGAGATAGTTGTCATGCCCCAAGATCAAGATCCACGTACACTCCACATATACCCAGCTATTCCTACACTAGGAATAAGCTAAAAAACATGCTTCAGTCCACTATACAAAAAAGCTGCTGCTCCTACACTTTGGGAGTAGACAAAAAAAAGATATCTTAGAAATAAAATACTCCATGTTCTACCGAGATAGTAGTCTCTCTTTTATATTTATGGTTCAAAAAGACATGGCTATGAAAAAAATATAGGGATACATGAAGGTCCCAATGAAAAAAAAGTTGGACACATAAAGGTCAAGAGTTCAAAAGAAAAAAATGATGAGCACATGAAGGCTCATGCAAAAAAATATAGCCAATAGCCATGTTCTCAACAATAAAGTTTTCATAAGAGATCACTCATATCAAGGAGTATAGTATAGGTTCCACTTTATTATATCCACACACATGCACTTCTTGATCTAAGGGTATGCCATCCTTCTCCTTGGATCGAGCTTTGACCAAGCAACATGTCGCGAGTAAAGTATGCCTTCATTTCTCTTTTCCCTACCCAAAGATCCACATAAAGCTTTATAGAAGTAGGAAAAGAAAGAAGGCAAAACTTCTGATATGCCTTGGTGAGGAATCAACACCTACAAAAATTTGAGTGATACGAGTGAATCATTTGAGGAGCTAAGCTATATTTACCTTTTTTCAAAATCAAATAAAAACCTAAGTTCACGCACATACTTGAAGCAAGGGGATTTGAATCCGTGTTGTTCCATAAATCAATTACCAAGATTAGCGTGGTAGACACATCAAAAATTTAGCGAAGTGCGAGGTGGTGAAGCTTGGAATAACTTGTATGCGGTTGCACATCAAGGAGATGACCCATCTTAGTCCTCGGCCTTTTACTAGAGGGCGAGCAAAGGACTAAGTGTGTGGGGAGTTTGTTGGCCGATGGATTAACTACATATTTTTATACCATCAACACTTGCATAAAAAGCTTTCTTTTGACCATCAAACTTAGTGGTAGAGTTTAAATCTAACAAGTTCCACAAGTTTTTGGTATTTCAAAAGTGCAATGCAGGAATTCTCCATTTATCATTGATAAAATGTATCTTATATGGAAAAACCAAGTACACCATCACGCGAGGGAGCTTCGTCCTTTTGTCGAAATGGATATATTACTTAATATATTTGGACTCCAGTGGAAAAATATATTGTACAAACAAGAAATCCACATGCGATGATGGTCCCCGTGTCGGCTACGAGTAGCGTGTATTTCTGATGGCGTGTAGAGGAATCGAGAGGAAAGAAAACGACCTGCGTGGCGGGAAAAGGGCGGTGGCGGCGCTCGCATACGAGGCAAGAGCGGCGACCACCGACAAGTGGGCCCCTGGCGCCGCGGTAGTCCCGGCGAGGGGAGCGCGCGACCACGCCCACCGATGGCGACCCGACCACGTGGCGCGGCAGTTACATGCAGCGGCGAGGCAGCGCGGCTGGCCCAGCGCTGCGTACGACCCTAGGCCCCACCTGTCGGCGCCGCTTTCCACTCGGCACAAAAGCAGCGGGCACGACATTCAAATGGGCCAGCAGGCGGCGCCACGTGGCGGCGGGGGAACAGCAGCGGCACGCGTGGCGGGAGGCCGGACAGCGGTTACAGCTCGCTCAGCGAGGGGCCACGTGGCGGCACCCTCTGAGGCTTTGTCGCGGTGGTATCGGTTCACGGGCGGCGCGGTTCACCGCTGGTTCGGCTGGTTTTTCCTCGGTTGGACCGGGATTTGTCTCCGATAAATCTTGGCGGCCCCGGGATATCGGTTTAGCGTCGGTTCAAGGCCAAGGCAGCGGTTCTCGTCCGATGTTCTTGCCTGCGGCGGTGGCGACATTTACTTCCCGACGTGGGACGAGGGGATGCACCTGGACGCCCTAGGCCCTTCAATGCTCTAGGAATCTTGCAAATAGCCCCCTCCTCTCATCCTATAAGTAGGGGCCTTTTCCTCCTCCATTGAACACACCATTCAAGGCAAGAGCTCTCTCTTAGAGCTGCCCTCTACTCTTCTTCGTCACTCCAATGGGTCTAGGCCCTACCTAAGTAGTAGAGATCGGCCGGAGGAGAGATGTGAAGGGGCGGGCGGGGAAGTCTTAGGACTTGTGGGTGTCTCCCCAACCTTGTACCTCGGTGGATTCGGGCTTAAAGCTCCCTCATGGGATCTTGGCTAAGTAAGCATCCTCGGTTAGATAATCTTTATTGTCTTTTTGTTTATCCATGCGATTTATCTACTCGTTTGGGATGGAATAGTCGTTCCTTCGAGGTGGGACTCTGGTGGTGGAACCCTTTGACCAAGTGGAACACGGCAAACACTAGAGTGATAATTACTAGCGTAGGCGTGGTGTTTGAGCTAGTGGTTTTCTATCTTTTGCGAAGCACCCGCGATGCGTGAGGGTAAGCCCGGCGGTTAAGTGGCTTGGCTTGTAAGTCCCTTCTAATCCCTCACTGTTGGGTGTGATGTAGTACTAATTCGGAGGACTACGGGGTATTGGGTGAGAGCGGTGCCCGAGTGGGCAAGTAGCTGCAGGTGGCTAACCATAGACCCTAAGGTGTAGGGATCCTTCTCGATAATCCTCCCCATCTTTGGCCTTGTGTGTCCTTGAAGCGAGAACTAGTTAGGAGAGGAAATTACCTCTAGTTCCCTGGCGGAAAACCACGATACCAGACATTTAGGGTGAAAGCTACAGCGACAATTATGTACACTTCTTGATTCTTACTGCGGCGTTAAAAACATCAACAAAGATCAAAGAAGCCATGAACAAGAGAGTGAAGACACATAGTTTAGATCCTTGCCAAATAGTAGTTAGGATTAGACTTCGGTAGCAATCCTTTGCAATGTGATAAACAATACCTTTGTAACATACTCTAATAAAGACTCCTTTTTTGCTTTATATTGATGATGTTTTTTATATATTTTGCACTAAAAGGCGACATAACATATTTATCGCGGCTATCCCCAATCTTTATGGAGTATTTTTTACGCTAAAAGCGATGACTTATTCGCCGGCTATCTTACGTGAATAGAAAATCTTTTTGCTTAATCTGCGAATTCTACATGTCGGTCAATCACGTTTTGCATAAATCACTATGTAAAAAGGCTAATAACCGCCCGGTCGCCCGACGTAGGCGTCACTTATAACGTGCGTCTGTCATACTATTGGCCTTGCGGTTTTGGCGGCGTCGGTAATAAGTGTCGGCCCGGTCCCACGCGACCAAAAGCGCATCATCGAAATAAGGGGTAATTATAGGCGCGCGCATCTACGGCGTGCATTTTCACGTTTGAGCGTTTTTAGTTCTCTGAATCTGAGCCAGCGGTATATGACGCCTTTTCAAACCAAGTGTCTGCAAGATTCACCATATCTTAGACGCAGCGTTTAGAGCACCGAGCGCATTCTTGGAGCCGATCGATGCGTGGATCACGAACACTAATTGAGGCAGCGTGTTTGTATCTGAGACACTCTTTTTGGTGCCACCCGTGCACATGCGATTCGCGAGTGTTACGGACACGCGTCTCTTCCGCGAGGCGCTTGGAATATCGCGAGAAAGTGCAGTAGCGGTCACGTGTATTAAAAGTCGGCGTTTAGATTGAGGCAGCGTTTTTACGGAAAGGCGTCCTGCGTATCCGTACCGATTACCGGCAGCGGCGAATTACGAGCAGCGTTTAGTCAAGCGGCCGTCTATCTTTGCTTGAAACTATTGCGAGACATTGGCCAGGTAAGCGAGGCGGCGTGGCGGGTGCGTGTCACGTAACTTCGCCTGAAGCGTCTGATCGAGCGTTTTTGTTAGAAGCGATTTGTATCACCGGTGGCACGTGATACCTGGCCATTTCTGGGCCAGCGTGATAATGTAGAAGCGTGCAAATTGACGGCCGATTATGCATAGCGTTGGAAATATTGCGGTCGTGTCAATATATAGGCGCTTGGCGAATACGGCTTTAACTATCATGTCCATTCTGATCGCCGCGTTTGTCGAGAGCGGTTTATAGCAGCAATTAATGGCCCACATATACAGTTATTCTGATGATTGGGCCCAGTATGCGTCGATCGGCGTTTACAGCCTGAGTGAGAGCGATTGGTAGTGGTATGTTAATCGGTAACTAGAGTATCATCTCACGGACATTGGATAAAGACAAAAGTTCTATATAATACATTACCCAAAGCCTTGAATGTTCTTTTCACGGCCTGGGGTACTTACGATTTATGGTACATTAGCATTAAGTAAAGGAAGTCATAACCATGCTTGATCGAACCTGATTAGCAATCTCAAAGGGCGGAAGGCATCTATCTTTGGCGTAGAATTAATCGATTATTTACGACAAGCGAAAGTTCCCCATGGGTGGTGTCGATGAAGTCGCCCTTCTTCTGGCGCTTCTTCTTCTTCTTCTTCGGCGAGGAATCGTAGAACCGCCCGGCGCTAGAGTATCCAGTGAGGGGAACACTTTAGTTGCCATTCTTGTACTCGTTAACATCAAGAGCGAGCACAATAAGTTGCCTAAGTCGCGTGGATTTAGGAGGCCCGTAGTCAACTTCAAAAGGCGTTCCGTCCTTTACCTATGGCGCCCGGTGAACACATGGCCCTCATCTTGAAAAGAAAGTGGTTCAAAACACGGGTACTGGGCCGGCTGGTGCACTTGATATACAAGGCATCGATGGCCAACCTACAGTATGCCGCTGTAGCGATCTGAAGCGCTTTGCAAACTCATTGGGAGGAAGAATCCTACGCCAGTGAGGCCAGCGAGCATACACCTTTGTTTGGACTTTGGACCTGATTACCTCAGGCCCCCGTTGATGAAGTCCTCCACGATTGTGGCATTACGCGTGGCCCGTATGCGATGTCACGGAGTATCTGTCGCCCGGCGGCGACCACATCTCGGCGGCAAGTCTGGCGGTCGGGCATCGATGCTGCGGTTAATGGCAGATGACTCCATTTCTCTGTGTTTTTTGCGAGGGAAGAAAGCGATTACCTTCTTAAGTAGATGGTCTCGAGCAGCGATTGCTAATCCTTGAATAGTTCGCGTCAGTTGAGTTGCATCCGTTGGAACTTGTGAACAATCCATTGTCGTTGTGGAAGTTTAAATAATGATTGATACAGTAATTTGCATCTGTTTTTGAGTTCGGGCGTGGTTTTGAGGTATTGGATGTCGTCGTGGGTACGAGGAAGTTAAGCGGAAATCCGCTGGGAGAAATGATCATCGCGCCTAAGTAAGCCTCCTCTGTGACACTCCACTTTGGTAGAGTTTGGCTACGGTGCACGGCGGCGATTGGAAGCGGCCGGCGGCGATAGCGAAGCGGATCTCGAAGGCTGCGAGGAAGATGAATAGGAGCTTTCTACTTCTCGTAATTTTTCTTTTCTTGTGGATCCTGTTTTGTAAATGGGCGGTGTAATGCGTTGAGATAAATACATTTTTCCTTCTCAAAAAATCGCGTTGTGCAACGGTTTTTATTAAGCTGCCTACATATGCGAGGCATATGTATGTGTGGTTAACAAGTTGTATGCGTACATGCTTCTAGTCATCATATATTTTCTCAAAGCTGAACAACCCGGTCATCGAGGTTTGCATCATCACATTGTTTTAATACTACCTAGCTAGTACATGATCACCAAAAAGTAAGTCAAAGCTTCTAGTCATCATATATTTTCTCAAATTGAACAACCGAGTCATCGAGTTTGCATCATCACATTGTTTTAATACTACCTAGCTAGTACATGATCACCAAAAAGTAAGTCAGAGACGAGCATAACATCAATCACATTATTTAGTGTGTTGTGCGGCATCGTAGGCATGTCACCC